>OW388301.1:8204679-8804679 GCA_936450465.1 Gibbula magus | reverse complement strand
TTTGCAGAATATCTTCATCATATTTGTTTTCATGGAACTTCACAACTAAACTTGGATACATCATCCTTTGACAAGATACACAACTGTATGTCGGTCCTTATGGGACTGTTTACAAAATGTCTTCAATATCTCTTTGACAGAAGGATGTAGACATATTCTGTCAGAACCATCTTCCTTTCCTCGTGAGTGTCGTACTTGCTTCTTCCTGACTGTATCTCCTTGATTCTGGCTTATGGTTTATTCAGTCAGTTTTGTTTTTGTTTTTTCTAAATCCTTTGTGAATATCATTTTTTTTGTAAACTCTTGTCGTCCTCAGGTAAGTTAAACCAATGTTTCTTCATCTGGTGAACAGCACTCTCAAGTTTACGTACCTGATGATGATTGATTTTGTGGCGGCAGCTTCATGGTTTGGGGGTCTTTCTGTGCACACGGTCGTTCTCAACTGGTTGCTGTTCAAGGAAACTTAAATGCTGTCCAGTACAGGGATCAGATTTTGCAACCTGTTCTCCTTTCGTTCATGCAGAGACACGGCCCTGGACTAACGTTTAAGCAAAACAATGCTGTGCCCCATATCGCAGTTTTGATGCAGAATTTTCTCACAAATGCTGATGTTCAAGTCCTGGATTGGCCATCAAGAAGCTCCAACGTAAGTCCGATTGAACACATCTGGGACGACCTGGGTCTACGTGTTCATCAACAAGTTAATGCACCAAAGACGTTCCAAGATCTTCAACATCAACTTGTTGAGCAATGGCGACGTCTTCCTTGGGCAGTGTTCACTAACGTTCTAAGATCCACAGGGAGACGTTGTGTGGCTGTATGAGGCGCAAGAGGTGGACACAATCGTTACTGATCACCTCAGAACGATTCTCTTAATTCTTTGAAATTCATTTGTGAGGCTATTCAGACGTCATTAACGTTATCAATGTGTTTCCGACTTCTGATCATACCCAATCGATCTTTGCACAACATACGAATGCAATCATTGATTTAAAATAAATATCAAAAATTTTGTGCCAAAAAAACTAAGAGTCAAGTTTTCATTTTTGCTCAGTTTATAAATAATAGCGAGCACCAGCTTGTATTTGGCTTTTTAATGCAATGACAGTTTGGATAATTCCAACACGAACTAAAATGGATGCACCCCCTTTGCCCTATCAGCAGAAGGGGAGACAGAATTACAAAAAGTGAATGGTCTCATTGCGCCATTATTATTATTATATAATTAAGGAACACATGTATTGATGGTGAAATTTGTTTTATTGTCATGGGTTTTTGATCAAGTATATTTCAGTAAGTATGTACACCACAGGTGAAATTTCAGTATCTGGTGTGTCCTCCCTGTTTCCTGATCACTTCTTCACACCGTCGTGGAACACTTTGGATCAACTTCCGGATGACAGCCCGAGGAACTGCGCGCCACTCTTCTTGGAGAGCCTGGAACATGGCATCAGGTGTCTGGGGTAGAACATCACAATCCATCACCCGACGTCCAAGAACATCCCAGAGGTGTTCAATGGTATTAATGTCTGGGCTCTTTTACGGCCATGGCAACACTCTGATGTTGTTTTGCCTGAGAAAATCCATGCTGACGTGAGCCGTGTTGGGTCGAGCAATGTCATGTTGAAACTCAAAGTTTACAACCACTCTACAGTGGAAAGGAAGAACAACAGGTTGGAACACTTCGTCTCGGTAACGGACACCAGTCACCCTTCCATCAAGTTGAACAAGGTTGGTCCTGTGGTCGTAGGTTATGCCGGCCCATACCATCACAGATCCGCCCCCGTAGGAATCGTGTTGTTTGATGGTGCACTGATGGTGACGTTCACGAAAACGTCGCCAAACGCTGATCTGCGAAGTCCAAATTGAATTGTGACTCATCACTGAAAATGGTATTGCGCCAATGTCGAAGTTGTCTAAATCGATGTTGTGTAGCCCATGCTCTTCTGAGACGTCTGTGTTCCGCAGTCAGCCTTACCCCAACAACAGGCCTGCTGCTTTAAGTCTGTTTCTGACAGAACGGTCACAAATTCTTAGTCTCCTTCCTGCCCTGAACTCAGAGTTTATTTTCGATGCTGGTTTAAATCGGTTACGTAATGACAGCAGCACCAGCTGGCGGTCGTTTCGGGACGTTGTCTTACGTGTTGGGACATGACCGGGTCTAATCTTTACGTTCCCTGTCTGACGGTACCAACTCCACAGTCGCGAAATGACACTTTTAGACTTGTTAAATTGTCTGGCTGTCTGGCATATTGATTGACCGCTGTTTATGCACCCGATAGCCTGCCATTTCTCTTTATCAGAAAGGTATGCTCAAGGCATGATTCTGAAGGTAAAGATACACTGACATTCGTTGACTCCTTGAAGGTTAAATTGACGTTGCCATGCATGAAGTTCATGGAAATCAATTGTCACGTGCACGGTCCCTTTTCAGTGAAAGTAAACTTTTTCAAACAAAAGTAAACACTATCAGTTTATAATGGTCCCACGCAGCCTCGAACAAACGGAACATGCCAGACATAAGTTAACAGTAATTAAGCGTTCCGTTATTCGTTTCCATCAGTATAGTTGAGGATTGTACTTTTGGGCTAGCAATCCAAATTCGTTAAAATTGATTTAAAGCCTCTACTGTATAATGGCCATAGATGCAAAGATAAAATACAATATTAAAAGCCTCATGATGGATGTTTTACTAGGGAGAAGTGAATCCTGTGCCCCTTTTTGGGTGAGTTGTTAAGTGACACTGTGTCTGATGTGTCCATAGTGATCAGACTCAAGGTCGAGAGATCCAAAGTTGTTGTAGACCTCGACCACACCCCTCTGGCCTTTGGGAGTGCGGTTTGGTGTTTTTTGTTTTGAATTGTGTGCAGTCTTGGAGTTTTGGAATTTTGATTTGAGCTTTCGTTTGGTTTTGGGTTTCAGTTGCTTTTTGGGTTTTGATGGGAGCCTGTCAGTTTGATGGGCTCTCTAAGGGTCATGGTACCTATTGGTGGAGCAATGTCTGTCTTAGTTGACACATAGCATGTTGTGGCACTTGCAGGAGAAACTATGGTTGAGTATGGGGGTTTAGATCCCTCAAAAAGCAGGAAAAAGATGTTTTGGGTGAATTTGAGTTTAAGTACTTTAGACTCCGGTTGCCAGCATGGGCAAGTGTTCGCCAGCACAGTTGGCGCATTTCGGCAACATTTTGCAGACGTCTGGATGGCTTTCATCCTCGGGTTTGCCACAGCGAGAGTTGCTTCCATTGCCAAAATTCTGACACCGGTAGCAACGGAGAGGGTTAGGGATATAGAGTTAAGTGGGGAGTTTGTAATACCCTGCATAAACTGTTTTTGGAGCTTGTGGAGTTGAGAATGTTAAGAGATAGTTGTATGTCTTGATGATGTTGCGCTCCTTCTTGATAGTGAACCGCTTGACAGCAGTCACTGCCTGGTTCTTAAGGTAAGATGTGCGCAACCATGACCAGCTCATTGACCAGTGTATTGGTCAGTGTTAGCTTTGAGCTTAATACATGCCTCAACCACCAGGTATCCTTCCTCCACCCGTACAGGTCACAGCCCACAGCAAACGGACTGCCCCTTTAGTCGGCTCTTACGACAAGCAGGAGGAACTGAGGGCCTATTCTAACCCGGGCACCCCACATGGTGCATTGAGCAGGAACCCAGGAACTCCACACAACATTATAATTATAGTCAGACACTAAAGTAAGGATGGAATGATAAGGATGTGCATGATATAGCAGTTAGCAGGAAATTTTATTCAAGTAAGGTACACAAATAAGTGAAGTCTTTTTATGATACCGGTGCCGCTGTGTGGAAGCATGTCCCCTTCATGGCACCAAAACACAACACAAAGGGTCAAAACTTTGTTGGAAAATACTATCTTAAAAGGTTCCAGAGAAAAGCTGTCCCCTTGGATTTAAAGGGAACAAAGTAAAAACCAGCACAAGGGCTATAACTACATCAAGATATTGATACCCTCAAGGCAGACATCAAATTTGGTTATACTATCTTAAATTCTTTCTGAGAAAAGCTTTCCCTTTGTCTCGATCGGACGGACGGAGACAAACCTATATCCCCCTTCCGCTTCATGACGGGAGATAATAAGTAATGAATTGAATAATGAATAATGCAGTACCTAATGAGCTTCACAGCCAATAGCTCTATCTTTTAATGTTCATTGTGACCAAAGAATTTAAGTTAATACAGGTACGTCGATTTATATTTTAGTTGGTTTAGCTTAGTATGTTGATACTTGTATCTGACTACCTCACACCTCTCCATTCCTCAAGAACTATCAGTGAGTTCATCAAATCAGCAAACCATTCTGTCAAAAATTAGCTGTCTCTGTGTTCAAAATTATGTCAAAAGGATGGGCCACTATGTATTGTAAGAGATAACAGGCTAGGGAATAGAGTTGTGAGGGACGTGAAAGCTGTTGGGGTTACTAGACTACCATAGTGAGGAGTCGCCTGGCAGAGACTGGTGAACATTATGACAGCGCTTACCACTGTGGCTGTATGTCTGGAGAGTGTGTTGTACTCGCAGGTTGTAATGAGAACGTCGCCCTGAAAATACATAGCTAGACGTGAGTTAACCGTATCTGACAATATTTCACTTCAACTTACATGACATATTAAAGACCCTTGGAAAAAAACTATGTTCCGAGAGAAACTAAGGATACAGCCCCCTACAAAGAGTTAAACAAGATCAGAGGATAAACACTTTCACTTACATGACATATTAAAGACCCTTGGAAAAAAACTATGTTCCGAGAGAAACTAAGGATACAGCCCCCTACAAAGAGTTAAACAAGATCAGAGGATAAACACTTTCACTATCTTTGGAGTAACCCCCGCTATCAATCCTTGAACGGACTCATCCTATTGGCCGGGTGAATGAGTGAGTTATTGTATCGGAGCCATTAGCGGCGAGAATATTAATGTTACCACACAAAAGTATACATAAAAACACAAAATTGCAAAAGCAAATACAGGTAACGACAGGAAGGCCATAATAACCTCAGCAACATATCACAAGCTGATATAGGAAAGTTAACATTAATTTTATCATAGAGATTTATAGCTTTTTTAATAATCTAAAATACAGTGTTCACCGAATTGCATTAAGAACTTGATTAATAGAAATGTTAGGGTAAAAACTGTCCCTGATTTTGGCAGTGTCTCAACCTAACGGCTGATAAAGAAAGGTGGAAAAGTATATATTTACTCATGACTTAGGAAACGGAAAGTTGATAAAGTTGTCACAATGTTACATTTAGACGATGAATATATCATACATAAAAAAAAGTAAACCACCAGGCTAATTGCTGCATACCGGAAGTACATGAACGGGAACAGGAAGAACGCGGATCTCCTGGAAGTGAGGGCTGAAGTGGTTGTCACGGTTTACTTCCGGAAGCTCTTCCCCTGCTCGGAAGTGACGTGTAAAGACCTTGTGTCCAGTCAGATGTGTGTGGAGCTGCGACGCGAAGATGTAGATGCCATTTGACGGTAATCCCTGGCAAACAACATACTTGCCACTTAACATTCAAACATCGCATGGTGTTCATGTACCTGACATGGTACATGTTCCAACTAATGAGGAACCCTTACCGTCAAAAGCCTTGATCGATAACGACTTGTTGCGTGATGCAGCAAAATATTTTGTCAATGAAATGATTTAAGCTGACATTTCCAGTTCTATCGGTACAAAAAATAATTAAAACATTGGATTCCATAGAATAAAAGTATCTTTACAATGAATACTTTTGTCATCAATTATTGTACATTGCGTGCTTGAATGTTCCTAAATTCATATTCAACTCTGCAATACAGTCATGTTGCTATTGATGTGTTAACATAATTTATAATGAAATAATCAAAGTAAAAATGTTATTTGTTACACACATATTTAGATTTCCATGTAATGTTTGTAAATGCAGACCAAGTATAATAATGAAATATATAAAAATAATTATGTAAGTAATGAAGAGCATATGAACTTTGTTTGTGTACAAATTAATGTATACTGCATATTCAAGTAACTTCTTTTAAAATATTTTGATATACACATAAATGAATGATTTTCAAATACATGCAATATATGTTTTTTAAACTCAAATAAAACAAGAACATAAATGTCTTAAATTTAAATTCGTTGGTCAAATTAAGGTCAAGTACAAATATGTAAATTCAGCAAACGAATTCCTTGATTTTTCCTCTATCAGATAATGTCTTTTAAAATCTAATAATGCAAACAATTATAATAATTTATATAGGACAGCCAGGGTATGCTAGCCATTTTTTCTGTTGATTAAAGCTTGAAATATATTGTGTTTCCAAAGAAATGGAGCCACAGCATGTGAATATTCTAACAGTACATGCATATTAGTCAAAGTATGCATTATTATTCCAATCATGGGTGGTCATATTGTAAGATGTAAGTCAGTCATTGCAAATTCCAATCCAAAATTGAGAACTAAAATGTTTGTGGTTAAATTAATTGTTGGCTACAATTGAAATGGGAAAGTTTCAAAATTCTAGAATTTTTTCAGCTTTGAGTTTTATAATTTTATAATGATTTAAAATATTAAATCTTAAATCTAGAGACTTTGTGAGTTTTAGTACATTTGAGTGTATATTAGAGTCTTGTTAAAGATGTATAACACAAGACAGTGGAAGATATTATTTGGCCAAAAGTGTTCATTGTGTTAAATCAAATTTCCCATGATTTGAACTGGTGATGTCATCAACACAACATGTGAATACGTTTAAAGGCTAGTCAAAGTAAGGTCAAGATGTGCTAAATATCTTTTCTATGATAAATTGACAACTTTTATATAAATGATAGTTGCAAAATAGCACTTTGCAGATCATTTGAATGTTTATTTAACTACACTCCAGTATGTTATGAATAATATGAATATTCTCAAAATAACTCAAAATAATGAATACCATGACACCAGACCAATTCGTGTTGTTATATGTCAACTTTATTGTTGCAAATGTTACAGTTGGTTAAGAGAAATTAATTGGTATAATTTTGATCAATACAAAGGGAGATTATATACAATAAAGAAAGCCACATTATTAATTATCTGCAAGACAAATGTTACACAAGTATACTTTTTTATTTCTCTCCATATGCTGCTACATGAAACTGTCTGCAGATTTAAATTAAAATTAAATTGGATCTTAAATAAAATACAATGATTTGTACTACCTGCTGTTTCTTTATGGGAAGAATAGAACATGCCACATCTACATGTACATTATAGAATTAAACACTTACTTGTAATTCAAATAACACTCAGATTGCTGTTTTCATGTAAGTTCCCTAAAAATAATTAAATTCATTTCGATGTTCTAATTTACAATGTTTAGCTCATCTGGCCTAAAAGACCCGATGGGCTTATGGCATGGCATGGTGTCCGGCGTCCGTCCGTCCATCCGTCCATCAGTCTGTAAACTTTTCGCATTTTCGTCTTCTTCTCCAACACCACTTTGTCTACGGAGCTGAAACGTTGTGTGCAGACTCCTTGGCTAATGGGGATTCTAAATTGAAGATTTCGTGGCCTTGTGACCCCAATTGGGGGCCGAGGGGTCACAACCTTAAACACCTATTTTCATCTTCTTCTCAAGTTCCAAAAGATCTAGAGAGCTGAAAAAGTTGTGTGCAGACTCCTTGGATAATGGGGATTCTAAATTGTAGATTTCGTGACCCCGTGACCCCAATTGGGGGCCCAGGGGTCACAACCTTAAAAACCAAGTTCATCTTCTTCTCCAGTTCAAAAAGGTCTAGAGAGCTGAAACGTTGTGTGCAGACTCCTTGACTAATGGGGATTCTAAATTGTAGATTTCATGACCCTGTGACCTCAAATGGGGTCACAACCATAAACACCTATTTTCATCTTCTTCTCCAGTTCCAAAAGGTCTAGAGAGTTGAACAGTTGAAAAGCCCCTATCAAACATAATGTAAGATACCTTATTGGAGAATATATTTAATTATCTTTCATTTGGGTACACGTAGATGGCGGTGCAAATATTCCTTGGTACCCTTAGACTAGTTTGATTGTGAAAAACTCATTAAACAGTTAATATGTATACTACCGAGTGACGTTATTTTGCATTTTACGTTATCACAGCTCCTATCAAACATCATATAAGACACCTCATTGGATAGGATATTTAATCCATTTGGGTTTCCTAAGATGGTGGTGCAAATTTTCCTTGGTACCCTTAGACTAGTTTGATTGTGAAAAACTCATTAAACAGTTAATATGTATACTACCGAGTGACATTATTTTGCATTTTACGGTATCACAGCTCCTATCAAACATCATATAAGACACCTCTTTGGATGAATATTGAATTATCTTTCATTTGGGTATACTAAGACGTTGTTGGAAATTTTCCTTGATCCCATAGACTAGTTTGATTGTGAAAAACTCATTAAACAGTTAATATGTATACTACCGAGTGACATTATTTTGCATATTTTACGATATCACAGATACTATCAAACATCATGTAAGATACCTCATTGGATAGCATATTGAATTATCTTTCATTTGGGTATACTTAGATGGTGTTGGAAATATGCCTTGGTACCCTTAGACTAGTTTGGTTGTGAAACACTCATTAAAAAGTTAATATGTATACTACCGAGTGACGTTATTTTGCATTTTACGGTATCACAGCACCTAATAAACATCATGTTAGATACCTCATTGAATACGATATTGAATTATCTTTCATTTGGGTACACTTAGATGGTTATGCAAATATTCCTTGGTACCCTTAGACTAGTTTGATTGTGAAAAACTCATTAAACAGTTAATATGTATACTACCGAGTGACGTTATTTTGCATTTTACGGTATCACAGCTCCTATCAAACATCATATAAGACACCTCTTTGGATAGAATATTGAATAATCTTTCTTTGAGGTACACTTAGAAGGTGATGGAAATATTCCTTGGTACCCTTAGACTAGTTTGAATGTGAAAAACTCATTAAACAGTTAATATGTATACTACCGAGTGACATTATTTTGCATTTTACGATATCACAGATACCATTGAACATCATATAAGACACCTCTTTGGTAGAATATTGAATTATCTTTCATTTGGGTATACTAAGACGGTGTTGCAAATTTTCCTTGATCCCATAGACTAGTTTGATTGTGAAAAACTCATTAAACAGTTAATATGAATACTACCGAGTGACATTATTTTGCATTTTACGATATCACAGATACTATCAAACATCATGTAAGATACCTCATTGGATAGGATATTGAATTATCTTTCATTTGGGTACACTTAGATGGTGTTGGAAATATGCCTTGGTACCCTTAGACTAGTTTGATTGTGAAACACTCATTAAACAGTTAATATGTATACTGCCGAGTGACGTTATTTTGCATTTTACGGTATCACAGCACCTAACAAACATCATGTTAGATACCTCATTGGATAGGATATTGAATTATCTTTCATTTGGGTACACTTAGATGGTGGTGCAAATATTCCTTGGTACACTTAGACTAGTTTGATTGTGAAAAACTCATTAAACAGTTAATATGTATACTACCGAGTGACGTTATTTTGCATTTTACGGTATCACAGCTCCTATCAAACTTCATATAAGACACCTCATTGGATAGGATATTGAATTATCTTTCATTTTAGTATACAAGGACGGTGTTGCAAATTTTCCTTGGTACCCTTAGACTAGTTTGATTGTGAAAAACTCATTAAACAGTTAATATGTATACTACCGAGTGACGTTATTTTGCATTTTACGGTATCACAGCTCCTATCAAATATCATATAAGACACCTCTTTGGATAGAATATTGAATTATCTTTCATTTGGGTATACTAAGACGTTGTTGCAAATTTTCCTTGGTGCCCTTAGACTAGTTTGATTGTGAACAACTCATTAAACAGTTAATATGTATACTACCGAGTGACGTTATTTTGCATTTTACGGTTTCACAGCTCCTATCAAACATCATGTTAGATACCTCATTGGATAGGATGTTAAATTATCTTTCTTTGAGGTACACTTAGATGGTGATGGAAATATTCCTTGGTACCCTTAGACTAGTTTGATTGTGAAAAACTCATAAAACAGTTAATATGTATACTACCGAGTGACATTATTTTGCATTTTACGATATGACAGATACCATTCAACATCATGTTAGATACCTCATTTGATAGGATATTGAATTATCTTTCATTTGGGTATACTTAGATGGTGGTGCACATATTCCTTGGTACCCTTAGACTAGTTTGATTGTGAAACACTCATTAAACAGTTAACATGTGTACTACCGAGAGACGTTATTTTGCATTTTACGGTATCACAGCTCCTATCAAACATCATATAAGACATCTCTTTGGTAGAATATTGAATTATCTTTCATTTGGGTATACTAAGACGGTGTTGCAAATTTTCCTTGATCCCTTAGACTAGTTTGATTGTGAAACACTCATTAAACAGTTAATATGTATACTACCGAGTGACGTTATTTTGCATTTTACGGTATCACAGCACCTAAAAAACATCATGTTAGATACCTCATTGGATAGGATATTGAATTATCTTTCATTGAGGTACACTGAGATGGTGGTGGAAATATTCCTTGGTACCCTTAGCCTAGTTTGATTGTGAAACACTCATTAAACAGTTAATATGTATACTACCGAGTGACGTTATTTTGCATTTTACGGTATCACAGCTCCTATCGAACATCATATAAGACACCTCTTTGGTAGAATATTGAATTATCTTTCATTTGGGTATACTAAGACGGTGTTGCAAATTTTCCTTGATCCCATAGACTAGTTTGATTGTGAAAAACTCATTAAACAGTTAATATGAATACTACCGAGTGACATTATTTTGCATTTTTCGATATCACAGATACTATCAAACATCATGTAAGATACCTCATTGGATAGGATATTGAATTATCTTTCATTTGGGTATACTTAGATGGTGTTGGAAATATGCCTTGGTACCCTTAGACTAGTTTGATTGTGAGACACTCATTAAACAGTTAATATGTATACTGCCGAGTGACGTTATTTTGCATTTAACGGTATCACAGCACCTAACAAACTTCATGTTAGATACCTCATTGGATGGGATATTGAATTATCTTTCATTTGGGTATACTTAGATGGTGTTGGAAATATGCCTTGGTACCCTTAGACTAGTTTGATTGTGAAAAACTCATTAAACAGTTAATATGAATACTACCGAGTGACATTATTTTGCATTTTACGATATCACAGATACTATCAAACATCATGTAAGATACCTCATTGGATAGGATATTGAATTATCTTTCATTTGGGTACACTTAGATGGTGTTGGAAATATGCCTTGGTACCCTTAGACTAGTTTGATTGTGAAACACTCATTAAACAGTTAATATGTATACTACCGAGTGACGTTATTTTGCATTTTACGGTATCACAGCACCTAACAAACATTATGTTAGATACCTCATTGGATAGGATATTGAATTATCTTTCATTGAGGTACACTTAGATGGTGTTGAAAATATGCCTTGGTACCCTTAAACTAGCTTGATTGTGAAACACTCATTAAACAGTTAATATGTATACTACCGAGTGACGTTATTTTGCATTTTACGGTATCACAGCTCCTATCAAACATCATATAAGACACCTCATTGGATAGCATATTGAATTATCATTCATTTGGGTATACTTATACGGTGTTGCAAATTTTCCTTGGTACCCTTAGACTAGTTTGATTGTGAAAAACTCATTAAACAGTTAATATGTATACTACCGAGTGACGTTATTTGCATTTTACGGTATCACAGCACCTATCGAACATCACATAAGATACCTCATTGGATAGGATATTGAATTATCTTTAATTTGGGTACACTTAGATGGTGGTGCAAATATTCCTTGGTACCCTTAGACTAGTTTGATTGTGAAAAACTCATTAAACAGTTAATATGTATACTACCGAGTGACGTTATTTTGCATTTTACGGTATCACAGCTCCTATCAAACATCATATAATATACCTCATTGGATAGGATATTGAATTATCTTTCATTGAGGTACACTTAGATGGTGGTGGAAATAGTCCTTGGTACCCTTAGTCTAGTTTGATTGTGAAACACTCATTAAACAGTTAACATGTATACTACCGAGTGACGTAATTTTGCATTTTACGGTATCACAGCACCTAACAAACACCATGTTAGATACCTCATTGGATAGGATATTGAATTATCTTTCATTGAGGTACACTTAGATGGTGGTGGAAATATTCCTTGGTACCCTTAGACTAATTTGATTGTGAAAAACTCATGAAACAGTTAATATGTATACTACCGAGTGACGTTATTTTGCATTTTACGGTATCACAGCTCCTGTGTTGCTCCTATCAAACTTCATATAAGACACCTCAATGGATAGACTATTGAATTATCTTTCATTTGGGTATACTAGGACGGTGTTGCAAATTTACCTTGGTACCATTAGACTAGTTTGATTATGAAAAACTCATTAAAGAGTTAATATGTATACTGCCGAGTGACGTTATTTTGCATTTTACGGTATCACAGCTCCTATCAAACATCATATAAGATACCTCATTGGGTAGGATATTAAATAATCTTTCTTTGAGGTACACTTAGATGGTTGTGCAAATATTCCTTGGTACCCTTAGAGTAGTTTGATTGTGAAAAACTCATTAAACAGTTAATATGTATACTACCGAGTGACATTATTTTGCATTTTACGATATCACAGATACTATTAAACATCGTATAAGACACCTCATTGGATAGAATATTGAATTATCATTCATTTGGGTATACTAATACGGTGTTGCAAATTTTCCTTGGTACCCTTAGACTAGTTTGATTGTGAAAAACTCATTAAACAGTTGATATGTATACTACCGAGTGACGTTATTTGCATTTTACGATATCACAGATACTATTAAACATCATGTAAGATACCTCATTGGATAGGATATTGAATTATCTTTCATTTGGGTAAACTTAGATGGTGGTGCACATATTCCTTGTTACCCTTAGACTAGTTTGATTGTGAAACACTCATTAAACAGTTAATATGTATACTACCGAGTGACGTTATTTTGCATGTTACGGTATCACAGCACCTAAAAAACATCATGTTAGATAACTCATTGGATAGGATATTGAATTATCTTTCATCGAGGTACACTGAGATGGTGGTGGAAATATTCCTTGGTACCCTTAGCCTAGTTTGATTGTGAAAAACTCATTAAACAGTTAATATGTATACTACCGAGTGACGTTATTTTGCATTTTACGGTATCACAGCCTATGAAACATCATATAAGACACCTCTTTGGATAGAATATTGAATTATCTTTCATTTGGGTATACTAAAACGGTGTTGCAAAATTTCCTTGGTACTCATAGACTAGTTTTATTGTGATAAACTCATTAAACAGTTAATATGTATACTACCGAGTGACATTATTTGCATTTTACGATATCACAGATACTATTAAACATCATGTAAGATACCTCATTGGATAGGATATTGAATTATCTTTCATTTGGGTATACTTAGATGGTGGTGCACATATTCCTTGTTACCCTTAGACTAGTTTGATTGTGAAACACTCATTAAACAGTTAATATGTATACTACCGAGTGACGTTATTTTGCATTTTACGGTATCACAGCACCTAACAAACATCATGTTAGATACCTCATTGGATAGGATATTGAATTATCTTTCATTGAGGTACACTGAGATGGTGATGGAAATATTCCTTGGTACCCTTAGCCTAGTTTGATTGTGAAAAACTCATTAAACAGTTAATATGTATACTACCGAGTGACGTTATTTTGCATTTTACGGTATCACAGCTCCTATCAAACATCATATAAGACAACTCTTTGGTAGAATATTGAATTATCTTTCATTTGGGTATACTAAGATGGTGTTGCAAATTTTCCTTGATCCCATAGACTAGTTTGATTGTGAAAAACTCATTAAACAGTTTATATGAATACTACAGAGTGACATTATTTTGCATTTTTCGATATCACAGATACTATCAAACATCATGTAAGATACCTCATTGGATAGGATATTGAATTATCTTTCATTTGGGTATACTTAGATGGTGTTGGAAATATGCCTTGGTACCCTTAGACTAGTTTGATTGTGAAACACTCATTAAATAGTTAATATGTATACAGCCGAGTGACGTTATTTTGCATTTTACGGTATCACAACACCTAACAAACATCATATAAGACAACTCATTGGATGGGATATTGAATTATCTTTCATTTGGGTATACTAAGATGGTGAAACAAATATTCCTTGGTACCCTAAGACTAGTTTGATTGTGAAAAACTCATTAAACAGTTAATATGTATACTACCGAGTGACGTTATTTTGCATTTTACGGTATCACAGCTCCTATCAAACATCATATAAGACACCTCTTTGGATAGAATATTGAATTATCTTTCATTTGGGTATACTAAAATGGTGTTGCAAATTTTCCTTGGTACCCATAGACTAGTTTGATTGTGATAAACTCATTAAACAGTTAATATGTATACTACCGAGTGACATTATTTTGCATTTTACGATATCACAGATACTATCAAACATCATGTAAGATACCTCATTGGATAGGATATTGAATTATCTTTCATTTGGGTATACTTAGATGGTGTTGGAAATATGCCTTGGTACCCTTAGACTAGTTTGATTGTGAAACACTCATTAAACAGTTAATATGTATACTGCCGAGTGACGTTATTTTGCATTTTACGGTATCACAGCACCTAACAAACATCATGTTAGAGACCTCATTGGATGGGATATTGAATTATCTTTCATTTGGGTATACTAAGATGGTGGAACAAATATTCCTTGGTACCCTTAGACTAGTTTGATTGTGAAAAACTCATTAAACAGTTAATATGTATACTACCGAGTGACGTTATTTTGCATTTTACGGTATCACAGCTCCTATCAAACATCATATAAGACACCTCTTTGGATAGAATATTGAATTATCTTTCATTTGGGTATACTAAAATGGTGTTGCAAATTTTCCTTGGTACCCATAGACTAGTTTGATTGTGATAAACTCATTAAACAGTTAGTATGTATACTACCGAGTGACATTATTTTGCATTTTACGATATCACAGATACTATCAAAAATCATGTTAGATACCTCATTGGATAGGATATTGAATTATCTTTCATTTGGTTATACTTAGATGGTGGTGCAAATATTCCTTGGTACCCTTAGGCTAGCTTGATTGTGAAACACTCATTAAACAGTTAATATGTATACTACCGACTGACGTTATTTTGCATTTTGCGGTATCACAACACCTAACAAACATCATGTTAGATACCTCATTGGATAGGATATTGAATTATCTTTCATTGAGGTACACTTAGATGGTGTTGGAAATATGCCTTGGTACCCTTAGACTAGTTTGATTGTGAAAAACTCATTAAACAGTTAATATGTATACTACCGAGTGACGTTATTTTGCATTTTACGGTATCACAGCCCCTAACAAACATCATGTTAGATACCTCATTGGATAGAATATTGAATTTTCTTTCATTGAGGTACACTGAGATGGTGGTACAAATATTCCTTGGTACCCTTAGACTAGTTTTATTGTGAAACACTCATTAAACAGTTAATATGTATACTACCGAGTGACGTTATTTTGCATTTTACGGTATCACAGCACCTAACAAACATCATGTTAGATACCTCATTGGATAGGATATTGAATTATCTTTCATTGAGGTACACTAAGATGGTGTTGGAAATATGCCTTGGTACCCTTAGACTAGTTTGATTGTGAAACACTCATTAAACAGTTAACATGTATACTACCGAGTGACGTTATTTTGCATTTTACGGTATCACAGCCCCTAACAAACATCATGTTAGATACCTCATTGGATAGGATATTGAATTATCTTTCATTGAGGTACACTTAGATGGTGTTGAAAATATGCCTTGGTACCCTTAAACTAGTTTGATTGTGAAACACTCATTAAACAGTTAATATGTATACTACCGAGTGACGTTATTTTGCATTTTACGGTATTACAGCACCTAACAAACATCATGTTAGATACCCCATTGGATAGGATATTGAATTATCTTTCATTGAGGTACACTTAGATGGTGTTGGAAATATGCCTTGATACCCTTAGACTAGTTTGATTGTGAAACACTCATTAAACAGTTAACATGTATACCAACGAGTGACGTTATTTTGCATTTTACGGTATCACAGCCCCTAACAAACATCATGTTAGATACCTTATTGGATAGGATATTGAATTATCTTTCATTGAGGTACACTGAGATGGTGGTACAAATATTCCTTGGTACCCTTAGACTAGTTTAATTGTGAAACACTCATTAAACAGTTAATATGTATACTACCGAGTGACGTTATTTTGCATTTTACGGTATCACAGCACCTAACAAACATCATGTTAGATACCTCATTGGATAGGATATTGAATTATCTTTCATTTGGTTATATTAAGATGGTGGAACAAATATTCCTTGGTACCCTTAGACTAGTTTGATTGTGAAAAACTCATTAAACAGTTAATATGTATACTACCGAGTGACGTTATTTTGCATTTTACGGTATCACAGCTCCTATCAAACATCATATAAGACACCTCATTGGATAGAATATTGAATTATCATTCATTTGGGTATACTAATACGGTGTTGAAAATTTTCCTTGGTACCCTTAGACTAGTTTGATTGTGAAACACTCATTAAACAGTTAACATGTATACTACCGAGTGACGTTATTTTGCATTTTACGGTATCACAGCACCTAACAAACATCATGTTAGATACCTCATTGGATTGGATATTGAATTATCTTTCATTGAGGTACACTTAGATGGTGTTGGAAATATGCCTTGGTACCCTTAGACTAGTTTGATTGTGAAACACTCATTAAACAGTTAACATGTATACTACCGAGTGACGTTATTTTGCATTTTACGGTATCACAGCCCCTAACAAACATCATGTTAGATACCTCATTGGATAGGATATTGAATTATCTTTCATTGAGGTACACTTAGATGGTTATGCAAATATTCCTTGGTACCCTTAGACTAGTTTGATTGTGAAAAACTCATTAAACAGTTAATATGTATACTACCGAGTGACGTTATTTTGCATTTTACGGTATCACAGCTCCTATCAAACATCATATAAGACACCTCATTGGATAGAATATTGAATTATCATTCATTTGGGTATACTAATACGGTGTTGAAAATTTTCCTTGGTACCCTTAGACTAGTTTGATTGTGAAACACTCATTAAACAGTTAATATGTATACTACCGAGTGACGTTATTTTGCATTTTACGGTATCACAGCACCTAACAGACATCATGTTAGATACCTCATTGGATAGGATATTGAATTATCTTTCATTGAGGTACACTTAGATGGTGTTGGAAATATGCCTTGGTACCCTTAGACTAGTTTGATTGTGAAACACTCATTAAACAGTTAATATGTATGCTACTGAGTGACGTTATTTTGCATTTTACGGTATCACAGCACCTAACAAACATCATGTTAGATACCTCATTGGATAGGATATTGAATTATCTTTCATTGAGGTACACTTAGATGGTGTTGGAAATATGCCTTGATCCCATAGACTAGTTTGATTGTGAAAAACTCATTAAACAGTTAATATGAATACTACCGAGTGACATTATTTTGCATTTTTCGATATCACAGATACTATCAAACATCATGTAAGATACCTCATTGGATAGGATATTGAATTATCTTTCATTTGGGTATACTTAGATGGTGGTGCACATATTTCTTGTTACCCTTAGACTAGTTTGATTGTGAAACACTCATTAAACAGTTAATATGTATACTACCGAGTGACGTTATTTTGCATTTTACGGTATCACAGCACCTAACAAACATCATGTTAGATACCTCATTGGATGGGATATTAAATTATCTTTCATTTGGGTATACAAAGATGGTGGAACAAATATTCCTTGGTACCCTAAGACTAGTTTGATTGTGAAAAACTCATTAAACAGTTAATATGTATACTACCGAGTGACGTTATTTTGCATTTTACGGTATCACAGCTCCTATCAAACATCATATAAGACACCTCTTTGGATAGAATATTGAATTATCTTTCATTTGGGTATACTTAAATGGTGTTGCAAATTTTCCTTGGAACCCATAGACTAGTTTGATTGTGATAAACTCATTAAACAGTTAATATGTATACTACCGAGTGACATTATTTTGCATTTTACGATATCACAGATACTATCAAACATCATGTAAGATACCTCATTGGATAGGATATTGAATTATCTTTCATTTGGGTATACTTAGATGGTGGAACAAATATCCCTTGGTACCCTTAGACTAGTTTGATTGTGAAAAACTCATTAAACCGTTAATATGTATACTACCTAGTGACGTTATTTTGCATTTTACGGTATCACAGCTCCTATCAAACATCATATAAGACACCTCTTTGGATAGAATATTGAATTATCTTTCATTTGGGTATACTAAAATGGTGTAGCAAATTTTCCTTGGTACCCATAGACTAGTTTGATTGTGATAAACTCATTAAACAGTTAATATGTATACTACCGAGTGACATGATTTTGCATTTTACGATATCACAGATACTATCAAACATCATGTAAGATACCTCATTGGATAGGATATTGAATTATCTTTCATTTGGGTATACTTAGATGGTGTTGGAAATATGCCGTGGTACCCTTAGACTAGTTTGATTGTGAAACACTCATTAAACAGTTAATATGTATACTACCGACTGACGTTATTTTGCATTTTGCAGTATCACAACACCTAACAAACATCATGTTAGATACCTCATTGGATAGGATATTGAATTATCTTTCATTGAGGTACACTTAGATGGTGTTGGAAATATGCCTTGGTACCCTTAGACTAGTTTGATTGTGAAAAACTCATTAAACAGTTAATATGTATACTACCGAGTGACGTTATTTTGCATTTTACGGTATCACAGCTCCTATCAAACATCATATAAGACACCTCTTTGGTAGAATATTGAATTATCTTTCATTTGGGTATACTAAGACGGTGTTGCAAATATGCCTTTGTACCCTTAGACTAGTTTGATTGTGAAAAACTCATTATACAGTTAATATGTATACTACCGAGTGACGTTATTTTGCATTTTACGGTATCTCAGCTCCTATCAAACATCATATAAGACACCTCATTGGATAGGATATTGAATTATCTTTCATTTGGGTATACTAAAATGGTGTTGCAAATTTTCCTTGGTACCCATAGACTAGTTTGATTGTGATAAACTCATTAAACAGTTAATATGTATACTACCGAGTGACATTATTTTGCATTTTACGATATCACAGATACTATAAAACATCATGTAAGATACCTCATTGGATAGGATATTGAATTATCTTTCATTTGGGTATACTTAGATGGTGTTGGAAATATGCCTTGGTACCCTTAGACTAGTTTGATTGTGAAACACTCATTAAACAGTTAATATGTATACTGCCGAGTGACGTTATTTTGCATTTTACGGTATCACAGCACCTAACAAACATCATGTTAGATACCTCATTGGATGGGATATTGAATTATCTTTCATTTGGGTATACTAAGATGGTGGAACAAATATTCCTTGGTACCCTTAGACTAGTTTGATTGTGAAAAACTCATTAAACAGTTAATATGTATACTACCGAGTGACGTTATTTTGCATTTTACGGTATCACAGCTCCTATCAAACATCATATAAGACACCTCTTTGGATAGAATATTGAATTATCTTTCATTTGGGTATACTAAAATGGTGTTGCCAATTTTCTTTGGTACCCATAGACTAGTTTGATTGTGATAAACTCATTAAACAGTTAATATGTATACTACCGAGTGACATTATTTTGCATTTTACGATATCACAGATACTATCAAACATCATGTAAGATACCTCATTGGATAGGATATTGAATTATCTTTCATTTGGTTATACTTAGATGGTGGTGCAAATATTCCTTGGTACCCTTAGTCTAGCTTGATTGTGAAACACTCATTAAACAGTTAATATGTATACTACAGACTGACGTTATTTTGCATTTTGCGGTATCACAACACCTAACAAACATCATGTTAGATACCTCATTGGATAGGATATTGAATTATCTTTCATTGAGGTACACTTAGATGGTGTTGGAAATATGCCTTGGTACCCTTAGACTAGTTTGATTGTGAAAAACTCATTAAACAGTTAATATGTATACTACCGAGTGACGTTATTTTGCATTTTACGGTATCACAGCTCCTATCAAACATCATATAAGACACCTCTTTGGTAGAATATTGAATTATCTTTCATTTGGGTATACTAAGACGGTGTTGCAAATTTTCCTTGATCCCATAGACTAGTTTGATTGTGAAAAACTCATTATACAGTTAATATGTATACTACCGAGTGACGTTATTTTGCATTTTACGGTATCTCAGCTCCTATCAAACATCATATAAGACACCTCATTGGATAGAATATTGAATTATCTTTCATTTGGGTATACTAAGACGGTGTTGCAAACTTATCTTGGTACCCTTAGACTAGTTTGACTGTGAAAAACTCATTAAACAGTTAATATGTGTACTACCGAGTGACGTTATTTTGCATTTTACGATATCACAGATACTATCAAACATCATATAAGACACCTCTTTGGATAGAATATTGAATTATGTTTCATTTGGGTATACTTAGATGGTGTTGGAAAAATGCCTTGGTACCCTTAGACTAGTTTGATTGTGAAACACTCATTAAACAGTTAATATGTATACTACCGAGTGACGTTATTTTGCATTTTACGGTATCACAGCACCTAACAAACATCATGTTAGATACCTCATTGGATAGGATATTGAATTATCTTTCATTGAGGTACACTTAGATGGTGTTGAAAATATGCCTTGGTACCCTTAGACTAGTTTGATTGTGAAACACTCATTAAACAGTTAATATGTATAGTACCGAGTGACGTTATTTTGCATTTTACGGTATCACAGCACCTAACAAACATCATGTTAGATACCTCATTGGATAGGATATTGAATTATTTTTCATTGAGGTACACGTAGATGGTGTTGGAAATATGCCTTGGTACCCTTAGACTAGCTTGATTGTGAAACACTCATTAAACAGTTAATATGTATACTACCGACTGACGTTATTTTGCATTTTGCGGTATCACAACACCTAACAAACATCATGTTAGATACCTCATTGGATAGGATATTGAATTATCTTTCATTGAGGTACACTTAGATGGTGTTGCAAATTTTCCTTGGTACCCTTAGACTAGTTTGATTGTGAAAAACTCATTAAACAGTTAATATGTATACTACCGAGTGACGTTATTTTGCATTTTACGGTATCACAGCTCCTATCAAACATCATATAAGACACCTCTTTGGTAGAATATTGAATTATCTTTCATTTGGGTATACTAAGACGGTGTTGCAAATTTTCCTTGATCCCATAGACTAGTTGATTGTGAAAAACTCATTATACAGTTAATATGTATACTACCGAGTGACGTTATTTTGCATTTTACGGTATCTCAGCTCCTATCAAACATCATATAAGACACCTCATTGGATAGAATATTGAATTATCTTTCATTTGGGTATACTAAGACGGTGTTGCAAACTTATCTTGGTACCCTTAGACTAGTTTGACTGTGAAAAACTCATTAAACAGTTAATATGTATACTACCGAGTGACGTTATTTTGCATTTTACGATATCACAGATACTATCAAACATCATATAAGACACCTCATTGGATAGAATATTGAATTATCTTTCATTTGGGTATACTAAGACGGTGTTGCAAACTTATCTTGGTACCCTTAGACTAGTTTGATTGTGAAAAACTCATTAAACAGTTAATATGTATACTACCGAGTGACGTTATTTTGCTTTTTACGGTATCATAGCACCTAACAAACATCATGTTAGATACCTCATTGGATAGGATATTGAATTATCTTTCATTGAGGTACACTTAGATGGTGTTGAAAATATGCCTTGGTACCCTTAGACTAGTTTGATTGTGAAACACTCATTAAACAGTTAATATGTATACTACCGAGTGACGTTATTTTGCATTTTACGGTATCACAGCACCTAACAAACATCATGTTAGATACCTCATTGGATAGGATATTGTATTATCTTTCATTGAGGTACACTTAGATGGTGTTGGAAATATGCCTTGGTACCCTTAGACTAGTTTGATTGTGAAACACTCATTAAACAGTTAACATGTATACTACCGAGTGACGTTATTTTGCATTTTACGGTATCACAGCACCTAACAAACATCATGTTAGATACCTCATTGGATAGGATATTGAATTCTCTTTCATTGAGTTACACTGAGATGGTGGTACAAATATTCCTTGGTACCCTTAGACTAGTTTGATTGTGAAACACTCATTAAACAGTTAACATGTATACCAACGAGTGACGTTATTTTCCATTTTACGGTATCACAGCCCCTAACAAACATCATGTTAGATACCTCATTGGATAGGATATTGAATTCTCTTTCATTGAGTTACACTGAGATGGTGGTACAAATATTCCTTGGTACCCTTAGACTAGTTTGATTGTGAAACACTCATTAAACAGTTAATATGTATACTACCGAGTGACGTTATTTTGCATTTTACGGTATCACAGCTCCTATCAAACATCATATAAGACACCTCATTGGATAGAATATTGAATTATCTTTCATTTGGGTATACTAATACGGTGTTGAAAATTTTCCTTGGTACCCTTAGACTAGTTTGATTGCGAAACACTCATTAAACAGTTAACATGTATACTACCGAGTGACGTTATTTTGCATTTTACGGTATCACAGCACCTAACAAACATCATGTTAGATACCTCATTGGATAGGATATTGAATTATCTTTCATTGAGGTACACCTAGATGGTGTTGGAAATATGCCTTGGTACCCTTAGACTAGTTTGATTGTGAAACACTCATTAAACAGTTAACATGTATACCAACGAGTGACGTTATTTTGCATTTTACGGTATCACAGCCCCTAACAAACATCATGTTAGATACCTCATTGGATAGGATATTGAATTATTTTTCATTGAGGTACACTGAGATGGTGGTACAAATATTCCTTGGTACCCTTAGACTAGTTTGATTGTGAAACACTCATTAAACAGTTAATATGTATACTACCGAGTGACGTTATTTTGCATTTTACGGTATCACAGCACCTAACAAACATCATGTTAGATACCTCATTGGATAGGATATTGAATTATCTTTCATTGAGGTACACCTAGATGGTGTTGGAAATATGCCTTGGTACCCTTAGACTAGTTTGATTGTGAAACACTCATTAAACAGTTAATATGTATACTACCGAGTGACGTTATTTTGCATTTTACGGTATCACAGCACCTAACAAACATCATGTTAGATACCTCATTGGATAGGATATTGAATTATCTTTCATTGAGGTACACTGAGATGGTGTTGGTAATATGCCTTGGTACCCTTAGACTAGTTTGATTGTGAAACACTCATTAAACAGTTAACATGTATACCAACGAGTGACATTATTTTGCATTTTACGGTATCACAGCCCCTAACAAACATCATGTTAGATACCTCATTGGATAGGATATTGAATTATTTTTCATTGAGGTACACTGAGATGGTGGTACAAATATTCCTTGGTACCCTTAGACTAGTTTGATTGTGAAACACTCATTAAACAGTTAATATGTATACTACCGAGTGACGTTATTTTGCATTTTACGGTATCACAGCTCCTATCAAACATCATATAAGACACCTCATTGGATAGAATATTGAATTATCATTCATTTGGGTATACTAATACGGTGTTGAAAATTTTCCTTGGTACCCTTAGACTAGTTTGATTGTGAAACACTCATTAAACAGTTAACATGTATACTACCGAGTGACGTTATTTTGCATTTTACGGTATCACAGCACCTAACAAACATCATGTTAGATACCTCATTGGATAGGATATTGAATTATCTTTCATTGAGGTACACTTAGATGGTGTTGGAAATATGCCTTGGTACCCTTAGACTAGTTTGATTGTGAAACACTCATTAAACAGTTAACATGTATACTACCGAGTGACGTTATTTTGCATTTTACGGTATCACAGCCCCTAACAAACATCATGTTAGATACCTCATTGGATAGGATATTGAATTATCTTTCATTGAGGTACACTTAGATGGTTATGCAAATATTCCTTGGTACCCTTAGACTAGTTTGATTGTGAAACACTCATTAAACAGTTAATATGTATACTACCGAGTGACGTTATTTTGCATTTTACGGTATCACAGCTCCTATCAAACATCATATAAGACACCTCATTGGATAGAATATTGAATTATCATTCATTTGGGTATACTAATACGGTGTTGAAAATTTTCCTTGGTACCCTTAGACTAGTTTGATTGTGAAACACTCATTAAACAGTTAACATGTATACTACCGAGTGACGTTATTTTGCATTTTACGGTATCACAGCTCCTATCAAACATCATATAAGACACCTCATTGGATAGAATATTGAATTATCATTCATTTGGGTATACTAATACGGTGTTGAAAATTTTCCTTGGTACCCTTAGACTTTTTTTTATTGTGAAACACTCATTAAACAGTTAACATGTATACTACCGAGTGACGTTATTTTGCATTTTACGGTATCACAGCACCTAACAAACATCATGTTAGATACCTCATTGGATAGGATATTGAATTATCTTTCATTGAGGTACACTTAGATGGTGTTGGAAATATGCCTTGGTACCCTTAGACTAGTTTGATTGTGAAACACTCATTAAACAGTTAACATGTATACTACCGAGTGACGTTATTTTGCATTTAACGGTATCACAGCCCCTAACAAACATCATGTAAGATACCTCATTGGATAGGATATTGAATTATCTTTCATTGAGGTACACTTAGATGGTGTTGGAAATATGCCTTGGTACCCTTAGACTAGTTTGATTGTGAAACACTCATTAAACAGTTAACATGTATACCAACGAGTGACGTTATTTTGCATTTTACGGTATCACAGCCCCTAACAAACATCATGTTAGATACCTCATTGGATAGGATATTGAATTATCTTTCATTGAGGTACACTGAGATGGTGGTACAAATATTCCTTGGTACCCTTAGACTAGTTTGATTGTGAAACACTCATTAAACAGTTAATATGTATACTACCGAGTGACGTTATTTTGCATTTTACGGTATCACAGCTCCTATCAAACATCATATAAGACACCTCATTGGATAGAATATTGAATTATCATTCATTTGGGTATACTAATACGGTGTTGAAAATTTTCCTTGGTACCCTTAGACTAGTTTGATTGTGAAACACTCATTAAACAGTTAACATGTATACTACCGAGTGACGTCATTTTGCATTTTACGGTATCACAGCACCTAACAAACATCATGTTAGATACCTCATTGGATAGGATATTGAATTATCTTTCATTGAGGTACACTTAGATGGTGTTGGAAATATGCCTTGGTACCCTTAGACTAGTTTGATTGTGAAACACTCATTAAACAGTTAATATGTATACTACCGAGTGACGTTATTTTGCATTTTACGGTATCACAGCACCTAACAAACATCATGTTAGATACCTCATTGGATAGGATATTGAATTATCTTTCATTGAGGTACACTGAGATGGTGTTGGTAATATGCCTTGGTACCCTTAGACTAGTTTGATTGTGAAACACTCATTAAACAGTTAACATGTATACCAACGAGTGACGTTATTTTGCATTTTACGGTATCACAGCCCCTAACAAACATCATGTTAGATACCTCATTGGATAGGATATTGAATTATTTTTCATTGAGGTACACTGAGATGGTGGTACAAATATTCCTTGGTACCCTTAGACTAGTTTGATTGTGAAACACTCATTAAACAGTTAATATGTATACTACCGAGTGACGTTATTTTGCATTTTACGGTATCACAGCTCCTATCAAACATCATATAAGACATCTCATTGGATAGAATATTAAATTATCATTCATTTGGGTATACTAATACGGTGTTGAAAATTTTCCTTGGTACCCTTAGACTAGTTTGATTGTGAAACACTCATTAAACAGTTAACATGTATACTACCGAGTGACGTTATTTTGCATTTTACGGTATCACAGCACCTAACAAACATCATGTTAGATACCTCATTGGATAGGATATTGAATTATCTTTCATTGAGGTACACTTAGATGGTGTTGGAAATATGCCTTGGTACCCTTAGACTAGTTTGATTGTGAAACACTCATTAAACAGTTAACATGTATACTACCGAGTGACGTTATTTTGCATTTTACGGTATCAGAGCCCCTAACAAACATCATGTTAGATACCTCATTGGATAGGATATTGAATTATCTTTCATTGAGGTACACTTAGATGGTTATGCAAATATTCCTTGGTACCCTTAGACTAGTTTGATTGTGAAACACTCAATAAACAGTTAATATGTATACTACCGAGTGACGTTATTTTGCATTTTACGGTATCACAGCTCCTATCAAACATCATATAAGACACCTCATTGGATAGAATATTGAATTATCATTCATTTGGGTATACTAATACGGTGTTGAAAATTTTCCTTGGTACCCTTAGACTAGTTTGATTGTGAAACACCCATTAAACAGTTAATATGAATACTACCGAGTAACGTTATTTTGCATTTTACGGTATCACAGCACCTAACAAACATCATGTTAGATACCTCATTGGATAGGATATTGAATTATCTTTCATTGAGGTACACTTAGATGGTGTTGGAAATATGCCTTGGTACCCTTAGACTAGTTTGATTGTGAAACACTCATTAACGGTTAACATGTATACTACCGAGTGACGTTATTTTGCATTTTACGGTATCACAGCCCCTAACAAACATCATGTAAGATACCTCATTGGATAGGATATTGAATTATCTTTCATTGAGGTACACTTAGATGGTGTTGGAAATATGCCTCGGTACCCTTAGACTATTTTGATTGTGAAACACTCATTAAACAGTTAACATGTATACCAATGAGTGACGTTATTTTGCATTTTACGGTATCACAGCCCCTAACAAACATCATGTTAGATACCTCATTGGATAGGATATTGAATTATCTTTCATTGAGGTACACTGAGATGGTGGTACAAATATTCCTTGGTACCCTTAGACTAGTTTGATTGTGAAACACTCATTAAACAGTTAATATGTATACTACCGAGTGACGTTATTTTGCATTTTACGGTATCACAGCTCCTATCAAACATCATATAAGACACCTCATTGGATAGAATATTGAATTATCATTCATTTGGGTATACTAATACGGTGTTGAAAATTTTCCTTGGTACCCTTAGACTAGTTTGATTGTGAAACACTCATTAAACAGTTAACATGTATACTACCGAGTGACGTTATTTTGCATTTTACGGTATCACAGCACCTAACAAACATCATGTTAGATACCTCATTGGATAGGATATTGAATTATATTTCATTGAGGTACACTTAGATGGTGTTGGAAATATGCCTTGGTACCCTTAGACTAGTTTGATTGTGAAACACTCATTAAACAGTTAACATGTATACTACCGAGTGACGTTATTTTGAATTTTACGGTATCACAGCCCCTAACAAACATCATGTTAGATACCTCATTGGATAGGATATTGAATTATCTTTCATTGAGGTACACTTAGATGGTTATGCAAATATTCCTTGGTACCCTTAGAATAGTTTGATTGTGAAACACTCATTAAACAGTTAATATGTATACTACCGAGTGACGTTATTTTGCATTTTACGGTATCACAGCTCCTATCAAACATCATATAAGACACCTCATTGGATAGAATATTGAATTATCATTCATTTGGGTATTGCCCTTTCTCAAAACGTGAGTTACGTCCCTTTACATTTACTGCGGTACAACTGACGTTTGACTTCCGGGACGTACTCGACCTTGACCAATATGGCGGACGTTACTGAGTTTCTGAGCGATGAGGAGTTAGAGTCCAAAAGAGTGCCTGAATTGAAGACGTATCTACGGCAACACGGACAGTTTGTCACCGGGAAGAAGCCTGAACTACTTGAGAGAGCGAAAGGTGTAAGAAAACTAAGTTATTCAGACAGGAGGAAGCTTGTTGGTACACCGAATCATCGACGTCTTGAGGAAAAACTTGTGACCCCGTCAGGTGATATTATTCCTGATCCTCGAAGTTTGAATGGTTGGACTAAAGACAGTCATGTTATTCCCGATTTCTCTGATACAGAGATGTATAATTACTTTGTTCTGACAAAAAATGTGCACCCTCAACGGAAAGCTAAAGTTTATTTTGAAGACAGACATGTTCACTCTGTAGAATTTCATGAAATTACATCTGAATGTAGCCATGCTCTGGTGAGATGCAAGGTGATACCATCCCTTCCTACCACGAACAAAAAGGATTGTCCTGACCATTCTGTATGGCTGTGTTTGTCAAAGGTGACTGGGAAGATACACTCTGCAGACTGCTCATGTGCAGCTGGGTACGTAAGACGATTTAAAACCTACAAGTAAAGTTAATAAAAAGAAACAAAATGTACACATGTTAGATGCAACAAAAGTAATAATGTTGGGACTTGCAATTATCATTGATTAGCTTTAAACTCTCTTTTTTCTGTGTAAATTTTTAAATTATTTTGATTACAGATCAAAAGTCAATAAAGATTGTTGATAATGAAGAAATTTACGTTTGTTCGCAAATTACAATAATATTATCGGTTGCAGAGTTGGGGAGGTTTGTAACCACGTTGCTGCTCTGTGTCAATTATTGCCATCGGTAAGAATTTCATACTATTTAATTGACTGTCAAAAAAACCAAAACTTTACTGATCTAGGGCTAATTGTGAAATGTAGAGAATCTCAAACCAAATACATCAAGTTGATATAGTTGGGGGTTTTTTTGGACGAATATCCAAGACTTGCGGAGGGCTTATTATTTTATTATCATTTTTCATTCAAAATCAACGTCACAATTATAATTGGGCCTATACAATACAATTAGGTGTCTATAAACACATATGACATAAGCTTGATTCTTTAAGAAATTTTGTTGCATTTTACAAACTTTGTAAAGGAATTTCAAGGGGGAAAAAACGTTGATAATTAATAGATGCTTGACAATGTTTTAGTGGTTATTCATAAATATTAAAACTTACCGATGTTGTGAATGTCTTGTTTGGAAATACACTTGGTAATGGATGGAGTTTAGTTGGTCCTTGCTGACCCACAAAGTGCTCAGAACACAACCTTGTGCTGTCATTTCTACTATAATGGAAATCTACACGAATAAGTTTGCATCGTTGTAACCACACTCGTCTCAATCTTGTATCAACAGGGAATCGATGTAAAGATATCTTTCTTCCATTGATAACTGTTCGGCTGTTGTTGCTACAAATGCAGCAATATCGTGGCTTAGGTGCCATTTTGACGTTACGCTGTACGTCCCGGAAGGCGAAGAGCCCATATTGAGACATGCGCAGTTGTTTTTTATTAGCGGCCGTCAAGGAAGATAACTCACGTTTTGAGAAAGGGCAATACTAATACGGTGTTGAAAATTTTCCTTGGTACCCTTAGACTAGTTTGATTGTGAAACACTCATTAAACAGTTAATATGTATACTACCGAGTAACGTTATTTTGCATTTTACGGTATCACAGCACCTAACAAACATCATGTTAGATACCTCATTGGATAGGATATTGAATTATCTTTCATTGAGGTACACTTAGATGGTGTTGGAAATATGCCTTGGTACCCTTAGACTAGTTTGATTGTGAAACACTCATTAAACAGTTAATATGTATACTACCGAGTGACGTTATTTTGCATTTTACGGTATCACAGCTCCTATCAAACATCATATAAGACACCTCATTGGATAGAATATTGAATTATCATTCATTTGGGTATACTAATACGGTGTTGAAAATTTTTCTTGGTACCCTTAGACTAGTTTGATTGTGAAACACTCATTAAACAGTTAACATGTATACTACCGAGTGACGTTATTTTGCATTTTACGGTATCACAGCACCTAACAAACATCATGTTAGATACCTCATTGGATAGGATATTGAATTATATTTCATTGAGGTACACTTAGATGGTGTTGGAAATATGCCTTGGTACCCTTAGACTAGTTTGATTGTGAAACACTCATTAAACAGTTAACATGTATACTACCGAGTGACGTTATTTTGCATTTTACGGTATCACAGCCCCTAACAAACATCATGTTAGATACCTCATTGGATAGGATATTGAATTATCTTTCATTGAGGTACACTTAGATGGTTATGCAAATATTCCTTGGTACCCTTAGACTAGTTTGATTGTGAAACACTCATTAAACAGTTAATATGTATACTACCGAGTGACGTTATTTTGCATTTTACGGTATCACAGCTCCTATCAAACATCATATAAGACACCTCATTGGATAGAATATTGAATTATCATTCATTTGGGTATACTAATACGGTGTTGAAAATTTTCCTTGGTACCCTTAGACTAGTTTGATTGTGAAACACTCATTAAACAGTTAATATGTATACTACCGAGTGACGTTATTTTGCATTTTACGGTATCACAGCACCTAACAAACATCATGTTAGATACCTCATTGGATAGGATATTGAATTATCTTTCATTGAGGTACACTTAGATGGTGTTGGAAATATGCCTTGGTACCCTTAGACTAGTTTGATTGTGAAACACTCATTAAACAGTTAACATGTATACTACCGAGTGACGTTATTTTGCATTTTACGGTATCACAGCACCTAACAAACATCATGTTAGATACCTCATTGGATAGGATATTGAATTATCTTTCATTGAGGTACACTTAGATGGTGTTGGAAATATGCCTTGGTACCCTTAGACTAGTTTGATTGTGAAACACTCATTAAACAGTTAACATGTATACTACCGAGTGACGTTATTTTGCATTTTACGGTATCACAGCACCTAACAAACATCATGTTAGATACCTCATTGGATAGGATATTGAATTATATTTCATTGAGGTACACTTAGATGGTGTTGGAAATATGCCTTGGTACCCTTAGACTAGTTTGATTGTGAAACACTCATTAAACAGTTAACATGTATACTACCGAGTGACGTTATTTTGCATTTTACGGTATCACAGCCCCTAACAAACATCATGTTAGATACCTCATTGGATAGGATATTGAATTATCTTTCATTGAGGTACACTTAGATGGTTATGCAAATATTCCTTGGTACCCTTAGACTAGTTTGATTGTGAAAAACTCATTAAACAGTTAATATGTATACTACCGAGTGACGTTATTTTGCATTTTACGGTATCACAGCTCCTATCAAACATCATATAAGACACCTCATTGGATAGAATATTGAATTATCATTCATTTGGGTATACTAATACGGTGTTGAAAATTTTCCTTGGTACCCTTAGACTAGTTTGATTGTGAAACACTCATTAAACAGTTAATATGTATACTACCGAGTGACGTTATTTTGCATTTTAAGGTATCACAGCACCTAACAAACATCATGTTAGATACCTCATTGGATAGGATATTGAATTATCTTTCATTGAGGTACACTTAGATGGTGTTGGAAATATGCCTTGGTACCCTTAGACTAGTTTGATTGTGAAACACTCATTAAACAGTTAATATGTATACTACCGAGTGACGTTATTTTGCATTTTACGGTATCACAGCTCCTATCAAACATCATATAAGACACCTCATTGGATAGAATATTGAATTATCATTCATTTGGTTATACTAATACGGTGTTGAAAATTTTCCTTGGTACCCTTAGACTAGTTTGATTGTGAAACACTCATTAAACAGTTAACATGTATACTACCGAGTGACGTTATTTTGCATTTTACGGTATCACAGCACCTAACAAACATCATGTTAGATACCTCATTGGATAGGATATTGAATTATATTTCATTGAGGTACACTTAGATGGTGTTGGAAATATGCCTTGGTACCCTTAGACTAGTTTGATTGTGAAACACTCATTAAACAGTTAACATGTATACTACCGAGTGACGTTATTTTGCATTTTACGGTATCACAGCCCCTAACAAACATCATGTTAGATACCTCATTGGATAGGATATTGAATTATCTTTGATTGAGGTACACTTAGATGGTTATGCAAATATTCCTTGGTACCCTTAGACTAGTTTGATTGTGAAACACTCATTAAACAGTTAATATGTATACTACCGAGTGACGTTATTTTGCATTTTACGGTATCACAGCTCCTATCAAACATCATATAAGACACCTCATTGGATAGAATATTGAATTATCATTCATTTGGGTATACTAATACGGTGTTGAAAATTTTCCTTGGTACCCTTAGACTAGTTTGATTGTGAAACACTCATTAAACAGTAAATATGTATACTACCGAGTGACGTTATTTTGCATTTTACGGTATCACAGCACCTAACAAACATCATGTTAGATACCTCATTGGATAGGGTATTGAATTATCTTTCATTGAGGTACACTTAGATGGTGTTGGAAATATGCCTTGGTACCCTTAGACTAGTTTGATTGTGAAACACTCATTAAACAGTTAACATGTATACTACCGAGTGACGTTATTTTGCATTTTACGGTATCACAGCCCCTAACAAACATCATGTTAGATACCTCATTGGATAGGATATTGAATTATCTTTCATTGAGGTACACTTAGATGGTGATGCAAATATTCCTTGGTACCCTTAGACTAGTTTGATTGTGAAACACTCATTAAACAGTTAATATGTATACTACCGAGTGACGTTATTTTGCATTTTACGGTATCACAGCTCCTATCAAACATCATATAAGACACCTCATTGGATAGGATATTGAATTATCTTTAATTTGGGTACACTTAGATGGTGGTGCAAATATTCCTTGGTACCCTTAGACTAGTTTAATTGTGAAACACTCATTAAACAGTTAATATGTATACTACCGAGTGACGTTATTTTGCATTTTACGGTATCACAGCTCCTATCAAACATCATATAAGACACCTCATTGGATAGGATATTGAATTATCTTTCATTGAAGTACACTAAGATGGTGATGGAAATATTCCTTGGTACCCTTAGATTAGTTTGATTGTGAAACACTCATTAAACAGCTAACATGTATACTACCGAGTGACGTTATTTTGCATTTTACGGTATCACAGCACCTAACAAACATCATGTTAGATACCTCATTGGATAGGATATTGAATTATCTTTCATTGAGGTACACTTAGATGGTGTTGGAAATATGCCATGATACCCTTAGACTAGTTTGATTGTGAAACACTCATTAAACAGTTAATATGTATACTACCGAGTGACGTTATTTTGCATTTTACGGTATCATTGCTCCTATCAAACATCATATAAGACACCTCATTGGATAGAATATTGAATTATCATTCATTTGGGTATACTAATACGGTGTTGCAAATTTTCCTTGGTACCCTTAGACTAGCTTGATTGTGAAAAACTCATTAAACAGTTAATATGTATACTACCGAGTGACGTTATTTGCATTTTACGGTATCACAGCACCTATCGAACATCATATAAGACACCTCATTGGATAGGATATTGAATTATCTTTAATTTGGGTACACTTAGATTGTGGTGCAAATATTCCTTGGTACCCTTAGACTAGTTTGATTGTGAAACACTCATTAAACAGTTAATATGTATACTACTGAGTGACGTTATTTTGCATTTTACGGTATCACAGCTCCTATCAAACATCATATAAGACACCTCATTGGATAGAATATTGAATTATCATTCATTTGGGTATACTAATACGGTGTTGAAAATTTTCCTTGGTACCCTTAGACTAGTTTGATTGTGAAACACTCATTAAACAGTTAATATGTATACTACCGAGTGACGTTATTTTGCATTTTACGGTATCACAGCACCTAACAAACATCATGTTAGATACCTCATTGGATAGGATATTGAATTATCTTTCATTGAGGTACACTTAGATGGTGTTGGAAATATGCCTTGGTACCCTTAGACTAGTTTGATTGTGAAACACTCATTAAACAGTTAACATGTATACTACCGAGTGACGTTATTTTGCATTTTACGGTATCAGAGCCCCTAACAAACATCATGTTAGATACCTCATTGGATAGGATATTGAATTATCTTTCATTGAGGTACACTTAGATGGTTATGCAAATATTCCTTGGTACCCTTAGACTAGTTTGATTGTGAAACACTCATTAAACAGTTAATATGTATACTACCGAGTGACGTTATTTTGCATTTTACGGTATCACAGCTCCTATCAAACATCATATAAGACACCTCATTGGATAGAATATTGAATTATCATTCATTTGGGTATACTAATACGGTGTTGAAAATTTTCCTTGGTACCCTTAGACTAGTTTGATTGTGAAACACTCATTAAACAGTTAATATGTATACTACCGAGTGACGTTATTTTGCATTTTACGGTATCATTGCTCCTATCAAACATCATATAAGACACCTCATTGGATAGAATATTGAATTATCATTCATTTGGGTATACTAATACGGTGTTGCAAATTTTCCTTGGTACCCTTAGACTAGCTTGATTGTGAAAAACTCATTAAACAGTTAATATGTATACTACCGAGTGACGTTATTTGCATTTTACGGTATCACAGCACCTATCGAACATCATATAAGACACCTCATTGGATAGGATATTGAATTATCTTTAATTTGGGTACACTTAGATGGTGGTGCAAATATTCCTTGGTACCCTTAGACTAGTTTGATTGTGAAACACTCATTAAACAGTTAATATGTATACTACCGAGTGACGTTATTTTGCATTTTACGGTATCACAGCTCCTATCAAACATCATATAAGACACCTCATTGGATAGAATATTGAATTATCATTCATTTGGGTATACTAATACGGTGTTGAAAATTTTCCTTGGTACCCTTAGACTAGTTTGATTGTGAAACACTCATTAAACAGTTAATATGTATACTACCGAGTGACGTTATTTTGCATTTTACGGTATCACAGCACCTAACAAACATCATGTTAGATACCTCATTGGATAGGATATTGAATTATCTTTCATTGAGGTACACTTAGATGGTGTTGGAAATATGCCTTGGTACCCTTAGACTAGTTTGATTGTGAAACACTCATTAAACAGTTAACATGTATACTACCGAGTGACGTTATTTTGCATTTTACGGTATCACAGCCCCTAACAAACATCATGTTAGATACCTCATTGGATAGGATATTGAATTATCTTTCATTGAGGTACACTTAGATGGTTATGCAAATATTCCTTGGTACCCTTAGACTAGTTTGATTGTGAAACACTCATTAAACAGTTAATATGTATACTACCGAGTGACGTTATTTTGCATTTTACGGTATCACAGCTCCTATCAAACATCATATAAGACACCTCATTGGATAGAATATTGAATTATCATTCATTTGGGTATACTAATACGGTGTTGAAAATTTTCCTTGGTACCCTTAGACTAGTTTGATTGTGAAACACTCATTAAACAGTTAATATGTATACTACCGAGTGACGTTATTTTGCATTTTACGGTATCACAGCACCTAACAAACATCATGTTAGATACCTCATTGGATAGGATATTGAATTATCTTTCATTGAGGTACACTTAGATGGTGTTGGAAATATGCCTTGGTACCCTTGGACTAGTTTGATTGTGAAACACTCATTAAACAGTTAACATGTATACTACCGAGTGACGTTATTTTGCATTTTACGGTATCACAGCCCCTAACAAACATCATGTTAGATACCTCATTGGATAGGATATTGAATTATCTTTCATTGAGGTACACTTAGATGGTTATGCAAATATTCCTTGGTACCCTTAGACTAGTTTGATTGTGAAACACTCATTAAACAGTTAATATGTATACTACCGAGTGACGTTATTTTGCATTTTACGGTATCACAGCTCCTATCAAACATCATATAAGACACCTCATTGGATAGAATATTGAATTATCATTCATTTGGGTATACTAATACGGTGTTGAAAATTTTCCTTGGTACCCTTAGACTAGTTTGATTGTGAAACACTCATTAAACAGTTAATATGTATACTACCGAGTGACGTTATTTTGCATTTTACGGTATCACAGCACCTAACAAACATCATGTTAGATACCTCATTGGATAGGATATTGAATTATCTTTCATTGAGGTACACTTAGATGGTGTTGGAAATATGCCTTGGTACCCTTAGACTAGTTTGATTGTGAAACACTCATTAAACAGTTAACATGTATACTACCGAGTGACGTTATTTTGCATTTTACGGTATCACAGCCCCTAACAAACATCATGTTAGATACCTCATTGGATAGGATATTGAATTATCTTTCATTGAGGTACACTTAGATGGTGATGCAAATATTCCTTGGTACCCTTAGACTAGTTTGATTGTGAAACACTCATTAAACAGTTAATATGTATACTACCGAGTGACGTTATTTTGCATTTTACGGTATCACAGCTCCTATCAAACATCATATAAGACACCTCATTGGATAGAATATTGAATTATCATTCATTTGGGTATACTAATACGGTGTTGAAAATTTTCCTTGGTACCCTTAGACTAGTTTGATTGTGAAAAACTCATTAAACAGTTAATATGTATACTACCGAGTGACGTTATTTTGCATTTTACGGTATCACAGAACCTATCAAACATCATATAAGATACCTCATTGGATAGGATATTGAAGTATCTTTAATTTGGGTACACTTAGATGGTGGTGCAAATATTCCTTGGTACCCTTAGACTAGTTTGATTGTGAAACACTCATTAAACAGTTAATATGTATACTACCGAGTGACGTTATTTTGCATTTTACGGTATCACAGCTCCTATCAAACATCATATAAGACACCTCATTGGATAGAATATTGAATTATCATTCATTTGGGTATACTAATACGGTGTTGAAAATTTTCCTTGGTACCCTTAGACTAGTTTGATTGTGAAACACTCATTAAACAGTTAATATGTATACTACCGAGTGACGTTATTTTGCATTTTACGGTATCACAGCTCCTATCAAACATCATATAAGACACCTCATTGGATAGAATATTGAATTATCATTCATTTGGGTATACTAATACGGTGTTGAAAATTTTTCTTGGTACCCTTAGACTAGTTTGATTGTGAAACACTCATTAAACAGTTAATATGTATACTACCGAGTGACGTTATTTTGCATTTTACGGTATCACAGCACCTAACAAACATCATGTTAGATACCTCATTGGATAGGATATTGAATTATCTTTCATTGAGGTACACTTAGACGGTGTTGGAAATTTTCCTTGGTACCCTTAGACTAGTTTGATTGTGAAACACTCATTAAACAGTTAACATGTATACTACCGAGTGACGTTATTTTGCATTTTACGGTATCACAGCCCCTAACAAACATCATGTTAGATACCTCATTGGATAGGATATTGAATTATCTTTCATTGAGGTACACTTAGATGGTTATGCAAATATTCCTTGGTACCCTTAGACTAGTTTGATTGTGAAACACTCATTAAACAGTTAATATGTATACTACCGAGTGACGTTATTTTGCATTTTACGGTATCACAGCTCCTATCAAACATCATATAAGACACCTCATTGGATAGAATATTGAATTATCATTCATTTGGGTATACTAATACGGTGTTGAAAATTTTCCTTGGTACCCTTAGACTAGTTTGATTGTGAAACACTCATTAAACAGTTAATATGTATACTACCGAGTGACGTTATTTTGCATTTTACGGTATCACAGCACCTAACAAACATCATGTTAGATACCTCATTGGATAGGATATTGAATTATCTTTCATTGAGGTACACTTAGATGGTATTGGAAATATGCCTTGGTACCCTTAGACTAGTTTGATTGTGAAACACTCATTAAACAGTTAACATGTATACTACCGAGTGACGTTATTTTGCATTTTACGGTATCACAGCCCCTAACAAACATCATGTTAGATACCTCATTGGATAGGATATTGAATTATCTTTCATTGAGGTACACTTAGATGGTGATGCAAATATTCCTTGGTACCCTTAGACTAGTTTGATTGTGAAACACTCATTAAACAGTTAATATGTATACTACCGAGTGACGTTATTTTGCATTTTACGGTATCACAGCTCCTATCAAACATCATATAAGACACCTCATTGGATAGAATATTGAATTATCATTCATTTGGGTATACTAATACGGTGTTGAAAATTTTCCTTGGTACCCTTAGACTAGTTTGATTGTGAAAAACTCATTAAACAGTTAATATGTATACTACCGAGTGACGTTATTTTGCATTTTACGGTATCACAGAACCTATCAAACATCATATAAGATACCTCATTGGATAGGATATTGAAGTATCTTTAATTTGGGTACACTTAGATGGTGGTGCAAATATTCCTTGGTACCCTTAGACTAGTTTGATTGTGAAACACTCATTAAACAGTTAATATGTATACTACCGAGTGACGTTATTTTGCATTTTACGGTATCACAGCTCCTATCAAACATCATATAAGACACCTCATTGGATAGGATATTGAATTATCTTTCATTGAAGTACACTAAGATGGTGATGGAAATATTCCTTGGTACCCTTAGACTAGTTTGATTGTGAAACACTCATTAAACAGCTAACATGTATACTACCGAGTGACGTTATTTTGCATTTTACGGTATCACAGCACCTAACAAACATCATGTTAGATACCTCATTGGATAGGATATTGAATTATCTTTCATTGAGGTACACTTAGATGGTGTTGGAAATATGCCATGATACCCTTAGACTAGTTTGATTGTGAAACACTCATTAAACAGTTAATATGTATACTACCGAGTGACGTTATTTTGCATTTTACGGTATCATTGCTCCTATCAAACATCATATAAGACACCTCATTGGATAGAATATTGAATTATCATTCATTTGGGTATACTAATACGGTGTTGCAAATTTTCCTTGGTACCCTTAGACTAGCTTGATTGTGAAAAACTCATTAAACAGTTAATATGTATACTACCGAGTGACGTTATTTGCATTTTACGGTATCACAGCACCTATCGAACATCATATAAGACACCTCATTGGATAGGATATTGAATTATCTTTAATTTGGGTACACTTACATGGTGGTGCAAATATTCCTTGGTACCCTTAGACTAGTTTGATTGTGAAACACTCATTAAACAGTTAATATGTATACTACCGAGTGACGTTATTTTGCATTTTACGGTATCACAGCTCCTATCAAACATCATATAAGACACCTCATTGGATAGGATATTTAATTATCTTTCATTGAGGTACACTTAGATGGTGTTGGAAATATGCCTTGGTACCCTTAGACTAGTTTGATTGTGAAAAACTCATTAAACAGTTAATATGTATACTACCGAGTGACGTTATTTGCATTTTACGGTATCACAGCACCTATCGAACATCATATAAGACACCTCATTGGATAGGATATTGAATTATCTTTCATTTGGTTATACTTAGATGGTGGTGCAAATATTCCTTGATCCCATAGACTAGTTTGATTGTGAAAAACTCATTATACAGTTAATATGTATACTACCGAGTTGGATAGGATATTGAATTATCTTTCATTGAGGTACACTTAGATGGTGTTGGAAATATGCCTTGGTACCCTTAGACTAGTTTGATTGTGAAACACTCATTAAACAGTTAATATGTATACTACCGAGTGACGTTATTTTGCATTTTACGGTATCACAGCTCCTATCAAACATCATATAAGACACCTCATTGGATAGGATATTGAATTATCTTTCATTGAAGTACACTGAGATGGTGATGGAAATATTCCTTGGTACCCTTAGACTAGTTTGATTGTGAAACACTCATTAAACAGCTAACATGTATACTACCGAGTGACGTTATTTTGCATTTTACGGTATCACAGCACCTAACAAACATCATGTTAGATACCTCATTGGATAGGATATTGAATTATCTTTCATTGAGGTACACTTAGATGGTTATGCAAATATTCCTTGGTACCCTTAGACTAGTTTGATTGTGAAACACTCATTAAACAGTTAATATGTATACTACCGAGTGACGTTATTTTGCATTTTACGGTATCACAGCTCCTATCAAACATCATATAAGACACCTCATTGGATAGAATATTGAATTATCATTCATTTGGGTATACTAATACGGTGTTGAAAATTTTCCTTGGTACCCTTAGACTAGTTTGATTGTGAAACACTCATTAAACAGTTAATATGTATACTACCGAGTGACGTTATTTTGCATTTTACGGTATCACAGCACCTAACAAACATCATGTTAGATACCTCATCGGATAGGATATTGAACTATCTTTCATTGAGGTACACTTAGATGGTGGTGCAAATATTCCCTTGTACCCTTAGACTAGTTTGATTGTGAAAAACTCATTAAACAGTTAATATGTATACTACCGAGTGACGTTATTTTGCATTTTACGGTATCACAGCACCTAACAAACATCATGTTAGATACCTCATGGGATAGGATATTGAATTATCTTTCATTGAGGTACACTTAGATGGTGTTGGAAATATGCCTTGGTACCCTTAGACTAGTTTGATTGTGAAACACTCATTAAACAGTTAATATGTATACTACCGAGTGACGTTATTTTGCATTTTACGGTATCATAGCTCCTATCAAATATCATATAAGACACCTCATTGGATAGGATATTGAATTATCTTTCATTGAAGTACACTAAGATGGTGATGGAAATATTCCTTGGTACCCTTAGACTAGTTTGATTGTGAAACACTCATTAAACAGCTAACATGTATACTACCGAGTGACGTTATTTTGCATTTTACGGTATCACAGCACCTAACAAACATCATGTTAGATACCTCATTGGATAGGATATTGAATTATCTTTCATTGAGGTACACTTAGATGGTGTTGGAAATATGCCATGATACCCTTAGACTAGTTTGATTGTGAAACACTCATTAAACAGTTAATATGTATACTACCGAGTGACGTTATTTTGCATTTTACGGTATCACAGCGCCTAACAAACATCATGTTAGATACCTCATTGGATAGGATATTGAATTATCTTTCATTGAGGTACACTTAGATGGTTATGCAAATATTCCTTGGTACCCTTAGACTAGTTTGATAGTGAAACACTCATTAAACAGTTAATATGTATACTACCGAGTGACGTTATTTTGCATTTTACGGTATCACAGCTCCTATCAAACATCATATAAGACACCTCATTGGATAGAATATTGAATTATCATTCATTTGGGTATACTAATACGGTGTTGAAAATTTTCCTTGGTACCCTTAGACTAGTTTGATTGTGAAACACTCATTAAACAGTTAATATGTATACTACCGAGTGACGTTATTTTGCATTTTACGGTATCACAGCACCTAACAAACATCATGTTAGATACCTCATCGGATAGGATATTGAATTATCTTTCATTGAGGTACACTTAGATGGTGGTGCAAATATTCCCTTGTACCCTTAGACTAGTTTGATTGTGAAAAACTCATTAAACATTTAATATGTATACTACCGACCGACATTATTTTGCATTTTATGAAATCACAGATACTATTTAACATCATGTAAGGTACCTCATTAGATAGGATATTGAATTATATTTCATTTGGGTATACTTAGATGGTGGTGCACATATTCCTTGGTACCCTTAGACTAGTTTGATTGTGAAACACTCATTAAACAGTTAATATGTATACTACCGAGTGACGTTATTTTGCATTTTACGGTATCACAGCTCCTATCAAACATCATATAAGACACCTCATTGGATAGAATATTGAATTATCATTCATTTGGGTATACTAATACGGTGTTGGAAATTTTCCTTGGTACCCTTAGACTAGTTTGATTGTGAAAAACTCATTAAACATTTAATATGTATACTACCGAGTGACGTTATTTGCATTTTACGGTATCACAGCACCTAACGAACATCATATAAGACACCTCATTGGATAGGATATTGAATTATCTTTAATTTGGGTACACTTAGATGGTGGTGCAAATATTCCTTGGTACCCTTAGACTAGTATGATTGTGAAACACTCATTAAACAGTTAATATGTATACTACCGAGTGACGTTATTTTACATTTTACGGTATCACAGCTCCTATCAAACATCATATAAGACACCTCATTGGATAGGATATTTAATTATCTTTCATTGAGGTACACTTAGATGGTGTTGGAAATATGCCTTGGTACCCTTAGACTAGTTTGATTGTGAAACACTCATTAAACAGTTAACATGTGTACTACCGAGTGACGTTATTTTGCATTTTACGGTATCACAGCTCCTATCAAACATCATATAAGACACTTCATTGGATAGAATATTGAATTATCTTACATTTGGGTATACAAAGACGGTGTTGCAAATTTACCTTGGTACCCTTAGACTAGTTTGATTGTGAAAAACTCATTAAACAGTTAATATGTATACTACCGAGTGACGTTATTTGCATTTTACGGTATCACATCACCTATCGAACATCATATAAGACACCTCATTGGATAGGGTATTGAATTATCTTTCATTTGGTTATACTTAGATGGTGGTGCAAATATTCCTTGGTACCCTTAGGCTAGCTTGATTGTGAAACACTCATTAAACAGTTAATAAGTATACTACCGAGTGACGTTATTTTGCATTTTGCGGTATCACAACACCTAACAAACATCATGTTAGATACCTGATTGGATAGGATATTGAATTATCTTTCATTGAGGTACACTTAGATGGTGTTGGAAATATTCCTTGGTACCCTTAGACTAGTTTGATTATGAAAAACTCATTAAACAGTTAATATGTATACTACCGAGTGACGTTATTTTGCATTTTACGGTATAACAGCTCCTATCAAACATCATATAAGACACCTCTTTGGTAGAATATTGAATTATCTTTCATTTGGGTATACTAAGACGGTGTTGCAAATTTTCCTTGATCCCATAGACTAGTTTGATTGTGAAAAACTCATTATACAGTTAATATGTATACTACCGAGTGACGTTATTTTGCATTTTACGGTATCTCAGCTCCTATAAAACATCATATAAGACACCTCATTGGATAGAATATTGAATTATCTTTCATTTGGGTATACTAAGACGGTGTTGCAAACTTATCTTGGTACCCTTAGACTAGTTTGACTGTGAAAAACTCATTAAACAGTTAATATGTATACTACCGAGTGACGTTATTTTGCATTTTACGATATCACAGATACTATCAAACATCATATAAGACACCTCTTTGGATAGAATATTGAATTATGTTTCATTTGGGTATACTTAGATGGTGTTGGAAATATGCCTTGGTACCCTTAGACTAGTTTGATTGTGAAACACTCATTAAACAGTTAATATGTATACTACCGAGTGACGTTATTTTGCATTTTACGGAATCACAGCACCTACCAAACATCATGTTAGATACCTGATTGGATAGGATATTGAATTATCTTTCATTGAGGTACACTTAGATGGTGTTGAAAATATGCCTTGGTACCCTTAGACTAGTTTGATTGTGAAAAACTCATTAAACAGTTAATATGTATACTACCGAGTGACGTTATTTTGCATTTTACGGTATCACAGCACCTAACAAACATCATGTTAGATACCTCATTGGATAGGATATTGAATTATCTTTCATTGAGGTACACTTAGATGGTGTTGGAAATATGCCTTGGTACCCTTAGACTAGTTTGATAGTGAAACACTCATTAAACAGTTAACATGTATACCACCGAGTGACGTTATTTTGCATTTTACGGTATCACAGCCCCTAACACACATCATGTTAGATACCTCATTGGATAGGATATTGAATTATCTTTCATTGAGGTACACTTAGATGGTTATACAAATATTCCTTGGTACCCTTAGACTAGTTTGATTGTGAAACACTCATTAAACAGTTAATATGTATACTACCGAGTGACGTTATTTTGCATTTTACGGTATCACAGCTCCTATCAAACATCATATAAGACACCTCATTGGATAGAATATTGAATTATCATTCATTTGGGTATACTAATACGGTGTTGAAAATTTTCCTTGGTACCCTTAGACTAGTTTGATTGTGAAAAACTCATTAAACAGTTAATATGTATACTACCGAGTGACGTTATTTTGCATTTTACGGTATCACAGCCCCTAACAAACATCATGTTAGATACCTCATTGGATAGGATATTGAATTATCTTTCATTGAGGTACACTTAGATGGTTATACAAATATTCCTTGGTACCCTTAGACTAGTTTGATTGTGAAACACTCATTAAACAGTTAATATGTATACTACCGAGTGACGTTATTTTGCATTTTACGGTATCACAGCCCCTAACAAACATCATGTTAGATACCTCATTGGATAGGATATTGAATTATCTTTCATTGAGGTACACTTAGATGGTTATACAAATATTCCTTGGTACCCTTAGACTAGTTTGATTGTGAAACACTCATTAAACAGTTAATATGTATACTACCGAGTGACGTTATTTTGCATTTTACGGTATCACAGCTCCTATCAAACATCATATAAGACACCTCATTGGATAGAATATTGAATTATCATTCATTTGGGTATACTAATACGGTGTTGAAAATTTTCCTTGGTACCCTTAGACTAGTTTGATTGTGAAACACTCATTAAACAGTTAATATGTATACTACCGAGTGACGTTATTTTGCATTTTACGGTATCACAGCACCTAACAAACATCATGTTAGATACCTCATTGGATAGGATATTGAATTATCTTTCATTGAGGTACACTTAGATGGTGTTGGAAATATGCCTTGGTACCCTTAGACTAGTTTGATAGTGAAACACTCATTAAACAGTTAACATGTATACCACCGAGTGACGTTATTTTGCATTTTACGGTATCACAGCCCCTAACACACATCATGTTAGATACCTCATTGGATAGGATATTGAATTATCTTTCATTGAGGTACACTTAGATGGTTATACAAATATTCCTTGGTACCCTTAGACTAGTTTGATTGTGAAACACTCATTAAACAGTTAATATGTATACTACCGAGTGACGTTATTTTGCATTTTACGGTATCACAGCTCCTATCAAACATCATATAAGACACCTCATTGGATAGAATATTGAATTATCATTCATTTGGGTATACTAATACGGTGTTGAAAATTTTCCTTGGTACCCTTAGACTAGTTTGATTGTGAAAAACTCATTAAACAGTTAATATGTATACTACCGAGTGACGTTATTTTGCATTTTACGGTATCACAGCCCCTAACAAACATCATGTTAGATACCTCATTGGATAGGATATTGAATTATCTTTCATTGAGGTACACTTAGATGGTTATACAAATATTCCTTGGTACCCTTAGACTAGTTTGATTGTGAAACACTCATTAAACAGTTAATATGTATACTACCGAGTGACGTTATTTTGCATTTTACGGTATCACAGCCCCTAACAAACATCATGTTAGATACCTCATTGGATAGGATATTGAATTATCTTTCATTGAGGTACACTTAGATGGTTATACAAATATTCCTTGGTACCCTTAGACTAGTTTGATTGTGAAACACTCATTAAACAGTTAATATGTATACTACCGAGTGACGTTATTTTGCATTTTACGGTATCACAGCACCTAACAAACATCATGTTAGATACCTCATTGGATAGGGTATTGAATTATCTTTCATTGAGGTACACTTAGATGGTGTTGGAAATATGCCTTGGTACCCTTAGACTAGTTTGATTGTGAAACACTCATTAAACAGTTAACATGTGTACTACCGAGTGACGTTATTTTGCATTTTACGGTATCACAGCTCCTATCAAACATCATATAAGACACTTCATTGGATAGAATATTGAATTATCTTACATTTGGGTATACAAAGACGGTGTTGCAAATTTACCTTGGTACCCTTAGACTAGTTTGATTGTAAAAAACTCATTAAACAGTTAATATGTATACTACCGAGTGACGTTATTTGCATTTTACGGTATCACATCACCTATCGAACATCATATAAGACACCTCATTGGATAGGATATTGAATTATTTTTCATTTGGTTATACTTAGATGGTGGTGCAAATATTCCTTGGTACCCTTAGGCTAGCTTGATTGTGAAACACTCATTAAACAGTTAATATGTATACTACCGAGTGACGTTATTTTGCATTTTGCGGTATCACAACACCTAACAAACATCATGTTAGATACCTGATTGGATAGGATATTGAATTATCTTTCATTGAGGTACACTTAGATGGTGTTGGAAATATGCCTTGGTACCCTTAGACTAGTTTGATTATGAAACACTCATTAAACAGTTAATATGTATACTACCGAGTGACGTTATTTTGCATTTTACGGTATCACAGCTCCTATCAAACATCATATAAGACACCTCATTGGATAGAATATTGAATTATCATTCATTTGGGTATACTAATACCGTGTTGAAAATTTTCCTTGGTACCCTTAGACTAGTTTGATTGTGAAAAACTCATTAAACATTTAATATGTATACTACCGAGTGACGTTATTTTGCATTTTACGGTATCACAGAACCTATCAAACATCATATAAGATACCTCATTGGATAGGATATTGAAGTATCTTTAATTTGGGTACACTTAGATGGTGGTGCAAATATTCCTTGGTACCCTTAGACTAGTTTGATTGTGAAACACTCATTAAACAGTTAATATGTATACCACCGAGTGACGTTATTTAGCATTTTACGGTATCACAGATACTATCAAACATCATATAACACCTCATTGGATGGGATATTGAATTATCTTTCATTTGGGTTAATTTAGATGGTGGTGCACATATTCCTTGGTACCCTTAGACTAGTTTGAGTGTGAAACACTCATTAAACAGTTAATATGTATACTGCCGAGTGACGTTATTTTGCATTTTACGGTATCACAGCCCCTATCAAACATCATGTAAGATACCTCATTGTATAGGATATTGAGTTATCTTTCATTTGGATATACTAAGACGGTGGTGCAAATTTTCCTTGGTACCCTTAGACTAGTTTGATTGTGAAAAACTCATTAAACAGTTAACATGTATACTACCGAGTGACGTTATTTTGCATTTTACGGTATCACAGCACCTAACAAACATCATGTTAGATACCTCATTGGATAAGATATTGAATTATCTTTCATTGAGGTACACTTAGATGGTGGTGCAATTATTCCTTGGTACCCTTAGACTAGTTTGATTGTGAAACACTCATTAAACAGTTAATATGTATACTACCGAGTGACGTTATTTTGCATTTTACGGTATCACAGATACTATCAAACATCATATAAGACACCTCATTGGATAGGATATTGAATAATCCTCATTTGGGTAAACTTAGATGGTGGTGCAATATTCCTTGGTACCCTTAGACTAGTTTGTGTGTGAAAAACTCATTAAACAGTTAATATGTATACTACCGAGTGACGTTATTTTGCATTTTACGGTATCACAGCACCTAACAAACATCGTGTTAGATACCTCATTGGATAGGATATTGAATTATCTTTCATTGAGGTACACTTAGATGGTGATGCATATATTCATTGGTACCCTTAGACTAGTTTGATTGTGAAACACTCATTAAAAAATTAACATGTATACTACCGAGTGACGTTATTTTGCATTTTACGGTATTACAGCACCTAACAAACATCATGTTAGATACCTCATTGGATAGGATATTGAATTATCTTTCATTGAGGTACACTTAGATGGTGGTGCAAATATTCCTTGGTACCCTTAGACTAGTTTGAGTGTGAAACACTCATTAAACAGTTAATATGTATACCACCGAGTGACGTTATTTAGCATTTTACGGTATCACAGATACTATCAAACATCATATAACACCTCATTGGATGGGATATTGAATTATCTTTCATTTGGGTTAATTTAGATGGTGGTGCACATATTCCTTGGTACCCTTAGACTAGTTTGAGTGTGAAACACTCATTAAACAGTTAATATGTATACTGCCGAGTGACGTTATTTTGCATTTTACGGTATCACAGCCCCTATCAAACATCATGTAAGATACCTCATTGTATAGGATATTGAGTTATCTTTCATTTGGATATACTAAGACGGTGGTGCAAATTTTCCTTGGTACCCTTAGACTAGTTTGATTGTGAAAAACTCATTAAACAGTTAACATGTATACTACCGAGTGACGTTATTTTGCATTTTACGGTATCACAGCACCTAACAAACATCATGTTAGATACCTCATTGGATAGGATATTGAATTATCTTTCATTGAGGTACACTTAGATGGTAGTGCAAATATTCCTTCGTACCCTTAGACTAGTTTGAGTGTGAACGACCCATTAAACAGTTAATATGTATAACACTGAGTGACGTTATTTTGCATTTTACGGTATCACAAATCCTATAAAACATCATAAAAGATACCTCATTGGATGGGATATTGAATTATCTTTCATTTTGGTTAATTTAGATGGTGGTGCACATATTCCTTGATACCCTTAGACTAGTTTGAGTGTGAAAAACTCATTAAACAGTTAATATGTATACTGCCGAGTGACGTTATTTTGCATTTTACGGTATCACAGCTCCTATCAAACATCATATAAGACACCTCATTGGATAGAATATTGAAGTATCGTTCATTTGGGTATACTAAGACGGTGGTGCAAATTTTCCTTGGTACCCTTAGACTTGTTTGATTGTGAAAAACTCATTAAACAGTTAATATGTATACTACCGAGTGACGTTATTTTGCATTATACGGTATACCAGCTCCTATCAAACATCATATAAGACACCTCATTGGATAGGATTTTGAATTATCTTTCATTGAGGTACACTCGGATGGTGGTGCAAATATTCCTTGGTACCCTTAGACTAGTTTGATTGTGAAAAACTCATTAAACAGTTAATATGTATACTACCGAGTGACGTTATTTTGCATTTTACGGTATCACAGCTCCTATCAAACATCATGTTAGATACCTATTTGGATAGGATATTCAATTATCTTTCATTGAGGTACACTTAGATGGTGATGCATATATTCCGTGGTACCCTTAGACTAGTTTGATTGTGAAAAACTCATTAAACAGTTAACATGTTAGTACCGAGTGACGTTATTTTGCATTTTACGGTATCACAGCACCTAACAAACATCATGTTAGATACCTCATTGGATAGGATATTGAATTATCTTTCATTGAGGTACACTTAGATGGTAGTGCAAATATTCCTTCGTACCCTTAGACTAGTTTGAGTGTGAACGACCCATTAAACAGTTAATATGTATAACACTGAGTGACGTTATTTTGCATTTTACGGTATCACAAATCCTATAAAACATCATAAAAGATACCTCATTGGATGGGATATTGAATTATCTTTCATTTTGGTTAATTTAGATGGTGGTGCACATATTCCTTGGTACCCTTAGACTAGTTTGAGAGTGAAAAACCCATTAAACAGTTAATATGTATACTGCCGAGTGACGTTATTTTGCATTTTACGGTATCACAGCTCCTATCAAACATCATATAAGACACCTCATTGGATAGAATATTGAAGTATCGTTCATTTGGGTATACTTAGACGGTGGTGCAAATTTTCCTTGGTACCCTTAGACTAGTTTGATTGTGAAAAACTCATTAAACAGTTAATATGTATACTACCGAGTGACGTTATTTTGCATTATACGGTTTAACAGCTCCTATCAAACATCATATAAGACACCTCATTGGATAGGATTTTGAATTATCTTTCATTGAGGTACACTCGGATGGTGGTGCAAATATTTCTTGGTACCCTTAGACTAGTTTGATTGTGAAAAACTCATTAAACAGTTAATATGTATACTACCGAGTGACGTTATTTTGCATTTTACGGTATCACAGCCCCTAACAAACATCATGTTAGATACCTCATTGGATAAGATATTGAATTATCTTTCATTGAGGTACACTTAGATGGTGGTGCATAGATTCCTTGGTACCCTTAGACTAGTTTGATTGTTAAAAACTCATTTAACTGTTAATATGTATACTGCTGAGTGACGTTATTTTGCATTTTACGGTATCACAGCACCTAATAAACATCATGTTAGATACCTCATTGGATAGGATATTGAATTATCTTTCATGCAGGTACACTTAGATGGTGATGCAAATATTCCTTGGTACCCTTAGACTAGTTTGATTGTGAAAAACTCATTAAAAAGTTAATATGTATGCTACCGAGTGGAGTTATTTTGCATTTTACGGTATCACAGATCCTATCAAACATCATGTAAGATACCTCATTGGATAGGATATTGAATTATCTTTCTTTCCGCAACACTTAGATGGTGGTGCAAATATTCCTTGGTACCCTTAGATTAGTTTGATTGTGAAAAAACTCATTAAACAGTTAATATGTATACTACCGAGTGACGTTATTTTGCATTTTACGGTATCATAGCTCCTATCAAACATCATGTAAGATACCTAATTGGATAGGATATTGAATTATCTTTCATTTTGTGGTGCAAGTATTCCTTGGTACCTGTTTCAATAGTTAATTCCCGTGTATGCTTGATTTTATCAACCCCTTCGCTCTTCTTTTGTAATATACTGCCTAACCTCTTTCATTCCGAATGAAACAAACTACCTCATTGGATCGAAAACTTAATTATTTATTAGTATACTTTGGTTGTTATAGATAGTCTCCATAGTGTTTTTTCGGGTAATTGTTTTGAATAAGTAACTGGGAAAATGTCCAATGTCCAATAACGAATAAGTGACCAACTACACACTGCCAGTAATGGAAGCAATTCAGATGTAATAGACAATCATGATCCCACGCATCTTCCAACCGATAATGATTTGAACTATCATAATGTAAATAATATTGTACGTGTCCGTCAGGACGATGTTATGAACATAAGGGGATATGCGTTTTTGAAATTTTGCAGTTCAGTTCAGTTCATTTTATTTCCTTTGAAACCCCTAACGGTGGTATATGACCATACAAAGATTTATATATACCTCAACATAAACCAAGATTGCGAGTATAATATTTTAGTGCATCTTTGGTAATTGAAATATTACATCAATAAACTATTTAGGTTTCATATCTGAGAAGATGAAAATAGTCTTTTTACTTTCAATGATTTCAATGGATTTATATACAGAGGTAAGTATGAGTGTAAGTAAAAAAGTAAGTAAGTAAAAGTGCTTCGCATTTTAACAGAAGTTCATCCCCGACAACGGAGCAGTTACATAGAATACATACACGAATTTCTCCAGGAACATTTCTCCAACGAACAACTTCTACAGGTTGGTGGATATTGCTGGTTCTAAATAGTAAAATACGGATATTAATGTCTTTTGAATTTTTTTTATACCTTTCATTATGAATTAACTATCAATGTTATGGCATGTATATGGTATTTACGGCCTAGACCATATGATTCGACAACTGGGCCGATACGAGCAAACTGGGCCAATACGAGACAAACTAGGCCAATACGGGATAAACTGGACCAATATGCGTCTGAGCATGCGCAGTCGCACATTTTGTGAAAGCCCGAAGCTGTCGCTTCACAACTTTGACCCATGGTATCTGTTCACCAATCTTGTTTATAATTGTTATTTCAATATAAATAAGATGTTTAGTGTTGTGCAAATATAATGAAAAGAGGTCAATTAATAAAATTGTCATTAATTACGTATTTCCGTATTGGTCGAGTTACAGGTCCTCGGTCCGTTGTATTGGCCCTCGACTTTTTCTTTACTGTGGGAGACAGTTTTGGATGATAAATGATAGTTTAGTTTGGTATGTATTTGTTATCATATTATGCCAACAACTTAATACATAATCTAATAAAGATAGGTTTTCCGTCCAAGTTATCCATATAAGAAATACTCTGCGGTGGTTAATGTAATGTAATCGGGTAAAATTTCACATCCAGGCACCCCTCTTGACTCGGAAAATCCGTACGAGGTCGATTTAAAAAACAAATTGTCAACACAACAAAGCGATGTCACCGAAATGTATTAATCAAAGGGTAGTCAAAACATACGAGTAACTATAGCCTGTCGCCTTCAATCTCGTATTTATACTTATAATTGATATTACTTGATGGGACAATGTGCACTGACATCAGCATGCTATGTCCCCAAGCGTCCCTTGAGGAATCCCCGAACACACCCGGGTAGAGTGCTTTGTGAAATTCGTTTCTTACGAGAAGTATAAGTAAATGGCACATAGAGCTGGACGAAAGGCTTGTGAAGGTTATCATGAGGCTGTGTTAAGTATAAGTAAATGGCACATAGAGCTGGACGAAAGGCTTGTGAAGGTTATCATGAGGCTGTGTTAAGTATAAGTAAATGGCACATAGAGCTGGACGAAAGGCTTGTGAAGGTTATCATGAGGATGTGTTAAGTATAAGTAAATGGCACATAGAGCTGGACGAAAGGCTTGTGAAGGTTATCATGAGGCTGTGTTAAGTATAAGTAAATGGCACATAGAGCTGGACGAAAGGCTTGTGAAGGTTATCATGAGGCTGTGTTAAGTATAAGTAAATGGCACATAGAGCTGGACGAAAGGCTTGTGAAGGTTATCATGAGGCTGTGTTTTGGGATGGTCAATGGAAAAGAACGACCTGCTATTCTCAAGGTCAACATTAAACGAAATAATGCCTCTTAAATGATGCGTTCAGTTGAAATAATTGTTATTTTGGCAAATAATAATTATCAACGTCAGGACGGCGAATTAGACCTCGCATGTGGGTGATGTTAATTCAGGAATGAATGTATGCTATTTCAGCTGTTATGGCAATTTACGTTATTACAAGCGTTCGAAATGTTAACGTGTGTGACGTCATTTTCAAAACAAGTCACTTGACCTTTGTAATTTACTTCTTTGTCCGTATATTGAAAATATCGAAAGTTTGATTTCGAAAATATGCTTTGCCTGTCGAGAACACCACCCAGTGTATGATAATGTAAACTATTGTGTTTTTAATATGAAAATGCAATAATAACGAAATTATCCACGAATCAGTTACATAAATTGAATATATAAACCTAAGGTGTCATATTTGTGTCATTTTGGAGGTACTTCTTTTCTAAGGTAAACCTCCTTTCAAGGCCATACATAACTCCCTGGGGCATTCTATAGAATATCCCTGGCCCTGAAAGTAAACTTTAACGTGAATTGTAAATTCCGGAATAACCGCATTTGATGATTTAGTTTCAATCACAGAATAAATCGAAAATGATTTTTCTAAGTAAAAATTTCACACTTGACATGATGGGATTCGAACGTTCAACCTTTCAATTCTTAAACTGGACGCTCTACCACGGAGCCACAACGTACCTGACAATGAAACGTTTAAAAACTCTATCTATAGTCACGTTTCCTTAACCTCAATATAACGATAGTAAGGGAGACATGCTCTTTGCAGAGCGTGAGATTCAGGAGCTTTTCACAAAAGTCGAACAGTCCCCGGCTTCGTTTGCGCGATACTTTTTTGTTCATGGCATGGCTATGTCATTTCATAGGAAATATGTTACATGATTAATAATCGATTTTGATAATCGGCCGGCAGGTTCTCACTCTCCCTCATGTTTACATTTTCAACCAAAATCGAGGGAGAGTGTCATATCCTTTACATATTAATATGAAATTGAAGGCGGCTGGCCCGATTTACTGGAGTACTATAAGTGTAGCAGAAGTGACCTACGACAATCCAAAATGAGTAAACTGGTACAGAGTGTATCGATCTATGATGAGATTACTCACCACCTCCGTGCATTCCCTAATGCAGTAGCCGGAGAGGGAGAACGCAGCTTGATCAGGCGGGATTGCCATCTTGTCCGTGTACTCTAGCCCCAGCTCCATGATCCCCGCATCATACTGACGCAGTGTCGGTGTCACATAGAATCGGATACCAGATCGGTCCACCAAACCTGCGTGTTCGAAACAGTAAAGACAATAATTGTTAATAGCTACTTCCATATTTTCCGAGTTGTATCGGAAATACCAGGACAGTTTGTATATTATCTCAAGTGTATATTGTTTATGCTTTAAGCTACTTATTTATCATTCTAATATAAATTTCTAAACATTACGGTTGTTGTGAATTTGTGGTAGAAAATATATCTGATTCATGTTTATCTGTTGGGTCTATTCTTTCAAGTTTATTTTCTGGCAGAAAACTGATTCAAGTATTGTAGTCCCGACAGTATTGATTAATGAAACATCAAATTAGTTCATTTTCTTTTCTAACATCAATGTCAGTCAATCAAACATTTATGTTGATGTCAGTGTTGTCAATGATATTAAATTGTATCTAGTCTTGTTTAAAAGTGTTTTTGAAACGTGTCCGTTTATCAGTTATCAGGACTGTTTAGACCATAATGAACATAACAGTTTAATGAATGGTGGCTACGGGCTACGAGGTCTAAGTGGGATGTAATCTCTTGTGTAAGTATGCACACCATAAAGGTGTCAAGGTTTTTATTCTTTCTTTTCAAACCGTAAATAACACTTTATAATGATCACTTTAGATGGGAGTTATTTCACTGAAATGCCACTTTGAGAGCGGAAGCACCTGCCTGTAAGCCATAACTTGACAATTCTGGTCCCTGATTGATCCATGTCATGTGTGTTTTCAGGAAGGAAGAAATGATTAATTTTAAAATAAGAGTATTCTAAATTGGCAAGTGTATTGTGTACTTTATAAAAAAGAGTAAGAACATGTGGTGTCACCCAATGATTCAAAGAGTTACCGACATTATTGATCATACTGCTGTTTGTTTGCCGACTGTTTCTACTCGTGAAGCTTTCAATAAATAAACTCATAATCCCAATCCATGAATGCTAGATACTACTAAAATAGTTACATGTTAAGTCAGGTAACCTAAAGTACACACTTTTGAAAGATTACCTTGTTATGTTTCTGAGTAACACACCTTTGAAGAAATCGTCGTTTACGAATATCCTAACTAGGCAAGATAGGAGAGTGAATTAGGGCTGTTTAATGATTTTATGATGTCCTACAGTAACGACACGTCAACAAATACAAGTTTGAAATTAAAGTAATATACTAATTACTTAATTTCCATTAAAATTGAATGCGAAACATTTTGTAAAAAGAAAACCCTTTTGAAATAGCAATTTCAGCACCCCATCAGTGTTTGACCACCCCAAAAATAAAAGCATCATATCATAATAAATGACATTTTCGATAATTCTTAACAAAATATAAGCTTATCAAAGACATTCAAAACCGACTTTGTCCTTGGTAGTATTTTTTGTGTGTCTTTATTTAAAGTTTGGCAACTGTTGTATAGGTTCTCATATGTCTATAGTTAAACATTCTAAATAGAACGGCCATTTGCTTGATGAATGGACTGATATGATTGTCATGGATTGCTTATCAGTTGTAACACTCCTAGCACGTGACCCTTGCATAAAAAAACATGATGTTTTCTAAAACCCCACCAGTTGTCAACTCAACAGTCGGAATGAACTCCACTGACATGACTACCCTTCGCCATATAATAACCAGTGTGCTCCTCTGAAAACTTTGCACTGTGAATGTGGAACACGTGGTCAACGTACTGGGAACATAGGTGTTCCGAATCAGTACAGTGTAGCCAACACTATCAGGAGCAGCTCTTTATCCACATTTCATAGTGAACTTTGTATATATTTGTTTTCATAAAAATATTTCTGAATATAATTTCTATTTATTTATGTTATAGGAAACTCAGCAAATCAAGAAAGACTGGAAGAGCCTCAGTGTTGACATTGCCAAGATATGGACCCTAAGCTTTGGAGAACTTTTGTCAAGCTTACAAGAGTGTGGTGAATTGAAAGCAGCCATACAGATACTCCTAATGGATGAAGATGAAATATTGACTACCCTTCAGGACCCTCTTTGTCATCTGGATCTTGGTAAAAACGTATTTGTGATACAGTAAACATTCACATAAGAAAATCTGATGTGTACAAGAGTGGGAGTGAGTATAGGTTAGTGAGTTATTGTTTAATGCCGCTTGAACAATATCACAGCCATTTGCGGCGAGAAGTTAAATTAAATTGCCTAATCTAAAAAACATATGCAAAAACAAGCATGAAACGACACGAAGATCGTTAAAAAACACCAGCAAATTACCAAAAAATTGTTATGAGCTGATTTAGAAAAAGATAGAAATTAAAGTTTATAAAAAAATATTTATTTAATTTATAAAATCTAGAACGCGATGTTCACCCAAGTAAGTAAAAACTTGAGAAATGGAAATATTAGGGTACAATGTTTTCCATATATGGGCACTGTCCCAACACATAACATGTGCTCAATTGTGGGGGGAAACCAGGAGGGAATACAAACTGGGGCGTTGTCTCCCTTTAACAAATATGAATGAGTAAGATTACTGTATCCATTACGACAACGTCGTAGGACACAATCTTCTTATACCGTAAAAGAGGATAGAGATTTGTAGCCTAAATGAGGTTGGATACAGTAACGTTTGTTATGCTGTTGTTGGTGCCATTGGGACTTCCAACATTGTTTAATGTAAGATTTGATAGCTGGTTTAGAATCTTTATATGGAACTTAAGTTGGGGAAATAAGTTTGAGGTTTAATGCTGATTTAGCTGCTGAATCAGCTTTGCTATTGCCATTTATACCCATATGGCCTGCTTGCAGGACAAAGAGTCAGAGAAGATAATATCATTTTTAACAGTTGAATTTTTAATGTGCAGAAGGGCCTTTTGGATGGCTTTAGCTTCAGCAGTGAAGATGCTACTGCCGTTATGCAGTCTGGAAGCATATGTTTATGATGGAGGCACAGTTGCTGTTGCCACTGTGGCGCAAGCTTTAGACCCGTCGTTATATATTTGTTTATTATCTGTGAAAACTCACAGAGCTCACGGAAAACCTGTTGAAATACCAATTGATCAGTGTCAGAATTTTTATATTTGGTTAAGGAGAGATTAACACGGGGCTTGACCAGCTGCCATGGTGGAGTGGTAAGCAAACCGTGCTCTGCTATTGTTGTTAGGTAGATGAGTGATCGATAGAGATGAAGAAGAGTTTCACATTTATTATTTGATACGACCTTTAAGAGGCCTCATACCTTTTAGCATTTAGCATTTAGCATTAAGCTTTAAGGTTTTTAATGTGCGTGATAATAGATAATTAACTATCAAAAGTGAGACCAAGAAACTTGGCCTAACTAATGACTTTGATTGGAGTTTTATACAGACATAGTTCCGAATCTTGGTGCATTTTGCACATATTGCAAAAATGCACACACGATGTGTTGGGTTCGAACATTTGAAGCAGTTTTCCAACGACCATTTATGTATTTTATTGAGGCAAAGCTGCAGTTGGCGCTCGATTGGTGGCATTTTTTGGCACTGCAGGAAACTAAATGCTAAATAAAATGACAGATAAAATGCTAACTTGATCAAAGAAAGCAGAAAGGGTGGAGACCAAATGCACTTTGAATTGGTGGTCATGTAAAAGGTTGGATATAAAATGAAGCATACGACCTCGCAAGCCAAAATCATAAACATATTTTAGGATACCATGCTTCCATGTAGTGTCATAAGCTTTTTCCAAATAAAAAAAATGAGCATGTTGTTAATTAATTAATGCATTACGAATAAATGATTCTAACGAACAGGATGATCAGTGGTACTGCGTTGTTTGCGATAAACCACATTGAATATCAGTAAGTAATTTATTAATTAAGTTTCCAAGTACCAAACTTGATGATCCGTTCCATAGTATTACATACACAACTTATTAAAACTATAGGGTGGTTGCATATGTTAGAAGGATATTTATGTTCTTCACAGGTTTTTGAAAAAGAACAATAGTAGCATTGTGCCAACATGATGGAAATTCACTTGTTTCCAATATGTGATTAAATACCTGAAGTAGAACCTCAAGGCAAGTTTCTGGTAAATCTTTCAGAAGCTGATAATGGATTTCATCAGGGCCGGTTGCTTGTAGAGAGTGCAGTTTTAAGTTCTAACAAAGAGTGTTCATTACAATCTCATCAGATTTAAAATTAAGTGGTGGTTTTCCCCGTACCTTTTCGTACTTTTGGAAAGCGGTTACATAATTTGCAGATTAATTTTTTAGCTCATCAGGCCTGAAAGGCCCGATGGGCTTATGGCATGGCATGGTGTCCGGCGTCCGTCCATCCGTCCGTCCGTCCGTCCGTCCATCCGTCCGTAAACTTTTCGCTTTTTCGACTTCTTCTCCAGAACCAATGACTCCACAGAGCTGAAATTTTATGTGCAGACTCCTTGGCCAATGGGGATTCTAAATTGTAGATTTTGTGACCCCATGACCCCAAATGGGGTCACAGGGGTCACATCCTTAAAAACCTATTTTCATCTTCTTCTCAAGTTCCAAAAGGTCTAGAGAGCTGAAAAGTTGTGTGCAGACTCCTTGGCCCATGGGGATTCTAAATTGTAGATTTCGTGACCCCGTGACCCCAAATGGGGTCACAGGGGTCACATCCTTAAAAACCTATTTTCATCTTCTTCTCCAGTTCCAATAGGTCTAGAGAGCTGAAAAGTTGTGTGCAGACTCCTTGGGTAATGTGGATGTTAAATTGTAGATTTCGTGACCCCTTGACACCAAATGGGGTCAGGGGTCACACCCTTAAAAACCTATTTTCATCTTCTTCTCAAGTTCCAAAAGGTCTAGAGAGCTGAAAAGTTGTGTGCATACTCCTTGGCCCATGGGGATTCTAAATTGTAAATTTTGTGACCCCGTGACCCCAAATTGGGTCACCGGGGTCACATCCTTAAAACCCTATTATCATTTTCTTCTCAAATTCCAAAAGGTCTAGAGAGCTGAAAAATTGTGTGCAGACTCCCTGGCCCATGGGGATTCTAAATTGTAGATTTTGTGACCCCGTGACCCCAAATGGGGTCACAGGGGTCACATCTTCAAAAACCTGTTTTCATCTTCTTCTCATTTCCAAAAGGTCTGGAGAGCTGAAAAGTTGTGTAGAGACTCTTTGGTCAAAGGTGATTCTTAATTGTAGGATTGGTGACCCTGTGACTCCAAATACAGGTCACAGGGGTCATGATCTAAAAACCTATTTTTTGCTTGTTAACAATGTATTACTTGAGATAACTTAGATATTCAACCTTAGATAATAAATAAAATCCTGATGAGCTACAGAGCCCATGGCTCTATTTTTTAGAAATTGTTTCAGCCAACTTATGTTAATATCAGCCTTTGATGGTAGCAGGTCATCATTAAAGGAAGGTCGAAATAAATTATTTTCTATTGAATTCTTAACTGCAATTGGTTCATTAGACTATTTTGTGAAAAACGAGACCCAACAAAAATCCATATGTTATTCCTATATTAAACTAGAGCGACTTAAAAACACCGAAAAACATCGTTTGCTTTTCACCCGTGACCAACAAACCAAAAATGGGGCGGGGCTTAGAGAGTTGGAAGATACCGGAAGTGACGTACGTGAAGGGACGGGGTGTAAACATTCGCTTACTATTTACAATGGCAAACACTGGGAATCGGTCAGTTAATCTGTTATATCTACGCTTTGCAATAATGCCACATCGCTGTTCTGCTGTAAGCTGTTCGAGTAACGTTAGTTATCAAGTTTCACTTTACAAATGTACCAAAGTATCGTTATATATATCAAATATAATTGATATAACTAGTGAGAGACGGTGGATCCATACACGTTCGTAGACATAGGATAAATCAATGCTAATGATATATAAAAGGACAAAATGAAACCAAGATATGATAATATGAACGAAGTATAGTTGAGACAACGAAATCAGATAGTCGGGTGTTGTTGTTATTTTTTGTTAGAGAATGTTTGTGTTTAAAATAAAACAACAAACGTGAGATAAGCACGCCGGCGAAGTAGGCCCTATTGTAAGCCATCGACAATAAAAGCACTTCACAACATCCTGTTTTTAAACGTCGTTAATCAACCGACAACCTAATTTACTAACTGTACATTACAACAATCAAAGTAACTCACTACATATTTTAAAACATCAAAAGAATTTCATTAGCAACGATAATAATACGTCTACGAATCCACCTACGAAAACATCGCATCCCAATGTTACATTTTCCGATTTAGTTATCACTTATTACACATTAAAACATTCAGAATCTAATAGATAATAAGATAATGTTTTCAATAAAATGTGTGGTTAATCAAATATAATCAAATAAACATCGTATTAAATTGACAATTCATCAAGAGTGTCAATTAATGTAAGAAACTTACCTTATAAACGTATCCTAAAGGACAATATGAATATCCAAATGCACATTAGACACAAAATGTAAATCTATAATTCCATCAATGACAGTACTTGGAAACAGAAGATGGTCAAATAATAACCCTCTTTCAGCAAAAGTCTTTTTACAAATGGCAAGATAGAAAACCAAATAGTTATGACGATTTTACACTAAAAATAATTTCATTGGCTGACAACATCTAGACTGAATGTCATGTTAATGTTTATTCCGTATTTCCTTTGTGTCACCAAGACAGGACGTTTGACAATAAATATGTATAACATGCTGGTCACCGACTTGCCATTTGTTATATAATTGAATCGGTCCAGTAAACTTGTTATCTGTACAAACATAATTACACTCCTTCCTTCCCACATATATATACTCAGCATCTTAATTGCGTAAACTAATTTGCTGTAACAACACTACTCCACTTTGATCTGGAAGAAACATCTACACGGTCCGCTAAACTGAGAATTGTGTGTTGATGTGCAGAAGTGACACATTAAAGCTATCAGATTATTAATTAAAGTATTTCGTTTTCATTAACGAGATGTGCATTAAAATGCTTCTGGTAACATACTTCTTTTATTCGATAATGTTCGTTGTCTTTATCAATCTGTGTATCATAGTGTATATGTTTAGCGTGTACAATAGAGCAATCTTCATGTACATTTCATTGAGCTTGTTGACCAATCCAGTTCATTTATTTATTCATGAAAGTGAAGTGAAAATGGTTTGCATTGCATTACCTCATACATAGAATATTTTGATTGACAAACTTAAAATACAGTAATCTTTTATATTAAATACACAATGTTATTTATAAATCTGCATTGTTGTCTCTCTTGTTTGAACAGTCAATCGTTCAGTGTATATGAAATTATACGTACCATATATATTATTAATTAATACATACAAAACAAAATTAACATGCCGATTATTCAACATAATTTGATCAATTGATGCTACTTAATCTCTCTTCACCTTATTCCCGCGATAATCTTCTTCCCTTGTTTGAGTGTCACTTGAACTGTCATACTTTCCCTTCTAGTTTCGCGATTAATTGCTACAAACATACTATACAAAAGCGCAGAATGCACTCTAATTAAGCACGCCCAAGTTGTTGTAACCATATGAAATCGCGAGTTGAAAAGTTAAGTAATCCGTTTATCGAAAATTGGGGTTGTTTTGATGAAGTTTTCTGTCTTATATGAGCAGTTTAAAAGTGGGAAAACGCGTTTAATTATGATTAGCGGCCATGATGAGGCTCCTCTACGTACGTGACAACACGATACGCTTCAGCAACCACCCCGCCCACTTTCATTCTGGTCGCCGGGGCTTAATTAGGCATTTTTTTAAAAAGCCGTATATATGTAATTTATGGGTCGATTTCAGAAATTTAAAATCGAGCAATTGTCAAATTGAAACCCCTTTTCTAGGATACGAATGTGACCATATGTCATTTCATCTAACCTTTGAGACCCTAAGAGACATAGTCTCTCCAAGATTCGCGTTTTTGTTGTTTGACTGTGTCTCAAGCTTTAGCTCGAGCCTTGCGAAAATTATCTAAAGGATAGATGAAATGCATTTTTCTCAAGAATGACTGATGATTACTTCTACGTATTTTGTATATCGGAATCAATTGAGCATAAAATCGAGACAATATACACTTGCAATTGATAATTAAGACGATTTTAATTCACCCATTTTAACACTATCGCAATTTGTTCGGCGAAACCTTTTGAAAATGCTCACTGAGGCGTGACTGTGATAAGCGATAGACGGGGCGGCTAGATAGCTTCTCCGCCGATGTCTCGTTAATTAATTAATGATAATTATCACTGCCGCTAAATGAATTAATGAGGTGTATTACATCGCCAAAAAGACATGTTTATGTAATAATTGTGTAATTGTCATCTGCGGAATTACCTAGTTGGATATCTAAACATTCGATATATGGGAAATTTAAGTTGGTTTATTGAAGATATCTTTGTGAAATTAACAATCAAAATGTTGCGAAATTACGTTGAATTGTGACTATCGCTGAAAATCAAATTCCTTCACATACGTCACAGAAGTCATCCCTTCACGGGTCACACCCCCGCAGACTTTCATTCTGGTCGCCTGGGCTAAATCAGGCGGTTTTTTAAAAAGCCGTATATAAGTAATTTATGGACCGATTTCAGAAATTTAAAATCGAGCAATTGTCAAATTGACATCCCATTTTAATGAATCCGATTTGGACCATATGTCATTTCATCCATCCTTTAAGTTAATTATTGTAGGTCGTTTACTGAGCTTTTGCTCAGCTTTTATTCGTGCCGTAATGGATACCAACATGTTTAATAGCTCATTTTGAAGCAGATATATACTTTTTTTAAAGACAATAATTTTCAATCATGTATCTGTCATACTTTACGTGTGACAAGTCATAGAAGATTGTCATTTTTCAAAAATCATCATGTTCAGCAACGTTCAAAGGATCACAACTGCTTAACTAATTTAGATAATTACATTGTAAATACACTTTCGGATGCACAAATTCTTAAATAACTTTCCTGTTGAACCCTTTCATAAAAAAGTTGATAGTTAAGCTCCGAACATCACAAACGTTGTCTAGGGGTCCAAATTTAAGCATTTTTTTAGTATTTTCTTGAATATTCAGAAGAACATAACGCATTACTTATGTATGCAATCTTAATGATGATTATACATACTTAAGCGGAAATTTAAGCACAAAATATTTCTAGGTTGCAACTTAGTATGAAAATATTAACCATTTGGTCTTTATCGTGAGAAAGATCATGTAGGGGTCCATTAATAAGCGATTGTTCCATTTTCTTTTGAGATTTTTTGTAAAAAAAACTACTGAAGATAGAGACATGTTTGATAGCTCATTTAAAAGCATTTGAATAACCGAGAGTCCAACATGGAGTTAAAGTTCAAGCAGAAGTCTTGAATACCTAAGTATTGACGTGTAATAATAATAATCTTTGTTCACTTTTATATAAAACTGATAGATATCCCACTACCGAACAATTAAATAAATAAATTAATTTCATTTCGGTGCGTTCATTTACACTGGACCTCAATAGTACTCCCAGTTCAAATGTCAACATTTCCTTTGCTATACTTCAATTTTACATGTATTCAGTAAAGATTTTTTTTATAACGTTTGAATTCAGAAATGAATTTCCATTGTTATACTTAAAGTTTTGAAATCCTTGATATGGAAAGTATACGTAAGTCGGAAAAAATTAAAATAAACACATAGACCAGTGTTGACAATTTTAACAATGATCAAAATGAAAAAAAAAAACTTTATACACTTCTTTAAACAAATTAAAAACCACATTTTACAAAAAAAAGCATTCTTATTCTTAAATAAAAATAATCAAGGGGAAAGTATTAGTTAGCTTGGTTTAATTTCTCGCTTTTTCTTCTTTTACAAACTTTTCTCAAACGTTTAAATCATATATTGGTTTTGAATATGATAATTAGAGGATATTTGGCTTTTCTTGACTAATACCATGTTAATCTCATCGAGTGAGGTAAAAAGGTTATATTTTCACGAGATGAGATACACATGGTATTTGTCAAGAAAAGACAAATTTTCTATTTATTATATGACAAAACCTTTGCACATTCACCGAAATAGAATTGCATTTACAAGTCGGCTCAAGAATGACCCTGTCGCCTCAGCAACAATGTGAACGTGTCATGACGTCGGAGTATTGTTTTATGACGTCAGGTCATTGTTATATCAGTCACTAGTGACTGATAACACGTTTAATTGTTATTTTCACCAGTGACTGCTAACATTGTTTATTTTCATTGATAGATCTCGGTATTTCACCTGCAATCATATAATAATATTATTTATTTTCATTTACTTATCATGCAAACTTTATTCAAAGTATTTGAAACAGTCAAAAATGTATTGTTGTGGTACAGAAAGATTTTTCCATAATTAATATGTCCATTAATTCTAAATATATTATTATCATTATAGAATCAATCTTGCATTAGATGCAGTCGAAAGTAGTATAATTTGTTCAGGAATATTGTCTATAATCATAAGTCTAGATCAGTCGTCTACACCTTAAACAATTCAATAAACATTTAACTTCTACATCAATGAAGAATAAAAACTGATAAACACAATAGAATTGTATCACTACTATTTTCCAAAATATATTTGCACGGTTCAATTTGTACAGGATATGTTGTTTCACTGAACTTTTACTAAAATGGTCATTCATGAATATATTAGCATGTGCATTGTTCTCAAGAAATTTAGACATAAAAATGTGTTCTATTAACTCCTACATGAAACAATATTTAGAGTGTAGTTTTTATTTTATAACTATATATCTCCCCTTTTAAGAAAACATAAGTCTTTGCTATATCTATTTAACATATATGTTTGTTATTTATTAATGTAACAAACTCAGAGAAACACAACAAAGTGTGTGAAGAACCTTGAATGGGAAAATTCATAACAGCCATTCTGCTGTTTAGCCTGATAATAACCAAAGTTTTGCTTATAAAACTTTTGAACATGAGGCAACTTATGAAACTTATGAAACGTTAATATACAGGTAGCAAATGCAGCAGAGATATTTGATTAACTCTTCAAGAATATGAAAAAGTCATTAGGGGGCAATTAAAGATATTGACCCTATGAAACCAATGACTAAGGAGGAATTGAGTTTATAACAGCAGCAAATTGGAGTATGTGTGGCCGATGGTTTGGAGATGACAGAGTACTGATCATTGCCACATTACAGAGAAATACCGTGGCACAGCTCATAGCAAATGCAAGCTACAACTAAAATAAAACCCGAAAGCATCCCTGCTGTATTACACAACCTGACATTCTATAAACCTTATTATGAAGGCTTTTTTTCTAAAGTAAAAGGGTAATTTAAAGTATATACCTAATAATATGGAGAAATATATAACAAAATTCCTAAGGACATCTTTGCTTTATAGACAGTTGCCAGTTTCTTCTTATCTCACTAAATTACCAGGCAAAAGAAAGTACACACTTCTGTTTGTTTTATAATATGTATAATTTATAATTGCAAATATAACTTATCGATGTCATACTCTAAAACTGATTACTGCAGGCGTTTAAGTCAGAAGTGAAAGAATACTTCTACATTTAAAAAAAATAGAATTTAAATTAAAAAATAGAGCCATGAGCTCTGTAGCTCATCAGGATTTCATTGATTTACTATCTAAAGTTGAATATTTAAGTTATTTAAGTTATTGTTTACAAGCAAAAGATAGGTTCTTAGATCATGACCACTGTGACCCCATTTGGGGTCATGGGGGTCACACAATCTACAATTTAGAATCCCCATTGGCCAAGGAGTCTGCAAACAACTTTTCAGCTCTCTAGACCTTTTGGAACTGGAGAAGAAGATGAAAATAGGTTTTTAAGGATGTGACCCCTGTGACCCCATTTTCGGTCAAGGGGTCACGAAATCTACAATTTAGAATCCCCATTGGCCAAGAAGTCTGCTCACAACTTTTCAGCTCTCTAGACCTTTTGGAACTGGAGAAGAATATGAAAATAGGTTTTTAAGGATGTGACCCCTGTGACCCCATTTGGGGACACGGGATCACGAAATCTACAATTTAGAATCCCCATTGGCCAAGGAGTCTGCACAGAACTTTTCAGCTCTCTAGATCTTTTGGAACTGGAGAAGAAGATGAAAATAGGTTTTTAAGGATGTGACCCCTGTGACCCCATTTGGGGTCACGCGGTCACGAAATCTACAATTTAGAATCCCCATTGGCGAAGGAGTCAGCACACAACTTTTCAGCTCTCTAGACCTTTTGGAACTGGAGAAGAAGATAAAAATAGGTTTTTAAGGATGTGACCCCTGTGACCCCATTTTGGGTCACGGGGTCACGAAATCTACAATTTAGAATCCCCATTGGCCAAGGAGTCAGCACACAACTTTTCAGCTCTCTAGACCTTTTGGAACTGGAGAAGAAGATAAAAATAGGTTTTTAAGGATGTGACCCCTGTGACCCCATTTGGGGTCAAAGGGTCACGAAATCTACAATTTAGAATCCCCATTGGCCAAGGAGTCTTCACATAAAATTTCAGCTCTCTAGAGTCATTGGTTCTGGAGAAGAAGTCGAAAAAGCGAAAAGTTTACAGACGGATGGACGGACGGACGCCGGACGCCATGCCATGCCATAAGCCCATCGGGCCTTTCAGGCCTGATGAGCTAAACATTATTTAAAAATTATTTTTCTTAAAACACAACTATTCATCGACATATAGGACATAGTTTATCTGAAAATTAATAAATGTGCCTGATTCTGAACACATTTTCAACATTTTAAACACGGTAGGGGTCATGTTGGTGTATTTTCATTTCATACATTTTAGCTAAAATTTAACGACAGTCACCAATTAACTAATTCATTCAAACTACTGTAGGCAAGTCTCTTTGTATCATAGTCAAATGCATCTGATTTCTTTTAAAATTTTGAATTAATCGAAACCAACTGAGGTGTGTACTTTCTTTTGCCTCGCAGGTTAGATGTTTTGCTTAAGGCTAATCATAACTTCCCGATAACTGAGAAGTATACAGATGAACTCATGTATAGATGACTGGAGTAGGTTTGAGCAAACTGATTCACCACCTATTGAATATTTTTTATAATGATTTATCAGAAGGTCATATAAGTGATGAAGATTACAACCATGCTAAAGCTGTGTAGGAATTTAGGTGATGATCATGACCTTTATTTCAAGTTAGATATAAGATGATTGGCTGATGTTTTGAAACATTCCGAAAAACTTGTTTAATCTTATTAAATTCTGCTAATTAGTTCACAAGTCCGGGTCCATCCAGGGATACTTTACTTAAGAAAACTTGGGTAAATTTACTGCCTGTGACTTGTACTTTTTTTTTTTATCGAGAAAGGACTTCAAGGTTGTATATCTATGGTGTCCAAGAGACTTTATGTTTTATTGGACATGAACTTAAGGAAAGTACACGAAGTTCTCAAGTTCGATCACAGTCCATGGATGGAGCCCTACTTAAGACTTTATTTGAGAAGGAAAGATACTATTGAATTCGAAAATAACATTTACAATTTAATGAATAATTCTGTTTACTAAAACTATGGAACATTTAAGAAACAGTAGATGTAAACTTGTTGAAGACAAATGATGAACATAATTGAGAAAGGCTATACTATTCCTGCTTCTTTGAATTTAAAATATTTTATCACGATTTATCTGCTATTCATATGAACAAATCTAAGATACTTTTTAACAAGCCAATATACGCGGGTATGAGTATATTAGACGTAAATTATAATATAATTATAATTATATTAGTTAAAAATTTAATGTATGACGTTTATTATAATAAAATGAAGAAAAAGTATGGAGAGAGATGTGAAGTTTTATACGCTAGTACTAATATAGATTCATTGTTATTGGAAATAAAAACTGATTTGTTTATGAAGACATGGGGGAAATCATTGACTTGTATGATACAAGTGATTTTGATCAAGATGAATGTGATGGAGTACCACTTTCTGAACACGTGGGATTAAGGTCGAAGATTTATTGTATAAATAAGTCGGATAAACTAATTCAGCAAACTAAAGGAATTAAAAAGTATGCAGTAAAGAAATATATCAACTCTGAACAAAATAAAGAGACATCATTCAGTAAGAGGACTTTTAAACATGAAATGAATACTTTGAGAAATGAAGGACACAACACATACCCAATGAAAATAAATAAGACGTGTGTGTCCAAAAAGATGGATTTCGGATGATGGTGTTAGTACTTGTGCATATTTGTTTTCATCAAGTTTAAGGGCTGTTTAAAACTTGTTTCCTTTATAACAAATCTGGAAAAGAGACTCCAGGAGATTATTACAACCCCAGAGGATATTGGAAAGGTCATGTAATTGTAAATTAACTAGCAAAGGCTGCTAAAGTAATTAACTCAGTCAGGGGTAAAAAATTATTGATGAAACAAGCTATTTGCTAACATATTCACCTTTCCCTAAATGTAAACCAAGAACAAAATTGGATATATCTATACCAATGAGGTTCATCAAGCAAATTTTCTAGTTTTACCACATGATAGAATTAAAAGAAAAACTTTTAAGTACTCATTAACTGTAGTAGATGTTGCCAGTAGATACAAAGAAGCAGAAGCATTAACTATCAAAAACTCTACCGAGGTAGCTAAAGCTTTTAAAAATTATAGAAAGAAGTCTCTTAAAATGGTCTAATATATTTCAAGTAAATCCTTGGCATGAGTTATTCGGGATGCAACAATACCTTTGTCAACAGACAATGTTAAGATAAGGATAGGCGAGAAAGAAGCTCACTGGAGTCAGACCCTTGTAAAAAGCCCATTACTGCAATTAAATTGAAACCAGTGGTATCAGAATCTACAGCACCACCTAAATAATCAGTAGATTTATTTATAACTGTAATTATATCAGCCAGGTGAACTTGAGCGTGGCCATTTCGAGTAACAGATCCAATTTGGTATCTTAAAATGTATGTAAGTAGTCGATATGTTTCCAGAAAAGGTGAACCAACACGTTATTACTTGAGTGATGGACCAGACAGAGATTTGTTTGAGGAATTATTTTATCTTTAGATACAGTTTTACCACCAAAAAAAGGTATAATAAGGAATAAAAATAGTGTATAAAATGTCCGTTAAAAAGGTGTTAGTGTAAATTTAAGCACGTTCCATTAGATAAAAGACGTATGTAATGCAAAATGTCACCGTAAGTAAGCAAGTTTGATTTCTGGGTCCCAAGATATTCTGCAAATCACTTCACCAAAATCTGAGTATACAGGTGACAGTTTCTTGTGCAGTTTAGATTGTGTACAATGTTTCTTTCTTTCAGATGAAAAATAATAATTGCAAATGAGAATGAACAATGCTGTAAATATCGAAAGAGTACAGTCTATTACGCTAATCCTTACACTAATAAAACACTACAAACACTAACTTAATATTTTATCAAACTCTTTGGGTTTTTTTATATTAAAGTGAGTGACGACAGATGGAATGACTGCAATTTGAGGGAGAACATAAAATTTGAAGATACAATCTAAATGTTACAATACTACAAACAGTTACCTTTGAGTCTTTGAGGGTTGTTGTAGTGGACCTCTAGCACCACGTGGGGAGAGAAGCCGGGCCCGCCGATTGGAGATCCAGCCTCGTCTGGATACGCTATCGGCTGCAAAAGCGAGGCTGCTAATCTATACATTTCATATACAAGCTTATTTTCTTCATTTTGTGATATAAGCAACAACTGTTGCTCAGCTGGATATCTCAAACGACTCGACCGCCTCATATGACTAGAGTTAATTGGGCCTAGCCTCATATAACTCTAGAGTTATTTGGGCCATCATTGTACAATTGAGTCTACCATCAAATGACCAGGCGCAAAACACTCTAGATTTAAATGAGCCTAGCCTTAACACACTCTAGAGTACAAGTTGTGTACCATTTGTATTGTAACCTCAAAGTTAAATAACTTTATATCATAGGACATACAACTGCAGCAAAGTACAGCTACGTCCCAAAGTATGTTCACGTGCTGTTGCAAATATTGTTATGTTTTCCTGTTTCCCGAATCAGTGATCAGCAGTGTTAACAATGGTAGTGTACAGTTTGTTCTATTATACTCCTTCAATGCTTCCTGCTTGTGGATATTGTTTTATCATTAAGTCCATTTGAAAATCATTATTCTAAAACTAAAAAATCAGAATTTTGAAAACCTTGTTCCTTTTGTCTAAATAGTGCACAACTGATCACATAATAAATTGTAAGCGATGTCCCCGTTTGATAACATGTTTATGAAACGAGTGAATTAATATTTTAACTACCGATGGCATTCACGAGGAGTTTCATAAACATGTTATCAAACGGGACCGAGTTAAGTATTCTATTTATTACTCAATGATGTAAATAGCGCTGAATTGCAAGAAAGTCGTTGATATTAACGCTCACTTGCAAATAGGTCACCCACTATTGCAGTCGCGCGGCTGACATTGTGCCGTCAACCAAAACTGACTATGGCGTCAGATGCCGATTATAACGTTACAGCAGCACGCGGTGGTATCATACACGTGCGTTACCAACTCATTGTTATCTAATAAGTGATCTCTCCACGGTTGAGTATTTAACTGATCTTTAGTCAGAAACGAAATCAAATTACAATTAAACTATCAGTTCGATACAAAAAGTGTTTGGAATGAAGCTACGCGATTTTATCCAAATTTTGTTGTTGTTATATTTTGATAGGGGCCTAAACCTTTCACATTTAAAAACACATCTAAAACTATACACGTGGTTTGGTTGAGAAATATAAATGGTCATGAATAAACCGACCATCATTTGTTTAAAATAAACTGAGCAAAAAGAAAACTTGACACTTAGTTTTTTCTGGCACACGTAAATCATGACAGATGCATGCTTGATATTGTCGTTAATAAAATTATATATATATATATATATATCTGCTTTAAAATGAGGTATTTAACATGTCAGTATATTCGGTTGTTTATGATGGTAAAATACCCTTCGAAAAGACTCGAAATAACAAAATATCATATTTTTTTTGAAACGTTTAAATTGTGGCCCAACTTTTAAATGATATAAAAAAAATTAAGTATTAAGAATTGTTGAAATATCTTCATTTATTACAGAGTTATGCCCCTTTGAACATGATGCCAAAATTCACACCTTTCAAAAATGACCATTTTCAAGGGCTAGAACTAAAGGTCTAGAATGAAATTCAAAATTCGGCTCACACAACACTTTTTATTTATCTTCAAAATATATATATTATAATCTATCACATATAGCTGTATTGAGGGTGGGAGAATATTTTACAATTATTACACACGTGGTGAACGTACAACTAATCGCATACTAATCTCGTACGTCACACGTGTGTCGTATCATGTTGACCTGCGTCGTACCAACGTGACCCCAAATTCCAAAGATTTGATTGGATAACCAATGACCTCTTAGTTAGGGTGAAACGGAACTATTGTTAAATTCAAAACAAACACACAACACTATATTTTCACAACTTTATAAGCTAGATATATACGTCAACAGAATTTGTGCTTTAGAAAGGTCCACGTTTGACTAGTATGCATAATTGAGTTTACTCAAAACTGCTTAATAACAGAATATTTAACCGGCTTGAACAATCTCCTATCAACTATGCAGAATGGATTCCAAATAAATCGCTGATATCAAGACCATATTCACACTCTAACCAAAGTACTCTACAATAGGAACATGTCAAAACAATCAACATATACATGCTTTGTGGATATGAAAAAGGCTTTTGACCCATAAATGGAACTCTACTGTGGTATAAGCTAATACATGTCTATGGAATTCATGGAGCTATGATAAATGCAATTCAATCACTCTATCAGGATGTTAAGTACTGTGTTAAGGTAAACACTGAAAGAACTGAGTGGTTTGATGTATCAACAGGCGTTAAGCAAGGTTGCTGTATTGTATTGGTAACATGAACAGATCAGCTTTTGATGTATGCATAAGATAATGTGCTTATGTCACATGATGATGATAAACTAAAACAATTACTTAATCACCTACATGAGTGGTCACAACGCTGGAATCTCCTAATCAACATAAACAAAACTAATCTTCACTGCAGACCAATGTTAACACCTAAATCAAAGGTGCATGTGGTGATATGAAATCAGTATGAAAACCTAATGATAAGCTATGGTGTTACTCAAGTTTAAAGAGCCATCAAGGATGTTGATGAACATATTGGAAAAATGCCAAAAATCTTATCTCCGTGAAATATAAATTTTCCCAGAATTGTTCGACCTAAAATAAGCCGAGTAACTGCAACAATTACTAAAGGTGTTTTCCAGTCTAATTGTAGATCTAGTCTATTATTTTCAAGCGCAAAACACCGTGGTCTAGCTCACACACTGTATACATAGACGGGAAAGAAAACTAAAGTTTATGAGCAATGAAAGTAATAGAAATATATAATTTTGCAGGTTATTTATTTATCATTTCATTTAATTATGTAATTTCTATAGAAATTGGAATAAAAGTTTTACCCAACAAGGTATTTTGCTTTAATTTTTTAATCAATGGGAATATATTTGTCATAATTTGCTGGTCTAAGCTCAATAAAAAGTATATTATAATAACAGGCAATGTTCTCAGGACATTTAGAATCTGTGTTTATGGTTGAAATAATGACCGCAGACCGAGTGAATATCTGTGATAACCATCGAGCGGTACGCGAGATGGTTATCACAGATATTCACGAGGTCGAGGTCATTATTTCACATACACCACATGGTTATGATTGACAAAGTGACAAGTCGTTTTTATTTTTATTAATTTAAATACGAAATAGTTACTTTAATTGAACGTTTTGAAATAGTTGTAATGTTGTAATGCTTGAGGGAATTCTACTCTAAACATTGCTTCAACATCACGTGTACACTTCGCGAAATTCACGTGCAAATCGAGTCGTGTACATTCATTGTTGTCAAACAGAAATTCCTAGCAAGTAACCAACTGTTTATTTTCGTTTTTACTACAGAAACTACATCACCTTTTCTTTGAATATAAATGCAATAAAGATGACTTTTCAAAAAATAAAACAAACATTTACAAGATTGTTTTTGACAACATATTATTCTGTTTTAACAAGCCATTCAGTCCATGACCAACTATCTACTGGCGTTAAGCGAACACCGTGGCTGCACGGACGTTGTTCATTGCATCTTGTGATGCACGGACATCATGAATGTCATGTTGCCAAGCTACGTTTCTAACTTCACGTGCTGCACACAACCAAAAGCGCGTGGTTGCGAGGAAGAGGCCAAAATGGAGTGGTCTGATGTTTCAAACAATAGTACACATAATAAGAGTTTCAAGGTCTGTTCGGAGCGAAATGAAGGTGAGTTACATTGTATTTGACACTAATTCATTTGCTGTTTAATCGTATATTTGACATTTTAGCTCATGTAATATGGCGTTTTCGAGTGACCAAACGAAATATAAACATGTTCACGATAGTGTTTCATTCACAATATCATACAGCTTTGCTTGACAAATAGTAATAATGATTTTCATCAGGGCGTGGGATGATTGTCTTTACCATTTTGACATTACCGTCTCGTATACTTTTGCATGTCATTTTCATTGACTTCAAAAATGAATAGCTCTTTATCGATAATCAATATCGAGAGTTAAATTGATGTCGTTGATTTTCTTGCTATCAAAATTTGTAATTTTATCATTTAGATATTTCGTAAATATTCTGCTATTAAAGATGCATCTAGTATTGTTTCATAATATGTTATTTGACTTTAATACGTGCCAACATTCCATAAGAGCGGATTTAAGTCCAATATTCACTCAACTTGCATACCCATCCCCAATCGTAAAATATATCATAACTAATAGTTTCCAATTTAAATCGAGCAACGTCATTATACATGTGTAGAAACCGAAACTACACGTCCCATTTTCATGTACAGTAGCCATGACCTATTCAACATTATCAACCATTATTTGTGCTGATGTTTTGAGTCGATTATCACCAACATGGCAATTTTCTGCAACAGCCAGTAGTACTTCCAGATAAAACTAGATTAGCGTTTGCGGGACACCGCAAAAGCAGAGCAGCTCCGAAACTTAGGGTCTCGCCTTTCCCTGTTCCGCCTTCTCGTCAGCATCAATAAAATGGGAATTCTTTTTAACAAAAGTTTGTTCATTATTCGAGTTATTACTAATCATCACTGGGGTCACTTTTCACAAGTTTGTTCTTAAAACCTATTTCTTCTTTCAAAATTTGATCAAAGGATTAACGTGGCCTTAACCAATATCTCATGACCTTGACCTTTGACCTTTGACCTTGAAGGTCACACCATCAATGATCACTTTTCATCGCGTATAATAATCATGCAATGACTTAAAGTGTTCATAGTTAAAATACGGCAGATTCACAAAAGCATGCCTAAGTTTTGACATCACTGTGACCTTGACCTTTGACACATTTTAGCGAAAACGTTTTCAAATCTTGGTCTTTCTCCAAAGTTCATATATACCAAATAAGAGCCTGATAGCACAAATATTTTACAAGTTATCGTGTTTACAAGGATTGTTTTAGCAATTTCAGAACTTGTGACCTTGACCTTTGACCTTGAATATGAACATGTCAAAATAATTCCCCAGGGGCATAAGAAGTTATGTATATGAGGTGTTGATACCTCCTTGGAAAGAAGTTATTTAGTGATTTCAGAACTGGTGACCAAGACCCTATCTCGTGACCTTGACCTTTAAAATTCAAGGTCACACAATCAGTGATCACTTTTCATTGTGTATCACAATCATGTAATGATTCAAAGTGTTAATAGTTGAAATAAGACATTTTCGCAAAAGCATGCTTAGGTTGTGACCTCGCTATGACCTTGACCTTTGACGGATGTTAGCGAAAACCTTTTCAAATCTTGGCCTTTCTCCATAGTTGATATATACCAAATAAGAGCCTGATAGCACAAATATTTTACAAGTTATCGTGTTTACAAGGATTGTTTTAGCAATTTCAGAACTTGTGACCTTGACCTTTGTCCTTGAATATGAACATGTCAAAATAATTCCCCAGGGGCATAAGTAAGAAGTTATGTATATGAGGTGTTGATACCTCCTTGGAAAGAAGTTATTTAGTGATTTCAGAACTGGTGACCAAGACCCTATCTCGTGACCTTGACCTTTAAAATTCAAGGTCACACAATCAGTGATCACTTTTCATTGTGTGTCACAATCATGTAATGATTCAAAGTGTTAATAGTTGAAATAAGACATTTTTGCAAAAACATGCTTAAGTTGTGACCTCACTATGACCTTGACCTTTGACGGATTTTAGCGAAAACCTTTTCAAATCTTGGCCTTTCTCCATGGTTGATATACACCAAAGAAGAGCCTGATAGCACAAATATTTTTCAAGTTATCGTGTTTACAAGGATTTTTTTTAGCGATTTCAGAACTCGTGACCTTGACCTTTGACCTTGAATGTGAACATGTCAAAAAAAATTCCCAGGGGTATAAGTAAGAAGTTATGTATATGAGTTCTCAAAACCTAATTAGGAAAAATGTTATAGCCAATACAAAACGCGCCGGCGGCGGCGATGGAAACTGCACAAAAACTGATAGCAGCTCCGACTTAGTCGGAGCTGCTAATAACACCATTTATAACATTTGGCATATGTGACCCCAAACGGCGCTATGGATGCACCTTTAAGTAAAGTAAAGGTGAGGTGAGGTGAGTTAGGGTTTAACGCCGCTTTCAAGAGTATTTCACTTATATCGAGGCTGCTAGTATTATGGCAATGAGAAAGCCCGCAACGCCATGTGGCTATGCATTGTGGTGAAACCTGCGAGCATCGGCTGGAACTAGCGAACCATGGGTGGTACTACGCTGAAATTCAGTGTAGCATTGCACCCAAACCTTACTGCGTGTAGAAGAGTTCTCTACTGCAGACAAAGTTGTGTTGTGTAGTACGTTTTATTCAATAAAGGGAATTCTGTTCTTATGACGTCAGATACCCTTGGCGCGCGTTGTTCAAAGGGTTACTTCTCTTTTAGACCAAATTTCATTACATTGTCGTGATATGAAAATTATCTATCAAATGTCATGTTGCAGATAAAAGATTTCTCTAGCGATTGACGTAATAAGTATATTTTCCACAAATAATTTTGTATTTGAAACACTAACATCATTGAAAGAGAAATGGAAATAGACCGGTTATACAGAGAAGCGAAAAGAACAAATGCATTGATATTACCCAATACACTACGAAATGTAGTCTTGAAGACCTATTGTTAATATCATGGTTCTTCATTATTATTTTTTTGTACTTTTCTTGTCCAGAGTTTTCCTAAGTAACCACCGGGCCGATTCGCATGAAATTTTCAGGGATGATTAGGGCTTCAAGACTAGGTCTGGAAGACCTATTGTTATTATCCTGGTTCATCATTATTATGTGTTGTTTTTTTCTTGTCCAGAGTTGGCCTAAGTAACCACCAAGCCAAGGATGATAGCCTGTGGTTAACTCTGGAAACAGACGAGCCACTTTTTGGATTTTCGACTTCTTTTGTGAGTTTTCTCCCCTTGAAGTCAAAACTTCAAACCTCAACAGCTCAAATACTTAGTAAGATAATTTCACAAAACTTTCAACAAAATGTGGGCAACATTTTTTTCCGTAATAACAGATTTTTTGCTATTTCGAAAAAATTGAAAATGTTTTGAACTTTCGCAGTTTTTAGGGTACACGTCTTTGAAAATCTTCTGCTAAATCATGACAGTACATACAGCTATATGTATATTTTCATTCCATACCATGCTGTGGGCAAAACTTTGAAGTTTGCCTTGTAATTTGAGTTATCTGCCCTTGAATATGGTACTTTTCTAAATGTTAATTTTTCGCCTCCATTTTCATGGGACATAACTCTTTCTCGAATAAAGTTATGTGAAAGTTATTTACTGTAATCTCTTTATAATAACCAGCTTAACAATACCATAACATATCACGATCATATAAAAGTTCATAGTTTCGGCAAAATTTGGACATACAGAGATTCGGATTATCGGTGGCCGGATTATCGCGGCTTGACTGTATTCCCCAAAAGGTAAACTTTTGTGATTTTGAGACTTTTTGAGGGGTATTTTCTTTGTAGAATTGTTGATCGTAAACCACTGATGATACCATCATGTTTGATAGTTTATTTCGAAGTTGAGATGTCAGGTATTTAGAATAATAAATTCCAAACATTTACCTGTGATATGTAACGTGTGACTGGTCATGGAAGATTGTCATTTTTCGAAAATCTCAATTTTCAGCAAGGTTCAAAAGCTCACAACTGCTTAACTAATTACGACATTGGAATTTTCTTTACAACTACTTATGCACAATTTCAGGAACAAACACCGTTCTGTTGAACCCTTTCATCAAAAAGTTAATAGTTAAGCTTCAAACATCACAGGCGTTGTCTGGGGGTCCAAATTTAAGCATTTTTTGAGTATTTTCTTGAATATTCAGAACAGCATAACACATTACTTATGTGTGCATCTTAATGATGATTACATCTACTTAAGTGGAAATTAAGGCAAAACTTGTTTCTATGTTACACCTTAGTATGAATATATTAACCATTTTGTCTTAATCGTGAGAAAGATCATGTAGGGGTCGATTAATAAGCGATTGTTACATTTTAAGAGGGTAATTGTCTTTGGAGAATTTTTGTTAAAAAAATTAACGACGATAGAGACATGTTTGATTGCTCATATTAAAGCAGAGAAACTAATGAATAACCGAGAGTCCAACATGGAGTTCAAGGTCAAGCAGAAGTCTAAGTATTGACGCGTCAATCCTAATTCCCAACTTGAAATTGAAGATATCTTTTAATGAATATAAATGAAATAGGCGTCTAGCCCTGTCATAATAAGTCATCAACTCTTGAAACATGATGTATACTTAATTAGTCGTGTTTTATGCTTATTATTATAGTCCCGCTACTATGTTAGTGGGGGTACACAGCGGCCATCCGTCCGTCCTTCCGTCCGTCAGGTTATATGTGTTATACGTGTATCTATGAGGATGATACCTTTCAGATACGATTTCTTTTCCCTGACCTTGGCGCAAATGGCATTTACGAAGAATGTAGAGTAGCTTTGATTGCTCAGACATTTGTCGTTGATACGTAGGTGACCTTCTAGCCTTGGCCGTAGCGGAGGAAGTAGTTTTTGAAAACCTTAGTCATGGCTTTTAATTGGTCAATATTAGGCCTTTGATACTGATATGTGCATCCAATGGAATGATATATTTTCCCTTTTAACCTTGAATAATAATAATAATAATAATAATAATAGACATTAATAAAGCGCCAAAACCAGTTTCAGTAACTGCTCCAAGGCGCTGTTCACATAGCTCTGATGGCCTAGTGTATGTAAGCCGAAACAAATGGGTTTTCAGCTGTGTTTTGAATGTTGTTAGATCATGGATTTCCCTCAGGGTTTCTGGAAGAGAATTCCATAGCTGTGGTGCTGATTTGGCAAATGCTCTGAGGTATTTGACCTTGCTATTTGCAGAAGATTTTGTTGTCCTGATATTACCCCGCTGAACAGAATAATAACCTTCCAAGAAGGTATTATCCATTATAAGGGCCTCCGAATACAATTCTTTGCACCCAAGAAATTATAAGTCCCATTTAGTGAGGTTATCAATGCACAAAATTGCCAAGTTTAAAATTTTCATAGCAGACAACACGCAACCCTTCGCTTTGTAGCCCAAGGCTTTACCACAAGACCACGAAGGATAGGTGATTGAGAAGGGTTGATTGTTGGTCAGTATTCTGCCGTCGGAAAACTTCCATGATAATTTATGAGCAGAATACCTTTAGACAACTACACTCATGTTAGCTTTTTTTTCGGTATATAGTATAGATAACAAACAGTGGCCTTTACCTGTTTGCTACCCTCGGGTCGTCCTTAGTCCTAGAACGCCCTCGTATTCAGGTGTTATCTATTACTTATCCAAATCTAGATGAGCGTTTGCTCCGAAACTTTAGGTCTCGCCTTTCCCTGTTCCGCCTTCTCCTCAGCATAAATAAAATGGGATTTTTTTTTGACAAAAAATTGTTATTTTAACAAGTTGAATCATCACTGGGGTCACTTTTCATAAGTTTGTTCTTAAAACCTATTACTGATTTCAAAATTGGATCAAAGGATTAACATGTCCTTAACCAATATCTCATGACCTTGACTTTTGACCTTCAAGGTCACACCATCAATGATTACTTTTCATTGTGTATAAAAATCATGCAATGACTCAAAGTGTTCTGTGTTAACATAAGGCATATTCACAGTAGCTTGCTTAAGTTGTGACCTTGCTGTGACCTTGACCTTGTACAGATCTTAGCTAAAACCTTTTCAAATCTTGGTCTTTCTCCATAGTTGATATATACCAAATAAGAGCCTGACAGCACAAAAATGTTTGAAGTTATCGTGTTTACAAGGATTGTTGTGGTGATTTAAGAACTCATGACCTTGGCCTTTGACCTTGAATGTGAACATGTCAAAATCATTCACCAGATTTATAAAAGAGAAGCTATGTATATGAGGTGTTAATACCTTCTTGGAAAAAGTTATTTAGAGATTTCAGAACTTGTCACCATGACCATATCTCGTGACCTTGACCTTTGATCTTCAAGGTCACACAGTCAATGATCACTTTTCATTGTGTATAACAATCATGTAATGATTCAAAGTGTTTATAGTTATAATAAGGCATGTTCGCAACTGCATGCTTAAGTTGTGACCTCGCTGTGACCTTGACCTTGGACTGATTTTAGCGAAAACCTTTTCAAATCTCAGTCTTTCTCCATAGTTGATATATACCAAGTAAGGGCCTGATAGCACAGAAGTTGTTGAAGTAATCGTGTTTACAAGGATTTTTGTAGTGATTTCAGAAATCATGACCTTGACCTTTGACATTGAACGTGAGCATGTCAAAATAATTCCCCAGGGGCATAAGTAAGAAGTTATGTATATGAGTTCTCAAAACCTTCCAGGAAAAAAGTTATAGCGAATACAAAACGCACCGGCGGCGGCGGCGACGGAAACTGCACAAAAACTGATAGCAGCTCCGACTTAGTCGGAGCTGCTAACTATGGTTATATCCAGGGATAATATAATAGTGTTTAATAAACAAATCATGTTTTTAATAGCATTGTCTTAACTACTTGATTAGAAGAACATTATTGCAAAGACTCCGTTTTCAAGATATATTATGAAATGTTGTAGTGCTCCAAATTGTAATAATTGCTCCAAATTGTAATACCTGCTCCAAATTGTAATAAAAACTGCTCCAAATTGTAATACCTGCTCCAAATTGTAATAAAAACTGCTCCAAATTGTAATAACCCAATTTTCGAAAAACGTACTGTTAAGCTGCTCCAAATTGTAATTAAAAGTGCTCCAAATTGTAATAACTGCTCCAAATTGTAATAACACAGATCAAGGCGATGTAAGCTTAAATATCTTTAGTTCTGATTATTTGACGATTTTGGTTTAATGGTGATCATTGATTCGGTGTTCGTTTTGATAATGGTAATTACAATGTTTATGAAGATTGTTATAATCCCTCGCCTCAACGAAGTTGTCAAGGAATAAGGAAATGACCTCCGTCGGTCCACCCGTCCGTCCAACCGTCCGTGGTTCGTTTCGGACCAGAATTAAAAAACCGTAAGGCCCAGCTCAATGAAACTAGGTATGTGGAATATTCATCATGTATAGATGTGCCTTTTTGAGTGTTTGACTTTAGAATTATATTTTTAGCTGTTTCGATGGAAATTTCGTTTCCGGAACAAAACTAAAAAACTTAAAGGGTTTTCAACTTCTTTGGGATTTTATTTTTTCAGTCGTTACCAAGGAACATTTTGTTTCCAAACCAGAACTAAAAAAAAGTTGTAAGGTCTAGCTCAGTGAACTTGATGTGTGGAGCAATCATCATATCAAGATGTACCTTTTAGGGTTGTTAACTTCTTTTAAATTTTATTTTTAGCCATGGAAAAACATCTACATTTTGATTCCAAAATACGAAATGCGTTCTACAATATCGCTTCCGGAACAAAACTTGGTTATTTTTAGATAGGCAGTATTCTATTGTTGGAAGTACATTTCCTTCTGTAGCATGAATTAATAACTAATTAGTGATTTAGGATTTATTATAGCATAAAGTTTCATAATCATTGTTCAATACATATTTCTGTAACAGGTTTCCATTTGCCGGGGTTATAGTAAATTTAGACTCTGTCTGCTTGTATTGATTTTAAGATTGATTTCCAAAAACATTTGTGTAAACAGTAAGATAGATATACACGAAAGCTGATATATATGCATTTAGATGTTGATGTTGATTACGATTTACATATTTTAGTTGACATTACGTATATATGAAGTTGTAGATGGAGATGTATATGTTAATGTAGACGTAGACATAGCCATGTTAACGTTGAAGGACATGCATGAAGATGTAAAATGTCCTGATTATCAAGCTGAATATGGAGATGTAGATGTCTGTATATCACGATGTACATGTTCATGTAGACGTGGACATGACGGGGATGAAGATGCAATTGTTAATGTATAATGGGTACTTTAGTTTTGATACAGATGTAACTGCAGATGTGATTTGGATATGAATTATAAATAAAGAGTGCTTTAGACGCATAGAAGCATGCGTTGGTGTAGATGTGGATCAAACGGACACAACGCGGAATAAGATCTTTTTTGACTTTCATGTTGACATTGACATTGCCAAGTTGATTATCGAATGATGTTTTTATATCATTCAATTGTAAAACAAGAACTCATTTTAGTCGCTGTAGGTCTTTAAATTTCTTTGTGCGAAACGAAATGTTGTAGGTATTAAAAAACCGAACAATCTGCAATTGTTCGAACAATCTGCAGATTGTGAGCTCACAATCTAGGAATATTTCACCATTCTTGGATTGTTTAAACAATTTGCAGATTGTTCGACCCTTACGTAATGGAGAAAGCATGAGGAGCCGTGGATTCGTTAAAAATAATCTTTAGATGAAATATCAGAACCCTTCACACAATCTAGGAATCGACTAATACAGTCTTTAGATAAAATATAATAACCCTTCACACAATCTAGGAATCGAAGAATACAGTCTTTAGATGAAATATCAGAACCCTTCACAAAATCTAGGAATCGACTAATACAGTCTGTAGATGAAATATCATAACCCTTCACGATCTAGGAATCGATCAATACAGTCTGTAGATGAAATATCATAACCCTTCACAATCTAGGAATCGACCCCTGTAGTCGGTATAAAAGATAAAGAAGCGAGTTGAAAACTCACCACAATCTAGGAATCGACCCCTACAGCCTGTGATTAGATAGAAAAACTTTTTGAGAAGCCTTCACAATCTAGAAATCGAGCCTATAGACTGTAGATAAGATAGACAAAATATTTCTGAACCCTTCACAATCTAGGAATCGACCCTATAGTCGGTAGATAAGATAGAAAAACTAGTTTAAGCCTTTAAAATCTAGGAATCGACCCCTGTAGTCGATAGATAAGATAGAGAGACGAGTTGAAAGCTCAACACAATCTAGGAATCGACCCAAATAGCCTCTGGATAAGATAGAAAAACTATTTGAGAACCCTCACAATCTAGGAATCGACCCTTATAGCATGTAGATAAGATAGACAAACTATTTGAGAACCCTCACAATCTAGGAATCGACCCTTATAGCATGTAGATAAGATAGACAAACTATTTGAGAAGCCTTTTACAATCTAGGAATTGACCCTTATAGCATGTAGATAAGATGGACAAACTATTTGAGAACCCTTCACAATCTAGGAATCGACACTATAGTCGGTAGATAGGGTAGAAAAAACTATTTGAGAAGCCTTCACAATCTAGAAATCGACCCTATAGTCTGTAGATAAGATATAAAAACTATTTGTGAACCCTTCACAATCTAGGAATCGACCCCTATAGTATTTTAGATAACCTAGAACAACTATTTTGAGAACCCTTCACCATCTGGGAATCGATGCATACAGCCGATAGATTAATTATCATAACCCTTAACAATCAAGGGATCGACCAATACAGTCGGTAGATAAGATAGAGAAACGAGTTGAAAGCTCCTCGCACTCTAGGAACCGACCCCTATAGTCTGTAGATAAGAATTTTTTTTCTATTTGAAAACCCTCCACAATCTTGGAATAAACCCTTATAGTCGGTTTATGAAATATCAGACCCCTTCACAATCTATGAATCAACCAATACAGAAAATATGCTCACAATCTACAACATACAACTGCAAGGTAACACATTCCTAGATTGTGATCATTCTTAGATTGTTCAGGTCTCACAATCTGCAGATTGTTTAAACAATCTAGGATAACCATGTTATTATTCTTCACTATCAAAATGGCAACTTTTTCTAATATAGGAATGGTTAAACATTCCTAGATTGTTCGAACAATCAGCAGATTGTGAGCTCACAATCTGCAGATTGTGATGATTCCTAGATTGCAATGAACATTTACACTGTTTAGTGCAATTTGGAGCTGTTATTACAATTTGGAGCAGTTATTACAATTTGGAGCAAAGGCTTGCTCCAAATTGTAATAACTGCTCCAAATTGTAATAATGCTCATAAATCAAATATCATGTGACCAAACATTTTCAAACGGACACAATGCGGAATAAGATATATTTGACTTTCATGTTATTTTTTAAAAGTTAATGATATTGCCAAGTTGATGACAAATGATTTTTTATGTTATTCAAGTGTGAAGCAAGAACTCATTTCAGTAGCAGTAGGTCTTTATTTATTTGTGCAGACCTAAAGGATGTAGGCATAAAAAAAACTCTATTGATATCAGATGTACCTTTGTGAATGTCATCATCAAAACACTACAAACAAGTTTCGGGTATCGACACTTCTACAATTTGGAGCTGTTATTACAATTTGGAGCAATTATTACAAATTGGAGCAAGCTTTTGGTCCAAATTGTAATAACTGCTCCAAATTGTAATAATGCTCATGAATCCAATATCATATGACCAAATATATTCAAAGGGCACAACGCGGAATGAGATATATTGGACTTTCATGTCATTATTTAAAAAATAATCATATTGCCAAGTTGATGACCGAATGAATTCTTATGTCATTGAAGTGTAAAACAAGAACTCATTTCAGTCGCAGTAGGTATTTATTTCTTTGTGCAAAACCCAAAGGCTGTAGGCTTAGAGAAATCTCTATTGATATTCGATGTACCATTGTGACTGTCACCATCAAAACATTACAACTAGTTTTCAGGTATTAACACTTTTAATTGCTATTTGGGACTGTTATGACAATTTGGAGCATTTATTACAATTTGAGGCAAAGGCTTGCTCGAAATTGTAATACTTGCTCGAAATTGTAATAAACAATGTAACTAATTGAATATTTATTGTAGTGTGTTTTTGATGACAGTGTACATGTACGACAATCAGGACTATTACACTATCAATCTGCCATGGTACAATAATTATAATGATAAAACTTATATAACTTATATTAAAAAAAACTATTGACATAACTTTCTCTTGCAATGAGACTTTCTTCTTTCATCAAATGTGTATCGACATTTTTTTAAAAATAAAGTTTATGTACAACTAGAATCACCTCATCCTTTAAGATTAAATTACATCCAGTGAAATCTCCAAATGGCATGTACACATCTATCTGCATCTGTATCTACGCATACATTTACGTTTACAGATACATCTACATCTCCATCAACACCTTGATCTACGCGTAGCTCTACGTTTACCTTGACATCTACATTTTCATCTACATCTACACTTACACCTATATATACATTTAAATGAAGATCTAAATCTGTATTTAGATTTAGATAGATGTATGCATCTAAAACTTTGTCGACCGACACTGCTACATATTTATCTACCTCTACATCTACATCTTCATCTACATCATCGTCTCGATCTACATGTTCATTTACGTCTAAATATACAGCTTTACGTACATCTGCATCTGCGCCTGCGTTAGTATATGTGTCTCCATATACTTCTGCATCATCTCTTATATCTACGTCAACTCTTATATCTACATCTACATCTCTGTAAACGTCTATACCTAAATCTAAGTTTAAATCACCACACAGATCTACATCTACATCTACATATTAAGATATATCTACCGGTACGTCTTCACCTAGATTTACACATACACATACAACTGCATTTGCATCTGCATAACCATCTACATCTTCGCATAATCTTTTCCTACAGCTGCATCAATACATTCATGTGCAACTGCATCTACTTCAACATCTATTTTTATGACAACTCATGTCAACTCATACATGTATATCTATCTACATTATATTTTATATCTATTTCTACGTCAACTCCTATATCTACATTAACTCTTTCTATATCTTTGACAGCTCTTATATCTACCTCACATCAACACCTACATCTTCATCAAAATCAAACCTTACATCTACATCTATATCTACATCAACTCTTATATCTACATCAAATCTCTCTATGTCTGTGTATATGTATATATATATATATATATATATATATATATATATATATATATATATATATATATATATACATATGTAACTACAACAACATCTACGTCTACAACCAACTCTTGCTATATCTACACCAACTCTTCAATTTACATGTAAATGAACTCTCAACTATTATATTAAAATCCACATGAACTGTTTAATTTACATGTACATCATCTCCTATATCATCATCAATGCTCTCTGTATAAACATCAGCTATTTTATATAAATGTACATCAACAGTTATATATACATCAACCATTATATCTACATCTACATCTTCGCATTGCTGTTTACTTACATCTACATCTACATCTACATTTAAATCACCACCAGATCTACATATACATTTACATATGTCGTTGCTTCTACATCTACATTTACACATAACCTACATATACTTATCTTTACCTTTTATATCAACATCTACCACAACATCTACATCTACATGTACAGCTATGTCAACATCTTCAACATCTACATCTACAGTTAAATCTCCATCAAGATCGATACCTACATTATCCCTTATACCTACATCTACGTCAACATATTTGCAGATATATACACCTATATCTACTCTTATATCTACATATATATCTACATATTTACATACACTACATAAATATCTATTTCTACATCGAAATCGAAAGAATATTGTAACAGAACAAACTATGTATTGTGATCTACTCATGATTGTACTACGAGCCTGTGGCCTTCTAAATACCGTAATAAAAATATATTGAAATCGCCACCCAGATCTACATTTACAGCTACATGTTCATTTTCCATCTCAATCTATGTATTTAATTCCGTCTCCCAGTACGTCTACATTTACATTTACACACACAACTATATCTGTATCTACATCTACGTCTACATTTACATCGTTTTTTTCTACATCTACACCAACTCTTATGTCTACAGCTATATCAGCTCTTCTTTTCATCAACTCTATATATTTTCATTTTCATCAACACGAGATGTAGCTTTAGAACAGTTATTACAATTTGGAGCAGTTATTACAATTTGGAGCACTTTTTATTACAATTTGGAGCAGCTTGACAGTACGTTTTTCGAAATTGGGTTATTACAATTTGGAGCAGTTTTTATTACAATTTGGAGCAGGTATTACAATTTGGAGCAATTTTTGTTACAATTTGGAGCAGGTATTACAATTTGGAGCAATTATTACAATTTGGAGCACAACAAATGTTCCTTAGTCTTGATCTTGACTATGATACATGGGATTCGCTTTTTTCTTCTTTTGTTTTTCATGGAATGCATGGGTTGTAGTCAACTCTCAAATATACCTTGTTTAGAAAATACTTTATTTAAGAAATAAAGTTCGCTGTACCCCAATGTGTTTTGTAATAAAGTATAGTTTTGCCCTGAACTATTATAGTTAAAGTACGAGGACGGTACAACATTCTACTTTGAGTAATTTTGCAATAAAAATAGAGTTTACTTCCTTAATATTAACAATCCATGATCAGGGCCAACTGACGAGCCGTGCGACAACAACGACTATGACGTCATTGTTCTGTTGTGACGTCATAGTGGTTCCTGAGGTTGCCTAATGCGGATTTCGTCGTTTGATTCAAGTACAAATGTAGCTTAAAATTTAAGACTAATTCGGATACAAAAGAGTATATTCCTTCAATAATTGTTATAACAACGCTACCGATGTTTTAGGACATTATCATTTCCAGAATAAACACGGTCTTTTCAACTGCCCTCTTTCGTTCGGTTACCATGGGCACACGTGACTACGAGGGGAGCGGAAACGTCATTCAATTGTTACGTCATCACAAAAAACTATACATTTATCGTCTGATAAAGTACTTTTATTTCGATTGTTCTAGCCGCTAGGCATCTTAGAAAATGCAGTCAAGGACAAAAAAGCCATTGGCTCAATGGCTCATCAGTTAATGCATGATTTTTCATATACGGTTGGAGATTTTACATGATGAAATAATACGTTTATTGGGCATAATTATTACATAGTTTTGGTTATTTTTATCAAAGTAGGTCTACACAATATCTTATAACAATTAATCTGCCAAAACAACCCAACACCACTGACCATGTTGATGTGAAAGAGGTAAAAAGCGTAAATAGCCAATGCGATTTTAATGGAAGTGCACATACCCCTGCACCCATGGCCCATGCACCAATAACTTTCTTGCAGCCACTCAGAGCAGCTGGTTTCTCAGCCGCGATCCCCGGGCCGTTGAAGAAAGGTATCTGTCCCTGGACATCTTCGCAGTGAAAAACTTCAATATGATGAACCAAACTGTCACTGCCGTCATCGATAACGCCTTCATACTGAAAATCATTCAAACATTGCAAATCGATTCCAATTGTATCTATTGTGATTTTTCTATTTTCGTGTGTTTATTTCTGTGTCTATATAACATCGGGAACAAAAATAAAATGTTACAATTTGAATTGTAAGCCGCTGTGCTGCCGGTATGTTTTGGATATACAGTACATCAGTGATACATTTTCTGAAGAATATAACTATGGCCATAAATTATGATAGATCAGTGATAGACCTTTGAAATTTGACATCTTAATTCGGTATCACTAGATCATTTAGTCGTACTTGTCAAGCCGATCAAAGATCATCCCATGATGAATGCAGAATCTAGATTATACGATCAGATCTTTGTTGTAATAAAATTGAATTGACGTTGTGTTGCCAGCACCAACCTTAATGATATGTTGTTTGGTAGGAAGGTTGGGAAGCTTGGTCGTGTACCACCAGTATGTGGTCTCTCGATCTGGTACCTCCACCTGCAACACAGTCATATGGTATATTGAAAGTGCACTGACGGTAAAATGACATGTGTCTAAGGCACGATTTGGATTCACCTTGACCACATGGACGCTAATTAGGAGATAAACCTACTGTGTTTTCATTTTTTTGTGAGTCTATTGTACGACGACGGAATAATAAACAGTTTAAAAACAGGGATTTAAAATGGCATGGCAGAATTGCAAGTTGTCAAGAGACATGCTGACAATTAACTGACATGCTGACACTTAACTGACATGCTGCCAATCAGCTGAAATGCTGAATTCACCTGACATGCTGACAATTACCTGACATGCTGAAAAGTACCTGACATGCTGGCATTCATTTGACATGCTGACATTTAACTGACATGCTCACAATTACCTGACATGCCACCATTCACCTGATATACTGACGATTACCTGACACGCTGACAATTACCTGACATGCTGACAATTACCTGACACACTGCCAATCAGCTGAAATGCTGACATTCACCTGACATGCTGAAAAGTACCTGACATGCTGGCATTCATGTGACATGCTGACACTCAACTGACATGTTCACAATTACCTGACATGCCACCATTCACCTGATATACTGACAATTACCTGACATGCTGACAATTACCTGACATGCTAACATCCCCCTAACATACCGACAAGTAGCTGACATGCTGACAATTACCTGACATGCTGACAATTACCTGACATGCTGACAATTACCTGACATGCTGACAATTATCTTAAATGCTGACATTCATTTGACATGCTTGCATTCACCTGACATGCTGACATTTAACTGACATGCTGACAATTACCTGACATGCTGACAATTACCTGACATGCTGCCATTCACCTGACATGCTGACATTCACCTGACATATTTGTATTCAATTCAATGACTGACATACAACCGTGGCGCCATGTCAGACAGGTCGTGAGGCGTGTTAATGATTCATATACGACGTAATGACGATACAATGCAAAGGGTATTGAGGCATGATTGACATTCACCTGCAATGTAGTGACCATTGACTTCATGATGAACTGCCAGTTCCAGCGTGCTAGTTATAGGAAGATATACCACACGTTGTGCTACGCTTAACTATCCAAGGCATGTTGGGGACTGAGGAATTACCATGTGTCTTGCGGCACGGCGTGGAGTCACTTTTGGCGCAGTGATGATAGTCTATTTTGTGTCAGGATAAATGATTCTATTGTTGAGGAATGCGTTGCACTTACCTGTCACATGGTTTAGATTCAACTGAGTGACGGCAAGTTGTTGACTCAGTAAGGAAGTAAGGTGTCTGGAATCATGCCATGGACTCACCTTGGGAGCAGTGACCGTGAATTCCCAGACATCCGGAGGCATTAAGGGTTTTGGTATGTCTGGTTTCAGGAGCTGGACCCGTTCCGTGCCGTGGTAGAGAGCCGAAGTGTTTATTCCCCAAGGAACCTTCAAGTCTGGATTCCTTTCGTCAAATACCACGTACACTAGGTTCGTTGTTCCGTTCTGAGAGTAAGCACACAAATAGCGACATATTGTTTAAGATTGAATATCCCGTCGATATAGCAAATAATTGTGTTTATTTTACACTTTATTATAAGTTGGTAAGGATTGATTAGAATGATTATCTAAAAACAGCTCATGGTATTACTTTCGGTTCTACGAATGCGTTGGATTTGCATGGATACTTGAGTGAATATAGAAAATGTAGTTTATAATGAATTATCTGTCAAAAGAGTCTACTACAGTTCTGATGCTTGGGTCAGATGAATAATATACAGAAGTCGATGTGCCTAGACGGCAACAGTTAATCCGTCTTCATATAAGTATTAATATTTATCTATATTCTGGTAAGAACATAATCATTTTATGTCATGGTAGTATGGCTAGTGAACTTACATCGATCTGGTAGTCGTGGTTGTCACACGTGAGGAAGGGGCGAGAGAACTCGAGAACGGTCAGTTGGGGTGACGTACTCACGAGATGGAGTGTGATGTCCTGGGAATTGTCAGGGTGTAGCAGTCCCTTCTCGTCTGTCCAACCGTCCTGCAGTAATAACACAACACAACCTGACAAACGGCGGAAACCACACTTACGCATCCAACATCAAATATCTCTCCCGTGTGTGAAACATTACTATGACGGTACAGTAACATAAACAGTTGAGATTATATTGTCTGCAGATGGCAACGACTTTGATCAGGTCGATTCGATACAGGGATAATGTTTCTCGTTAACGAAAAAACAACGGCCAATGCGAAAGTCCAAGAATGGCTATGAATAACGGTAAAACTTGGGATCTGAGAGTGCCACCTTAGTTTTCCCATTAGAAAAGTTTGAGCAACTTGTGGGAATAAATATTTAATGGATCTTACAAAGTACGACAATCAACATCTTTCACGATAGTAGGGGTACCCGGGTGGACAAAGCTAGCAATCAGTAAAGACTCTCGGGGAGGACCCAGGTAGGGGTACACGGGTGGACAAAGCTAGCAATCAGTAAAGACTCTCGGGGAGGACCCAGGTAGGGGTACACGGGTGGACAAAGCTAGCAATCAGTAAAGACTCTCGGGGATGATCCTGGTAGGGGTACACGGGTGGACAAAGCTAGCAATCAGTGAAGACTCTCGGGAGGACCCAGGTAGGGGTACACGGGTGGACAAAGCTAGCAATCAGTAAAGACTCTCGGGGATGATCCTGGTAGGGGTACACGGGTGGACAAAGCTAGCAATCAGTAAAGACTCTCGGGAGGACCCAGGTAGGGGTACACGGGTGGACAAAGCTAGCAATCAGTAAAGACTCTCGGGGATGATCCTGGTAGGGGTACACGGGTGGACAAAGCTAGCAATCAGTAAAGACTCTCGGGGAAGATCCTGGTAGGGGTACACGGGTGGACAAAGCTAGCAATCAGTAAAGACTCTCGGGGAAATCCTGGTAGGGGTACATGGGTGGACAAAGCTAGCAATCAGTAGAGACTCTCGGGGAGGACCCAGGTAGGGGTACACGGGTGGACAAAGCCGGCAGTCAGTACAGACTCCAGAGAAGGATACAGGTAGGGGTACACGGGTGGACAGAAGCTGAAGAACAGTAGAGGCTCCATGTACTCGGTAGATAAGATAGAGACACTATTTGAGAACCCTTCACATTCTAGGAATAGACTCCTATAGTCGGTAGATAAGATAGAGAAACGAGTTGCAAGCTCCTCAAATCTTGGAATCGACCCCTATAGGCTTTAAATGAAACATCATAACGCTTCACAATCTAGGAAACGCCCCAAAAGTCGTTAGATAAAATAGAGAAAAGAGTTGAAAGCTCCTCATAATCTAGGAATCGACCCCTATAGTCCTTAGCTGAAACACCATAACACTTCACAATCTAGGAGTCGTTAGATAAGATAGAGAAACGAGATGGAAGTTCCTCACAATCTAGGAATCTATGGCGTATATAAAGGGAATGGTGCACAGAAATATAGTGTATAGACACAGGTGTATATTAAGGGAACGGCGCACAGGTATATAGTGTATAGAAAATGGTGTATATTAAGGGAACGGCGCACAGGTATATAGTGTATAGACAATGGTGTACATTAAGGGAACGGCGCACAGGTATATAGTGTATAGACAATGGTGTATATTAAGGGAACGGCGCACAAGTATATAGTGTATAGACTATGGTGTATATAAAGGGAACGGTGCACAGGTATGTAGTGTATAGACAAAGGTGTATATTAAGGGAACGGCGCACAGGTACATAGTGTATAGACTATGGTGTATATTAAGGGAACAGCGCACAGGTATGTAGTGTATAGACAATGGTGTATATTAAGGGAACGGTGCAAGGTACATAGTGTATAGACAATGGTGTATATTAAGGGAACGGTGCACATGTATATAGTGTATAGACAAAGGTGTATATATAAAGGGAACGGCGCACAGGTATATAGTGTATAGACAATGGTGTACATTAAGGGAACGGCGCATAGACGGTATATAGACGGCTCGGGTGACACTGCTACAAAGATGGTACATCAGACCGTATTACCCTCTAAAGAAGCATACGACGTATGTATCTTACCGCGATGTTTCATTTGCACTCATATTTGAAAAAGACTTCATGATTTTGTCCGTTACTGATAGGCTTGGAGATTTGCCGAACCGAGATTTCGAATGTCAGTGAAACAGGAACAAATATTTACTATGAATCCAATTATTTAAGTGAAATGTATTTGTATAAGTAGAAAGTAGAAATAATACGTTTACACTCATGGCTGCGCCCCTCTTGAAAATATGCATTTCTACTTTGTAATGTTTCGTGTTGAAATCATAAACTTCTAACTGTCTTCAGCATGCGAATGTGAATGAAACGATGACAACACTGTTAGTATCGGCCATGCTTGTTTATTCAGCCATTTGTAAGGGCGGTACCGTTTCTTTGCACGGGGTGATCCAAGGGGAGCAACTCTCGTTGTCTTATATGCGTCAGACCACAATCAATTAATCATTCAGTACAAAGCACATACTGTTACATACTTCACTCGATGAGATATAGGCCCACATGGTATTCGACGAGAAATGTCAAATATCTTCAATTTATTATATGACGAGCAGTGAAATACTGGGATTTATCAGTGAAATAAACTGTCTATCAGGCTACAGTGAAAATAACTTATATTTTCACTGCGAACGGTGACTGGTATAATTTGATGTCATAAAACAATGGTCTCTCGCGGCAAGTTGGCTTATGACGTCACAGTGTTACTGTGGTGACGGGCTGTTCCTAGCAGCCGTTCGGCGTGAAAACGACCCTTTTCGGACGAAATTACATGGATAATATCATATAATAAATATAAAATCCGTCAATTCTTGACAAATACCATGTTTATCTCGTGAGGTAGAAAGTGAAAATATAATATTTCTACCTCAAACGATGAGAGAAACATGGTACGTGTCAAAACAAGACAGATATCCTATATATGAGCTTCACATTAAACATTCTTAGTTGACTTAATACCAAGAAGGCATTTTTTTAATTTAAAGTAAATACAAATTTGGTGAGCAGGTCACATTTTAGCGAATGGTATCATAAATGAAACAAACTGATTATTTGTGAACCATTTGTAACAGTAATCTATATTATTTCTTTAATTCTTCAGGCATGTCTCTCCATCATTTATGAAGCTAGCAAGCAAGGATATCCTTTAATTGTAGAACACGTCATGATCGATCCACATAAGAAAAGAGACTATTTCAAACTTTTAAACACCAACAACATGTTTTAATGATATTACCCTTGTTGAAATTATAAACCAATCTGTTCTTTTAAAATATCTCTTAGTTGTTTATAGTGAAAAAGACATCAAGCACTCGTAGCCAGGTTTGTCTGGTATTTACACTTCTTAGTAATAACACCAATAATGTTAAAAACAATACTGTTTTGCGTATCCATCAAAATGTGCACCTCTGGTCATCATTTGCAATACAGATAGTCTTGGATGTCTTGTTTTTCTTGAAGCATGTTCAAGACAGGCATTTATCTCTACAATGATGCCTTTGACAGACTGCAGGCTTCTTTCCAGTATCTTATAAAACAGTGACTGACCTAAATAATTTACATTTAAATGCAAACGTATTCAATGATGTCCAATGTAATGACAATTAGTCATATATTGCTTCTTATTCATGAAATAAAGTTCTTTTAAACAAAATTGAAATATCTCCATATCTTTTTATAAGATTTGACCTCAAAATTAGAACTTCCCTTCAGGTAGTTTGTGATCCACAGATTCACTAATTCGCAGATTTTGCTTGATTTACTGCTTTTTACATTTTACATTCGGATATTGCCCCAAAAAGCAGTTTCCCCAAGGTTGATTGTGTATTGGTTCGGTTTTTTTATAGGGAACAATTACTTCATGTGGGTTCATTTAGAAATGAAAGTACCTTGTTGTACTGAGAATAACTCTTCGCAAAATATGTGGACATTTCAAAGTCTTTTCCTATCTTTGGATAATTATACTCAAAATTACAATTTCCCCAAGGTTGATTTTTTCCATTTTGAACAGGTGCCCCATTTTGGTTCATATAGACACACAATTTTCATATTAAGCTAAAAATAACTCTTTTCATTAAACATTTAGCAATTTCCCCATCTTTTTTATAGTTTTTTACAATGATAATATCCCCAAGGATTATTTTGGTTTGGTTTTCCATGGCCAGTAAGTACTCCATGTTGGTTCATGTAGATACAGGTTTCTAGTTTTATTAATCGTAATTCTTTTCTCAATATTAAGCAATTTTCTTATGTTTTTGAGGTTTTTACCCCAAAATGACAATTACCCCAAGGTTGATTTTGGTTTGATTTTCCATTGTGACCATGTACCCCATATGGGTTCATTTAGACATAAAATCTGATAGTTTTACTAATTGTTATTCTTTTTAAAAAATATTAAGCAATTTTCTCATATTTTTTTTAAAGGTTTTTACCCCAAAATTACACTTTCCCCAAGGTTGATTTTGGTTTGGTTTTCCATGATGATCAAGTACCCCATATGGGTTCATTAAGACATAAAATATGATATTTAAACTAATTGTAATTCTTTTTTTTAAAATATTAAGCAATTTTCTTTTGGTTTTTTTATGTTTTTACCCCAAAATGACAATTTCCCCAAGGTTGATTTTGGTTGGGTTTTTCATGGTGATCAAGTACCCCATTTGGGGTCATTTTGTCATAAAATTTGCTTGTTATACTAAATGTCCGGGTTAAATGCAATTTCTACTGGACTAACTTGTCCCGAGTAAGAATAGTCGCCCCTGTCGCCCTGATGCAGTGGTTAGTGTATATCTGGGAAAGTCCACAACGTTTACTCATGTTCTTCATGAAAGAAGCCAGTGTGTTTTTGCCGATTGGTTTGAGACCGTACCACACATCATCGGTATCACAGAAACACTCCCTCGGATACTGCCACAGTCTATCATTCTCTGGATGTAGCTTACTGATATAGGCAGCAAAGGATGTCACAGGACAAAAGGGAGAGCCAGGCTGCTCCATCATGATGCCACCAAAGGATTCTTTGTCGTCGCGATGATTCTTGGTGAGTTCGCCTTCATTCTTCTGCACAAATCTCAGTCCAGTTTCTGGGTCAGTCACAATGGCAAATGTAGATTTTTTCATTTTTTCCATATTCTCCATACCACGACGAAAAAAGTAGAATCTAATGTCAAACTGAACCTTATTCGACAAACCGTAAGGAGTGTCAGTGTTCATGTGGATGGAAGAATACAGCTTCTCTCTGTCACATTCGGAAATTATACTTGCTTGTGTTCAGTTTCACCCTTACCGGCGGCCTTCAGCTCCAACATCGACGTCTTGAACGATTCGTTTGCGTCACTAAATCTAGGGTCCTTGATAATATCGAAATCTTTGCAGAACGGGGGAGACTTCAAATATCTGTTAAGGCTGTGCCGAATATTCTCCAGGGTGGATGTCTTGTATTGATCTCCTGTTTTTGTCCGGATATCCAAGTAGAAATGTGAAAGCATCTCTGCTACGGCGACTGCGTCGAATTCCTCAAAATTAGGATTTTGGCCCTTTTCTCTCAAGTACTCCTTAAGAATCTTTGCCGATGAGTAGTTTGATTTCTTTGTATTATCAGGAATCACTTTCGAACGCTTTTCCAGGATTTCTTCATGTGAATGCGAAGCGAAGCGTTTATTTGTCGCCATTGTCAGTTGCAAAAGAACGCCAGCTGACGAATGTTTACATACAGGCTCATTGAATAACTTCTATCAGCCATGATAACGAAAATAACGTTAGCCGAAGCCGCCGTCGCTGTGTAGAGTTCTAGTGACAGAGTTCGGCAAATAGCCGTCGTTATGACAGCGGGTAATATTTTTTCCAGTTGTCACCCTCCTGAGAGGGGGACACGGAAACATGTTAAAACGTCTTTGTCCAATGAAATTAAAGGATTTTACATAAAGGTAAGATAATAAGGGAACGGCGCACAGGTATATAGTCTATAGACTATGGTGCATATTAAGGGAACGGTGCACAGGTATATAGTGTATAGACTATGGTGTATATTAAGGGAACGGTGCATAGGTATACAGTGTATAGACAAAGGTGTATATTAAGGGAACAGCGCACAGGTATGGAGTGTATTGACAATGGTGTAGATGAAGGGAACGGTGCAAGGTACATAGTGTATAAACTATGGTGTATATTAAGGTAACGGCGCACAGGTATATAGTGTATAGACTATGGTGTATATAAAAGGAACGGTGTACAGGTATATAGTGTATAGACTATGGTGTATATTAAGGGAACGGTGCACAAGTATATAGTGTATAGACAAAGGTGTATATTAAGGTAACGGCGCACAGGTATATAGTGTATAGACTATGGTGTATATTAAGGGAACGGCGCACAGGTATATAGTGTATAGACAAAGGTGTATATATAAAGGGAACGGTGCACATGTATATAGTGTATAGACAAAGGTGTATATTTAAGGGAACGGTGCATAGGTATATAGTGTATAGACTATGGCGTATATAAAGGGAACGGTGCACAGGTATATAGTGTATAGACAAAGGTGTACATTAATTGAACGGCGCACAGGTATATAGTGTATAGACAAAGGTGTATATTTAAGGGAACGGTGCATGTTCTAAAAATTTAATATTTATTTTGAAAGTTAATTCTAGATAACTCAATGCTTGACATGAACAGGTAAGTTTAAAAAAAATTCGGTTGTATTTGATACATGTATATATTCAATTCATGTGAATATATTTCGGTTTTGTAGACCGTTGGCCCATGTGCAATCAGAATACAGAATACAGTATATGAGAGTAGCTAATTATAAAAAATAAACTATAGTTACATTATTACTGATGACATAACACATTTCCTAAAAGTAAGAGCTAAAAGCAAAAGCAAAAACATCTCTAGGGAAGTGCATGTAATCGTAGTAATAGATATGTCTTCTATCTATATGAGTAATAGAAGTGACATAGTATACAACATTTAATAACGATTTAACTTTCTTGAAATATCTTAGATGAAGAGATTTCTTAATTTTACCAATAATACGTTGATTATCACAATCAATAATCCTATTCTTTAAAGTGTGAAATAAAATATGAAACAACACAAACTTCCTGACTGTATCACACAAATTCCAAATCATAAGAACATAACATATATTTAACTAAAGTTGCCAAAGCCACTCTGCCTGTTGAATCAAGCTTCCTCATGAGTAAATAAAGGTGGGTTTACATGCTGCACATTTACCCCAGTCATGAATATGCATGTAACTGAAAACACAAAGTTACGATTACATATTTTATATATTTTGTGAACTCATTTCTTTTTGCTATCATGAAGAGCTGCACATCAAATTAAACCACTTTCATCAACGCTATTTGTAGATTTCCTGCTCGGATAATCCATTTACAGATAGGAGAGGAAGGTTGTTTTATTGTTTTAACCCCTGGGGTATACAAAGTACATGACGGGTGTGCCCCCGGTGGTATCTCATTTGCCCTACAATTTTGGATAGCTATTTTCGGACATCCTTAACAGTTTACACCAGTAACTAATACACCTTACGTTATAATCAACATAAATGTTAGTTCTACCACAATCTTCTAAAATACCATTACTTGAAACATATTTTCCAACACCAAGTACATATTTTCTTCCTCAAATCCAACTATGTTTTTTTCTGTATTTACTACCAATATTTTATTGGAACATCCTTTTTGTTAATTTTATTAAAAGACAGTGTTTTTAAAATCATTCGAATTTATGTTTAAACTTGCTTAGTCCTCCGTTCTATGTGTGTTCTATTTGCTAGAACGTAGATCGTAACAACTATTACTTACTCTAAAGTTAAATTAAGACCAGCATAAATTTTATTTGTAATATTTAAATAGTATATCTTAATTGACATATCTTTTTAAAACTATTGCTTTCAATGACCTACCAAGGTATTTGGAAGTCAGCAAACCAATTATATATAGCAAATGAGAAACGGTGCGAGCGACTCCATCGGAGGGTATGCGACTGTTCAACCTGTCGACAAGGCACCGTATTTGATATATATATACCGGGATATAAAGGCTTTTTCAAATGCTCTAAATGACAATACTATTACAATGAAAAGCATACGAGATATAATGTGTGGGCATTAAAAGAAGAGTCAGCCAGCATCTTTTCCATTAAACATATATTGTCTTTTTTTACTGAAAGTCAGTAATTGTGTAATACGTTTTAGAAATCGGAGTTTCTGATACATACCTCGAAATGATGTAATTCATTAGCTTCTGTCCAAAAGACGGCAAAATCAGCATTTTTCACAGATCCCGAAGGAGAAAATCCGACGGCGAAGCCAGATGTATGGAAGGAGCGTGCAACTAGCTTGAAGGTGACTGTCCGCTGGATGTAGTCGAGTGTCCAGTGAAGCCGCAGGAGGTAGCGCTCGTCGAGGGACACACTGTACACATACTCGGGGGAGAACTCCCCGAAATGAGAAGAGCAACACACCCAATAACCAACAAAAATAAATGCTAAAAAGTTTTTGCACAACGCCATGTCTAGTAAATGAAATATTTTTGGGATCTCCAACGATTTATAAAAGTCTCTCAGTTTTCTATCCAATCATAATTGAGCACCACACAGCCAGCAGCCAATGGAGCGACCGTTGTAAATAAGAAGACAAATGGTTACCAAGAGCCGACAGAGTTTAGTCAAACACAATATCATGGCTTTTTAGAAATAATTCTATATTTCCGAAACATGTCCTTCATTTCAATTTATACCAAGTAACTGTTTCTGGTACGATATCTGATGACTTCTTTATTTCGAAAAGGACGGTTATGTTTTGATAAGTTGAGATGAAACTGTATGAAATAATTGATTTCTGTGAGAAATGTTTTATGTAGCCAGGTGAAGGGCGCTTCTGTCAATACAGACCCTCTGTAGCTCACACACAGCGCATACATGCCCATGGGGCCCCTTTCCTTCTATTACACAGCCCTTCATTAATTAGAAGGTTAGCATAAATAAAACTGTCAACTGTCTTATTTCTTGTTTATTTCAATTAAGACATCTTTTCTTGTGTATGTCTGTGTAAACTTAAACGAATAAAACGGCACATTCTATATTTGTTTATACTTGACGTCATTCGTTGTACATATCCGCTCCTGATTTTCTTCGTGGAATCTCTAATAGTCCACTATTTATTCAAACTAGTGATCATATTTCCGTTCATGGAAGATCTAAAATATCACAAACGAGTTCGCCTCGTTAACGCGGGCGATCTATGATTGTGGGAGAAGACGAAAGGAAATGGAATTCATGTCTGATTTGTGCTGCCTTGGTAAGCGGCTTTTGGTTGCTATCGCACTGCAAGTTAAGCGCTTTCACACGCAAGCCTCTTTGTGTTGAGACTAAATTGGAAAATTCTACTTTCCTCGGAGAACAATAGTTGTTAATGTCCGATACACGTGGTTTGGGCTCCTTCACGTAATGCGACCAGCGAGTGGTTGCTCATGTTCACTGGCCGACTGGTACTGCAGCTGACACTACGCCGACCTGGCCGGTCTGCAGGCAGGTCACAGCTCTTACCGACACTCGTTTAAACCTGATATATAGCTAATGCTTCACATCGATATGCCTCCGTCTATTCTCTCAATGGAATAAAAGCGTTTCAGATGATTTCGTTGTCAAACTGACAGGGAGGTAAACAGCACAAATTCACGTCCTCTTCTGGACATGTTGATATTCTAGCATCAACTGTAACGCTGTAGCAGATCTCTGATTTGTTATTTCTCAATTTAGTTTATTCAGTATGTATGGCCTAACGTTCGTTAGTACACATGGGAAGCATAGTGAACCACGATTATGACACGTCAATACTTTCACAATTTAAACAATATTTCATTCTCCCGTACATGTTACAGTAAAGATAGCCAAAGCTTTCCGGGACAGTACTGAGTACACATCTGATAAATCAAAGAACAATCGTCGTCCAGCTACCTGCAGCTGTGCACACAATACAGAGCCGAGCTCTATTACGTCTTTTACAAATACAATATACTCAATCGCGAGAACCAATAATACATGTACATTAGCGATATCATTTGTAGATCAGTCATACAAGTGATGAGATGCTTACAGAGACTTGTGCGGCAACAGAAACTGTTGCTATCCAGAAAGTTTGCTTCACTTCGAAATGGCAATCAAAATCTGAATGACAGGTAGGCCGATGTCTTGAAGAAGTTAAACAAGAACATTCTAGATACGTTGTCTCAAGAGACACTTTTACTGTTTCATTCATAAGTTTTGGCTTTCAGTTAAAGTCGACTCCATTAACTGTTCACGACATTAGTGTCATTATTAATTCAAACCAAATTTAAAGGCTTCGTGTTATCTTAAATTCTCCAAACAATTTCAAGTTCAAACTGTTTAGTTTTATGTACGTGCCCTTACTTAAAGCTAACACAGTGATTTGTCTGCATTGAACGAATAACAAGTATTCCAATGCCAATTACTCAGCAACAAATATACTATATATTTTATAAAATCATAGACAAATTTAGACAAATGTTTAATTTTTACGTCATTGAAAATACTTTTGGACATCCAATAGCGGACAAAAGAAACACCTTCACGGCCTTTTATAGATTTAATATTAAATATAGTCGCAATCGGTAATGACAGAATTCAGCGCACAAATCATTATTTGATATATTATACAAAAGACATCTTTCTAATGTTATTGCGCATTTTTAAAGTTGCAAGTCTCTAACATGTCTGTAGGATTATTGACATCCAAATTACCAATGTCCAAAAAAACACAATTTAAAACGTTTTTTAGAATAGCAGCTAAACCACGAACAAGACATGATATACTGTTTTGCTCACATGGCTTGGAGGTGCATTTTGAAATGTGTCCCCATGTTAAAATTATAATATAGATTCGAAACTAAGCACTATCAACATGTAAAGTTTATTAGACTAAAATTTAGTCTATGGCATTTTTATATTACTGTACCTTCATCCTTTTGATTATATATTTTTAGTACTTTCAATTATACATTCAGTTTATCTAGACTTGCTGCATAAAGATCTAGACTGTATTAAATGATCTTAATTTTACACAGTCATGGAGCAGGACTAAAGGTTTTGTTGCATTTGCTTGAGCCGTTTTGGCTGAATCTCGCAAAATTCGTGAAATAAATGTCTTGAGTTCTATGTAAAGCGTGAACTGTGAAACTGTTAATTACAGAAAGATCTTGACATAAGTTTTGTTCGTATTGTTATTCTGCATCTTTGGAAACTATTTCAAGTCTCTATGTTGATTTTGAAAAGAATTATTAAAAATCGGAAGCCTTATTTTCTGTCATTTCGTTCCCTTTCTCACGACCGAAAATGACCGTTCCATTTGATTTTATTGTTGCTTCATAACGCCCATAGTCCTGTCTTTCAAATCTTTAAATTAGGTTGGTAGTTATCTCCCATGGAAGTTTCACTTTTTACAAAATCACTGCGAATTAGAATATGAGGAGTAAGCCAATATATTCAATGCTTCAGCTACAGTATGTGCACATATGAAATCTCATACATGTATCTTCAGGGGAGAAGATTGTCAAAGGTGCATGGGGTCCAAAAAGTAAATATGATGTCTAAAATCAAAATGGCGGCGAAACCATGTAACATACAACTTCGTCATGATTTTTTTTACTCGCATGCATGGTCATTGCACATTAAAAAAATACAAGTCTCTAGGTGCATTTTTATAATTTGTCCCATGTTAAAAATAGAATTTTGATTCTAACTGGACCTTCATGGCTGGGCCGATTGGGCCAAAAACTTAGTTTCGCGATTTCATGGTAAGGGCCACAAGATTTTAAAGATTGAAGCAGCCGTATTTGCTGAATCTTCTTAACAAGATTTGTGAAATAATGACAATTAACACGCCAATAACAATAAAATTGAGCCAAATGGCTGAATCCCTAATACTTTCAATGGATACACACATTCTTATTCTGGGAGTATTACGTTTTGATACAGATTCTTGTACCGTTTTATATTGGGAATATCACAGAATGTAATGGTAGATATATTTACAAATGTACGGTGAGCTAAGCTACAAGATAAACAAGATAAACAAATTGAGGCGAAGTTAACAAATAACAACGTGATTGCAATGTAAACCAGTGGAATCCAATATTACACAGGACGGGCATGGAAGGGGTGTGACCAGAGGAATCCAGTATTACACAGGACGGGCATGGAAGGGGTGTGACCAGAGGAATCCAGTATTACGCAATACGGGCATGGAAGGGTGTGACCAGTGGAATCCAGTATTACACAGGACGGGCATGGAAGGGGTGTGACGAGAGGAATCCAGTATTACGAAGGACGCGCATGGAAGGGGTGTGACCAGAGGAATCCAGTATTACGCAGGACGGGCATGGAAGGGGTGTGACCAGTGAAATCCAGAAATACACAGGACGGGCATCGAAGGGATGTGACCAGTGGAATCCAGTATTACGCAGGACGGGCATGGAAGGGGTGTGACCAGTGGAATCCACAATTACACAGGACGGGCATGGAAGGGATGTGACCAGTGGAATCCAGTATTACACAGGACTGGCATGGAAGGGGTGTGACCAGAGGAATCCAGTATTACGCAGGACGGGCATGGAAGGGGTGTGACCAGTGGAATCCAGTATTACGCAGGACGGGCATGGAAGAGGTGGGACCAGTGTAATCCAGTATTACACAGGAAGGGTACGGAAGGGGTGTGACCAATGGAATCCAGTATTACACAGGACGGGCATGGAAGGGGTGTGACAAGAGGATTCCAGTATTACACAGGACGGGCATGGAAGGGGTGTGACAAGAGGAATCCAGTATTACGCAGGACGGGCATGGAAGGGATGTGACCAGAGGAATCCAGTAATAGCAGGACGGGCATGGAAGGGGTGTGACCAGAGGAATCCAGTATTACGCAGGACGGGCATTGAAGGGGTGTGACCAGTGAAATCCAGAAATACACAGGACGGGCATGGAAGGGATGTGACCAGTGGAATCCAGTATTACGCAGGACGGGCATTGAAGGGGTGTGACCAGTGGAATCCAGAATTACACAGGACGGGCATGGAAGGGATGTGACCAGTGGAATCCAGTATTACACAGGACTGGCATGGAAGGGGTGTGACCAGAGGAATCCAGTATTACCCAGGACGGGCATGGAAGGGGTGTGACCAGTGGAATCCAGTATTACGCAGGACGGGCATGGAAGAAGTGGGACCAGTGGAATCAAGTATTACACAGGACGGGTACGGAAGGGGTGTGACCAATGGAATCCAGTATTACACAGGACGGGCATGGAAGGGGTGTGACCAGTGGAATCCAGTATTACGCAGGACGGGCATGGAAGAAGTGGGACCAGTGGAATCCAGTATTACACAGGACGGGCATGGAAGGGGTGTGACCAATGGAATCCAGTATTACACAGGAAGGGCATGGAAGGGGTGTGACCAATGGAATCCAGTATTACGCAGGACGGGCATGGAAGAAGTGGGACCAGTGGAATCCAGTATTACACAGGACGGGCATGGAAGGGGTGTGACCAGTGGAATCCAGTATTACGCAGGACGGGCATGGAAGAAGTGGGACCAGTGGAATCCAGTATTACACAGGACGGGCATGGAAGGGGTGTGACCAGAGGAATCCAGTATTACACAGGACGGGCACGGAAGGGGTGTGACCAATGGAATCCAGTATTACACAGGACGGGCATGGAAGGGGTGTGACCATTGGAATCCAGTATTACACAGGACGGGCATGGAAGAGGTGTGACCAGTGGAATCCAGTATTACACAGGATGGGCATGGAAGGGGTGTGACCAGTGGAATCCAGTATTACACAGGACAGGCATGGAATGACCAGGGAATCAAGTATTACACAGGACGGGCATGGAAGGGGTGTGACCAGTGGAATCCAGTATAACACAGGACGGGCATGGAAGGGGTGCGACCAATGGTATCCAGTATTACACAGGACGGGCATGGAAGGGGTGCGACCAATGGAATCCAGTATTACACAGGGCGGGCATGGAAGAGGTGGGACCAGTGGAATCCAGTATTACACTGGACGGGCATGGAAGGGGTGTGACCAGTGGAATCCAGTATTACACAGGACGGGCATGGAAGGGGTGTGATCAATGGAATCCAGTATTACACAGGGCGGGCATGGAAGAGGTGGGACCAGTGGAATCCAGCATTACACAGGGCGGGCATAGAAGAGTAGGGACCAGTGGAATCCAGCATTACACAGGAAGGGCACGGAAGGGGTGTGACCAGTGGAATCCAGTATTACACAGGACGGGCACGGAAGGGGTGCGACCAATGGTATCCAGTATTACACAGGACGGGCATGGAAGGGGTGCGACCAATGGAATCCAGTATTACACAGGACGGGCATGGAAGGGGTGTGACCAGTGGAATCCAGTAGTACGCAGGACGGGCATGGAAGGGGTGTGACCAGAGGAATCCAGTATTACACAGGACTGGCATGGAAGGGGTGTGACCAGTGGAATCCAGTATTACACAGGACTGGCATGGAAGGGGTGTGACCAGAGGAATCCAGTATTACCCAGGACGGGCATGGAAGGGGTGTGACCAGTGGAATCCAGTATAACACAGGACGGGCATGGAAGGGGTGCGACCAATGGTATCCAGTATTACACAGGACGGGCATGGAAGGGGTGCGACCAATGGAATCCAGTATTACACAGGGCGGGCATGGAAGAGGTGGGACCAGTGGAATCCAGTATTACACAGGACGGGCATGGAAGGGGTGTGACCAGTGGAATCCAGTATTACACAGGACGGGCATGGAAGGGGTGTGATCAATGGAATCCAGTATTACACAGGGCGGGCATGGAAGAGGTGGGACCAGTGGAATCCAGCATTACACAGGGCGGGCATGGAAGGGGTGTGACCATTGGAATCCAGTATTACACAGGCCGGGCATGGAAGAGGTGTGACCAGTGGAATCCAATATTACACAGGATGGGCATGGAAGGGGTGTGACCAGTGGAATCCAGTGTTACACAGGACAGGCATGGAATGACCAGCGAATCAAGTATTACACAGGACGGGCATGGAAGGGGTGTGACCAGAGGAATCCAGTAATACACAGGACGGGCACGGAAGGGGTGTGACCAATGGAATCCAGTATTACACAGGACGGGCATGGAAGGGGTGTGACCATTGGAATCCAGTATTACACAGGACGGGCATGGAAGAGGTGTGACCAGTGGAATCCAATATTACACAGGATGGGCATGGAAGGGGTGTGACCAGTGGAATCCAGTATTACACAGGACAGGCATGGAATGACCAGGGAATCAAGTATTACACAGGACGGGCATGGAAGGGGTGTGACCAGTGGAATCCAGTAGTACGCAGGACGGGCATGGAAGGGGTGTGACCAGTGGAATCCAGTAGTACGCAGGACGGGCATGGAAGGGGTGTGACCAGAGGAATCCAGTATTACACAGGACTGGCATGGAAGGGGTGTGACCAGAGGAATCCAGTATTACCCAGGACGGGCATGGAAGGGGTGTGACCAGTGGAATCCAGTATTACGCAGGACGGGCATGGAAGAAGTGGGACCAGTGGAATCCAGTATTACACAGGACGGGTACGGAAGGGGTGTGACCAATGGAATCCAGTATTACACAGGACGGGCATGGAAGGGGTGTGACCAGTGGAATCCAGTATTACGCAGGACGGGCATGGAAGAAGTGGGACCAGTGGAATCCAGTATTACACAGGACGGGCATGGAAGGGGTGTGACCAATGGAATCCAGTATTACACAGGAAGGGCATGGAAGGGGTGTGACCAATGGAATCCAGTATTACGCAGGACGGGCATGGAAGAAGTGGGACCAGTGGAATCCAGTATTACACAGGACGGGCATGGAAGGGGTGTGACCAGTGGAATCCAGTATTACGCAGGACGGGCATGGAAGAAGTGGGACCAGTGGAATCCAGTATTACACAGGACGGGCATGGAAGGGGTGTGACCAGAGGAATCCAGTATTACACAGGACGGGCACGGAAGGGGTGTGACCAATGGAATCCAGTATTACACAGGACGGGCATGGAAGGGGTGTGACCATTGGAATCCAGTATTACACAGGACGGGCATGGAAGAGGTGTGACCAGTGGAATCCAGTATTACACAGGATGGGCATGGAAGGGGTGTGACCAGTGGAATCCAGTATTACACAGGACAGGCATGGAATGACCAGGGAATCAAGTATTACACAGGACGGGCATGGAAGGGGTGTGACCAGTGGAATCCAGTATTACACAGGACGGGCATGGAAGGGGTGCGACCAATGGTATCCAGTATTACACAGGACGGGCATGGAAGGGGTGCGACCAATGGAATCCAGTATTACACAGGGCGGGCATGGAAGAGGTGGGACCAGTGGAATCCAGTATTACACTGGACGGGCATGGAAGGGGTGTGACCAGTGGAATCCAGTATTACACAGGACGGGCATGGAAGGGGTGTGATCAATGGAATCCAGTATTACACAGGGCGGGCATGGAAGAGGTGGGACCAGTGGAATCCAGCATTACACAGGGCGGGCATAGAAGAGTAGGGACCAGTGGAATCCAGCATTACACAGGAAGGGCACGGAAGGGGTGTGACCAGTGGAATCCAGTATTACACAGGACTGGCATGGAAGGGGTGTGACCAGAGGAATCCAGTATTACCCAGGACGGGCATGGAAGGGGTGTGACCAGTGGAATCCAGTATAACACAGGACGGGCATGGAAGGGGTGCGACCAATGGTATCCAGTATTACACAGGACGGGCATGGAAGGGGTGCGACCAATGGAATCCAGTATTACACAGGGCGGGCATGGAAGAGGTGGGACCAGTGGAATCCAGTATTACACAGGACGGGCATGGAAGGGGTGTGACCAGTGGAATCCAGTATTACACAGGACGGGCATGGAAGGGGTGTGATCAATGGAATCCAGTATTACACAGGGCGGGCATGGAAGAGGTGGGACCAGTGGAATCCAGCATTACACAGGGCGGGCATGGAAGGGGTGTGACCATTGGAATCCAGTATTACACAGGACGGGCATGGAAGAGGTGTGACCAGTGGAATCCAATATTACACAGGATGGGCATGGAAGGGGTGTGATCAGTGGAATCCAGTATTACACAGGACAGGCATGGAATGACCAGGGAATCAAGTATTACACAGGACGGGCATGGAAGGGGTGTGACCAGAGGAATCCAGTAATACACAGGACGGGCACGGAAGGGGTGTGACCAATGGAATCCAGTATTACACAGGACGGGCATGGAAGGGGTGTGACCATTGGAATCCAGTATTACACAGGACGGGCATGGAAGAGGTGTGACCAGTGGAATCCAATATTACACAGGATGGGCATGGAAGGGGTGTGACCAGTGGAATCCAGTATTACACAGGACAGGCATGGAATGACCAGGGAATCAAGTATTACACAGGACGGGCATGGAAGAGGTGTGACCAGTGGAATCCAATATTACACAGGACGGGCATGGAAGGGGTGTGACCAGTGGAATCCAGTAGTACGCAGGACGGGCATGGAAGGGGTGTGACCAGTGGAATCCAGTAGTACGCAGGACGGGCATGGAAGGGGTGTGACCAGAGGAATCCAGTATTACACAGGACTGGCATGGAAGGGGTGTGACCAGTGGAATCCAGTATTACACAGGACTGGCATGGAAGGGGTGTGACCAGAGGAATCCAGTATTACCCAGGACGGGCATGGAAGGGGTGTGACCAGTGGAATCCAGTATTACGCAGGACGGGCGTGGAAGAAGTGGGACCAGTGGAATCCAGTATTACACAGGACGGGTACGGAAGGGGTGTGACCAATGGAATCCAGTATTACACAGGACGGGCATGGAAGGGGTGTGACCAGTGGAATCCAGTATTACGCAGGACGGGCATGGAAGAAGTGGGACCAGTGGAATCCAGTATTACACAGGACGGGCATGGAAGGGGTGTGACCAATGGAATCCAGTATTACACAGGAAGGGCATGGAAGGGGTGTGACCAGTGGAATCCAGTATTACACAGGACGGGCATGGAAGGGGTGTGACCATTGGAATCCAGTATTACACAGGACGGGCATGGAAGAAGTGGGACCAGTGGAATCCAGTATTACACAGGACTGGCATGGAAGGGGTGTGACCAGTGGAATCCAGTATTACACAGGACTGGCATGGAAGGGGTGTGACCAGAGGAATCCAGTATTACCCAGGACGGGCATGGAAGGGGTGTGACCAGTGGAATCCAGTATTACGCAGGACGGGCATGGAAGAAGTGGGACCAGTGGAATCCAGTATTACACAGGACGGGTACGGAAGGGGTGTGACCAATGGAATCCAGTATTACACAGGACGGGCATGGAAGGGGTGTGGCCAGTGGAATCCAGTATTACGCAGGACGGGCATGGAAGAAGTGGGACCAGTGGAATCCAGTATTACACAGGACGGGCATGGAAGGGGTGTGACCAATGGAATCCAGTATTACGCAGGACGGGCATGGAAGAAGTGGGACCAGTGGAATCCAATATTACACAGGACGGGCATGGAAGGGGTGTGACCAATGGAATCCAGTATTACACAGGAAGGGCATGGAAGGGGTGTGACCAGAGGAATCCAGTATTACACAGGACGGGCACGGAAGGGGTGTGACCAATGGAATCCAGTATTACACAGGACGGGCATGGAAGGGGTGTGACCATTGGAATCCAGTATTACACAGGACGGGCATGGAAGAGGTGTGACCATTGGAATCCAATATTACACAGGACGGGCATGGAAGGGGTGTGACCAATGGAATCCAGTATTACACAGGAAGGGCATGGAAGGGGTGTGACCAGAGGAATCCAGTATTACACAGGACGGGCACGGAAGGGGTGTGACCAATGGAATCCAGTATTACACAGGACGGGCATGGAAGGGGTGTGACCATTGGAATCCAGTATTACACAGGACGGGCATGGAAGAGGTGTGACCAGTGGAATCCAATATTACACAGGATGGGCATGGAAGGGGTGTGACCAGTGGAATCCAGTATTACACAGGACAGGCATGGAATGACCAGGGAATCAAGTATTACACAGGACGGGCATGGAAGGGTTGTGACCAGTGGAATCCAGTATAACACAGGACGGGCATGGAAGGGGTGCGACCAATGGTATCCAGTATTACACAGGACGGGCATGGAAGGGGTGCGACCAATGGTATCCAGTATTACACAGGACGGGCATGGAAGAGGTGGGACCAGTGGAATCCAGTATTACACAGGACGGGCATGGAAGGGGTGTGACCAGTGGAATCCAGTATTACACAGGACGGGCATGGAAGGGGTGTGACCAGTGGAATCCAGTATTACACAGAACGGGCATTGAAGGGGTGTGATCAATGGAATCCAGTATTACACAGGGCGGGCATGGAAGAGGTGGGACCAGTGGAATCCAGCATTACACAGGGCGGGCATGGACGAGTAGGGACCAGTGGAATCCAGCATTACACAGGAAGGGCACGGAAGGGGTGTGACCAGTGGAATCCAGTATTACACAGGACGGGCATGGAAGGGGTGTGACCAGTGGAATCCAGTAGTACGCAGGACGGGCATGGAAGGGGTGTGACCAGAGGAATCCAGTATTACACAGGACTGGCATGGAAGGGGTGTGACCAGTGGAATCCAGTATTACACAGGACTGGCATGGAAGGGGTGTGACCAGAGGAATCCAGTATTACCCAGGACGGGCATGGAAGGGGTGTGACCAGTGGAATCCAGTATTACGCAGGACGGGCATGGAAGAAGTGGGACCAGTGGAATCCAGTATTACACAGGACGGGTACGGAAGGGGTGTGACCAGTGGAATCCAGTATTACACAGGACGGGCATGGAAGGGGTGTGACCAGTGGAATCCAGTATTACGCAGGACGGGCATGGAAGAAGTGGGACCAGTGGAATCCAGTATTACACAGGACGGGCATGGAAGAGGTGTGACCAGTGGAATCCAATAGTACACAGGATGGGCATGGAAGGGGTGTGACCAGTGGAATCCAGTATTACACAGGACAGGCATGGAATGACCAGGGAATCAAGTATTACACAGGACGGGCATGGAAGGGGTGTGACCAGTGGAATCCAGTATAACACAGGACGGGCATGGAAGGGGTGCGACCAATTGTATCCAGTATTACACAGGACGGGCATGGAAGGGGTGCGACCAATGGAAACCAGTATTACACAGGACGGGCATGGAAGAGGTGGGACCAGTGGAATCCAGTATTACACAGGACGGGCATGGAAGGGGTGTGACCAGTGGAATCCAGTATTACACAGGACGGGCATGGAAGGGGTGTGATCAATGGAATCCAGTATTACACAGGGCGGGCATGGAAGAGGTGGGACCAGTGGAATCCAGCATTACACAGGGCGGGCATGGAAGAGGTGGGACCAGTGGAATCCAGCATTACACAGGAAGGGCACGGAAGGGGTGTGACCAGTGGAATCCAGCATTACACAGGAAGGGCATGGAAGGGATGTGACCAATGGAATCCAGTAGTACGCAGGACGGGCATGGAAGGGGTGTGACCAGTGGAATCCAGTAGTACGCAGGACGGGCATGGAAGGGGTGTGACCAGTGGAATCCAGTAGTACGCAGGACGGGCATGGAAGAGGTGGGACCAGTGGAATCCAGCATTACACAGGAAGGGCATGGAAGGGATGTGACCAATGGAATCCAGTAGTACGCAGGACGGGCATGGAAGGGGTGTGACCAGTGGAATCCAGTAGTACGCAGGACGGGCATGGAAGGGGTGTGACCAGTGGAATCCAGTAGTACGCAGGACGGGCATGGAAGAGGTGTGACCAGTGGAATCCAGTATTACACAGGACGGGCATGGAAGGGGTGTGACCAGTGGAATCCAGTAGTACGCAGGACGGGCATGGAAGAGGTGTGACCAGTGGAATCCAGTATTACACAGGACGGGCATGGAAGGGGTGTGACCAGTGGAATCCAGTATTACACTGGACGGGCATGGAAGGGGTGTGACCAGTGGAATCCAGTAGTACGCAGGACGGGCATGGAAGGGCTGTGACCAGTGGAATCCAGTATTACACAGGACGGGCATGGAAGAGGTGGGACCAGTGGAATCCAGTATTACACAGGACGGGCATGGAAGGGGTGTGACCAGTGGAATCCAGTATTACACAGGACGGGCATGGAAGGGGTGTGACCAATGGAATCCAGTATTACACAGGGCGGGCATGGAACAGGTGGGACCAGTGGAATCCAGTATTACACAGGACGGGCATGGAAGGGGTGTGACCAGTGGAATCCAGTATTACACAGGACGGGCATGGAAGGGGTGTGACCAGTTGAATCCAGTATTACACAGGACGGGCATGGAAGGGGTGTGACCAGTGGAATCCAGTATTACACAGGACAGGCATGGAATGACCAGGGAATCAAGTATTACACAGGACGGGCATGGAAGGGGTGTGACCAGTGGAATCCAGTATTACACAGGACGGGCATGGAAGGGGTGTGACCAGTGGAATCCAGTATTACACAGGACGGGCATGGAAGGGGTGTGACCAGTGGAATCCAGTATTACACAGGACGGGCACAGAAGGAATGTGACCAGTGGAATCCAGTATTACACAGGACGGGCATGGAAGGGGTGTGACCAGTGGAATCCAGTATTACACAGGACGGGCATTGAAGGGGTGTGACCAGTGGAATCCAGTATTACACAGGACGGGCATGGAAGGGGTGTGACCAGTGGAATCCAGTATTACACAGGACTGGCATGGAAGGGGTGTGACCAGTGGAATCCAGTATTACACAGGACGGGCATGGAAGGGGTGTGACCAGTGGAATCCAGTATTACACAGGACGGGCATGGAAGGGGTGTGAATGTGGCTTGCCCTTGTTTCGCCTTTACCCCATATCGCCTATATCTCGCAAATACATCACATCGCCTTCTGTAAATGTAACTATCTCATCCGTAATTTTGGTTTGATGGGGTGTAGGCGGTAAGAGGACAGGTCGTAAATATAATTTAAATTTATTTCCACAAATAAACATGTATTTATAAACTGATTCCTCATAACTTGTTTAAGAGCAGAATTTACATTTTCCTAATTTGTCGAGACAGGACGTTAGAATAGTATCCAAAGATAAATAGAACATGTAGATTACATGTAGATCTGAAACTAAAATACTTAAATAAATTGGACGGGGTATATAGTGGTCCGTCCGTCCGTCAATCTGTCAATTCAATCAACCAAATTTTGTAAAGTTATTAACCATGTCCTTCCCATCACATGCGACCCATTGGCATTTTTTCGTTTCTATGGAAAGGTCATATTTCGACGAATTTTCTCATAACTATTACACGTGAATGCATTTATGATTGTGAGTTCCATAACCATATATAGAGTTCCAACTTTGAACTTCCGATTGGGACATGTTTTTTCCAGAAACTTTTACATCCAGGTAAATGAAAATGCAGGTATTTCTGATGATACTCTTGATCAAATTTGATTTTCAATCAATCAATTATTCTCTAGAAAACTTCAAAAGCTAACTATAATTCATCAGTAATAGATATAGATTGACATAATTTATGTGATGTGCTATGCCAGCGGTAAGTTGTTGTTCCATGTAAGCTATTTTAGTAATGGTATGGCGATTAGTTTTGGGGTGATAGATAAGTGTCAAATAGTGGATAATGTTTAATAAGAAATACTTGCCATTTAGATAGTGAAGACATACAACATGGTTTAAGATATTAAGAACAGGAGAATTTCAGGATAACCAATTCTTTAATGTGAAAATACACGACGTTTCGGAGTATTTACTCACTCCTTCATCAGGTGGAATGTAAAGAAATAACAAGCACGTATATATACGTTTAAGATATTGGTAGTAGAATCATTTTAGCTCTCTCCATTTCTAAATGAAATGATCTTTGAGTATCTGGGTTGAACAAGAAATGGATGGGTTCTTAAATACAAACGATTAGTTGAAATATATTTCATTTACAGAAGTGAAACGGATTGGGCACAAGTTGTCCAACTAATAAATGGCCTATCGATAATAAACTGAAGTACAAAAGAAACTTTACACCCGTAATTTAGTAAATATTTTGAAAATATACAAAGTAAAATTTAAATCATTGGTCAGTATGATATACCAAACACACGGCACGTGAATTATTCGCACAAACACACCAACTTCAATTCATTCTTGCTTTTGATGGCTGTTTCTCGAAATTCATGATTTTGGTGACTGCACGTGAAATTCTTGCACAAACAGTATAAAAGGTAACCCGCATGATGAACTGGCACTATTGCAACGAAAGCACGCGAAAGCTTAAGGGTGCAAATATTAACACCAGAGCAACGAGAGCAAGCCGTCGGTATGTGGGAGCAACAAACAGCCATATTGCAAGAACTGCAGCTGACAAACCATCACAAATCTGTTCAGGCGACTACAACAGACTGGCCAGACCGTTGATCGTCCCAGGAGTGGCAGACCAAGAGTTACAACGCTCCGAGAAGACCTTTACACCTTCACCTTCACAACATGTTCCTGACAATGACGGCACCGCAGCAACGTCACTCGGACACAACATCCACAGGAACACCGTCATGAGACTATTACGTGCTGCAAGTATTCGCGCCTACCGACATCTACGTGGGATGCCATTGACCCGTCAAAATCGGCCGAATCGTCTGCGCTGGACAAGGACTGAGCGACGTTGACAACGGCGGATTGGCTATGTGTACTCTTTACTGACGAAAGTCGGTTTAATCTGCACTATGCCGACGATAGAGTCCGAGTTTATAGGTTAAGAGGAGAGCGACATGCACCAAGTTATGTACAAGAGGTTCATCCCTCTGGTGGCCCTGGAGTGATGGTCCGGGGAGGCATTTGTGGGGATCAGAAGACACCTCTCGTTACCATACAAGGAAATCTTCCTGCTCAGGCATACCAAGATCAAGTACTGACTCCCTCTCTTTTGGCAGGCGATTTCACAAGGTAGGAGCCTTCGCCGAGAATGCTCTATCACACATCTTACTGTTAGTGTGAGGGATCATCAAGAGATCTTCATCTGCTGAGCGTAGAGAGCGCCTTGTACAATATTTCTGAAGCAGGGACTTCAAGTATGATGGTGCAGTGTCACTGTACAAAGCTTTGTAGGTCAAGGTGAGTATCTTGTAGTCGATACGCTACTTGATAGGAAGCCAGTGTAAGCTGCTCAAAACTGGAGTGATATGGGCGATTCTTTTGTTCCTTGTAATGACCCAGGTAGCATTATTTTCAACCCTCTGTAGATGTTTCACTGCTGTGGCACCATGTATAAGAAGAATTGCAGTAGTCAAGACGAGATGTTATGTAACAGTGGGTCAGTAACTTTGTGGTGTCTTCGCCAAGGTAACTTCTGATCTTTCCAATGTTACTTAAGTGCCAGGATGCAGCTTTTGCAACCGAAATACCTGACTCATTGATGACAATCGGTGCCATGGATGCCTTTGTTAGTTGTTGACGACTTCCAAAAATGGTGAAATCTGTCTTATCAGAAATGAATTTGAGAAAGTTGGCAGTCATCCATTCATGCACATCTCTGATACAACGCTGTAGTTGCTGCCGGCTGATGTCTACACGAGACGGACAAGCACGGATATATATCTGATTGTCATCTGCATATGCGTGGAACTCAAGGTGGTGCTGACGGAAAATATTTCCTAACGGCAATATGAAGTTGAGGAAAAGAACTGGCTCAAGGACTGATCCCTGCGACACGCCACAGTCAAGGGATAATGTTTTTGAGAAATCGGATGCAAGTTTCACACACATAGATCGATCAGACAGATACGATCGTAGCCATTCCAATTCCTAATGATATTTTCATTATGTTCATCAGAACTAATTATAAGTGGACAACAGTGTCGAACGCCGCTGACAGATCGATCATCACGAGAAGACATACCTGCTGCTCATCCATTGCTCTGAGGATGTCGTTGTGTCTCGGTACTGTGCCCAGTTTTGTAGGCCGATTGGAATTCCTCTGAGAGTCCATTTTATAGTCCTTAATATGGTGCTGTATTCTACTTAGAACAGCCTTCTCAAGGATCTTGGACATGGAAGAGAGATAAGACACAGGCCTAAATTTTTTTTAGCATAGTGTTATCTAGTGATGGTTTCTACAGGATAGGGGTTATCACAGCCTGTTTGAAGTATTTGGAACATTCCCACTTGATAAGGACACGTTTATGATGCTCCAGATTGGCTGAGGAACACCCCTGAGGAACACTACGTCCAGTTTTGGGGCTTTGATAACGGCCCATTTGCAAATACATCTCGCCATTCATCCTAACAAATTACCTGTTTTACCATAACGTTCCAGCTTTAAAAAAGGCCTTTGTCTCATACCATGTCAAAGGATTTTGATACATTACAACAACAGAAAACAATGATGTTTTTACTATCAAATGAAGTACAAATTTGATGATAAAGTTATACTAATTAATGAACAGTAGAATGACCTTCCTGAAAGCCAGATTGATATTTGTACACAAGTTTGTTAAAAAAGAAATAATTATGTACATGTTTAAAACCAACTCTTTCAAATAGTTACCCAATGCAACTGATAAAAGAAATTGGTCTAGAATTTGAGGCAATAGAAGAGTCTCCCGTTTTAAACAACGGCATAACATTAGCACTCTTCCTTTCTGAAGTTGAAACACATGTTGATAATGTTTTATTAAACAGTATATAGAACGCTTCACCGACTGTTGATACGGTTTTCTTCAGCACTCTATGACTAATTTTGTCACGACCAAAAGCCTTAGTGACACGAAACACTAATTACATCTGAAATTTCTGTTTTCGTGATTGAAATGGAGTCAAGACTTGAATTTATAATGTTGACTGTTTCAGATGGTATACATGTTGAACCATGGTTTGTCATTGGGTCTAATAGTGACTGTTTTAGATTATATGCATTATTTCTCCTAACTTGACTTGCTACGAATGTTTCGCACATTGAGGTGAAATACTAACAAAGGGTTATACTGAGTGTTTTTTGTTACACTATATTGGTCCCTGGTTTAATTTAATCTTACACTCAGCCTCTGAAATAAGTATTTATTCTGAAAATATCACCATTTATCAAACATTGAAAAGGAAACTTGTGAAGTACCTAAGAACACTGATAAAATACTTGCTTGACAAGCCAATGAAAAATTCCCTTTAGCCTCAAGTAATACACTGATTATGAATTCAAGAATGGAAGAAACTCTTTACTTTAAATATTATTTTACCATTTTTATTGTCCGATAGCGGCTCGATATTGAATGATATCAACAATATATAATCATTCATAATTAAAGAATTTACATATATCCCTAACTAATTGTGTCCAGTGTATGTAATATAGTGTGAATTCTTCTTTGCGATTCGAAGTCCCGCGCCATCTTGAATACCTAACTCCGCACTTGCGGTACGCTGTTGTTTTTGTTCTTGAGTGTCCACATGTTCTTCACGACTATGTTCTTGTCCCAGTAGCTAAAAACATTAACAACAATGTTCTTTTTTTTGCCTGGCACTTTCCTCCCAACTCTGGGATATATGTCCGCTGATGTCACACTGGAATGGACCTCTTGAACAATACCATCACAATATTCCCGGTGTTTTCACTCTCTGTCTCTTGCGATACGGATAGAGTTCCCGCGTCTATACTGTTCAAGTTCGTCAATTTTCCCCTCTAGTTTGCGTCTCAGTTTCCTCCCTGAGTGATTGAATCAAATACTTTGCTTCACTTTCAAAAGTTTGCTGGAACTTTTATTGTAATTGTATCACCAGGACATTTGTAAGTTGGTCATCACATCCATACACCCGCCACGTTGATATACACTGATGTACCAATAAAAGTTTACACCTCATTTTGTACTTCAGTTTAGTTGAACACTGATGATGGAAACGAACCATTATTTTGTTCACTTCCCTGCTTGGGTGGTGTCGTCCCCATGGGATCACTTCTAGGCAAAGGTGGATGTGGATCCGAACATGAATAATGACGGGTCATTCAGGGTGGATTGCACAACGATAAGCCTGCACCATCTAAACTACTTTAACCTTATACTTGATACATTATATACACTTGCGTAAAATGATCATAAAGGTTATTCTACATTTTTTCCATTAAGGAGGTTAGATACCAATAATACCAATATAGAGTAATTGCTAAATTTGGCATCATTTTGTAGAAAAATGTGTCCTGAACCTAATCATGTCATAAAAATTGCAGTAGCCATTTCCTAGTGCACCCTTGTATAACATATAAAACAATAACAAGTTTTTATCTCAATTGAAAATTACTCACTATTATTATGCTGTTTCTAGCAATTAGGTATTTGAGTATTGATGTGAACAAATATTGACACAAATTCTAAAGGCAATATGTGTGTATCACATTATTTCATCCTTGAAAGAAACACAATGGATTTATTATTTTTTAAAATTAATTTTCTCGTATTAAGATATTTTCTTCAAAAGGGACTCATTTTATTCTATAATCATTTAAAAAAATGTACCATTGTGTATCATCAATCAGCAAAACATACCTCCATACCTTGATAGTCCATGTGTTTGGTAACCAGCAGTCCCAGATAACTCGATCCGCACATAAAATGGCTTGTCGTTCTTTCACAAGTTTGACTTTGAAATGTATTAGTTTCGACTTTGTAGGGCTTATAACCAGCTTGTTCCTTATGCACCATGTATTAAGTAGTATGTTCATATCACTCTCCGTTTCAGCCAGGAGTACCACATCATCAGCATACGCTAGTATACTCACACATTCCCCATCTATGTTAACTCCAAAAGATAATGTATAGATTAAAAAGAATTGTCGATAAAAGGCATCCTTGCTTTAAATCACTGTTAACATTGAACCACTCTGTAATATGTCCATTAATACGCACACAACACTGTACATCGATCTTATAAAGTTCGACGATAGCATTATTTACATACCCTAGTTGATAACTCACCGTAGTCATTGAGTCTCTTTCAATTTATCACTCGACCAAAATAATACATTTAAAGAAGAATAAAGTGACCTCCCATATGACCGCTCTCTAGTGCTTATCCCCAGTGACGTTCCTTCTTTCTCTGTCACCAGCAAGATTGGACGTCCATTTTGCTACTTCTCAGAGTTTTGCGATTTTGATTAAATACCCTCGACCGAGGTTTACTAGTTCTCTTTTGAGTGTTCTTCATTTGTATTTCATGTGCTTTTGATGCTCTTCCTTCCCAGTTGGGTTTGAAGAGAGTTTTTGTGATTACCTTCTACAGTGTGTATCTCCACCGTCTAGGTCAGCGCTTCTCGCTGTGTTGACTGGGACTTGTACTTTTCTTCTCAGGCGGCACGTGCACGCTCATGCTCGTGCTTGGCACGTGATTGGATCTGTTGCTACTCGCTGCAGCGTCGGCTGGAGGCGTGTCGTCTGACTGCCTCTCTATCACTAGGCGCTACGTTGTCTGACCACTGGCTTTTACCTTTCCTGCGATGGTGTCTCGTAACAACGCCTTGTAGGGTTGGGCTCCGTCGTCTGTCGGATGTCGAGACAACGCTCTGGTGTTAAGCCTCCGTCTGTCACTTAGGCGGAGGGAGCGTTTCGAAACGACGCTTGCTCAAGACGACGCCGTCTCGCTCTTGATTAGGCACCTCTCCAGTCCGTGGCGTACGGCTCCCTTTTGATTCGTTGTCGGACTTTAACTTTTTGTTACCTTAGGTTTAGACTCCCCTTAGACGGGCATCAGGTGTTGTCTCCAACTTCACGGATACTGGTACTTTGACTCTGTCATCAGCTGACGACGTCAGTTGGTCCGTCCTTTGCTAGGATGGCTTCGCCTTACTCAGGCTTTTGTGGACGGTGCGACATTAGGAAGTCGTCGTTGTACGACCCTCATGCCTATTGTCACCTGTGCCGTACAGCCTGTACAGAGGAGGATCGTTGAGAGGAGTGCTTGGATCTCTCGCCGGCTCAACACAAGGCTTCCTGTGCGGAAGGTCGGAGCGTGAGTCTCGGGCCGCGAACCGGTTCCCCTGCCTCTCAGGTGCGACCTTCTAAAGAGCAAACAAAGCGGACGCGCACACGGAAACCCTCAGGTTATGTGTCTTTATGCTTGGCTTGTCTTGAAAAGGGGCTAAGGCATAACAGTTTTTTGGAGGCGGTGGTGCATACAGTCGCTACATAACAAAGGGAATCGACCAGGAAGCTCTACGACTTCCAGTGGAATTCCTTTGCAGCGTTCTGCGAGGAGAGGGGGTTTGATATCCAGTCAGTCTCCGTCCTGAGTACTTGGTTCACCTCAGGGAGGAGTGAGGTCTCAAGGCCTCCTCCATTAACACCTATTTGGATGCTATCATGTCCGTTCGAAAGCAGGAGCTGGGTTTCGATATATCTGTGCTCAAGGAGATCATCAAGACCTACGCCAGGTGGACGGACTGCAGAAATCAAGACCTCCTCCTATTACGAACCTCTCTTGGAGGTGACCATCCTGCGTCTCTTTGTGAAGACAGCTTTCCTGGTAGCCATGGCATCAGCTGCTAGGATATTGGAGCTGCATGCTCTGCAAACTGACTTGCTCCTTTTTGAGGTGAGGGACGCCGGTGTGGCCACGCTAGACCTTGCGCCGGACTTCATCTGCAAGAACCAGACTGCAGACGAGCGTGGCAGGACCTTCACCATACCAGTGATATCATCCACAATAGAGCCCTCGAATGAGGAGAACCGTCTCCTCTGTCCGGTGCGGGCCCTACGCATTTACGTTAAGCGAACCCGATCTCTATGTCAAGGGAGACGCAGGCTCTTCCTGCCTCACTCTCAAACGAGCTTCAAGGAGATCGACAAGAGGCAGTTAGGATTGTATCTGTATCTGATTGTATCTGTATTGTATCGCTTACAAGGCGGCGGACCTCCTTCCTCCCGCTCGCTCTAATCTGCACGAGATTAGGGCGGTATTAGCGACTATGGCCCTTCATAGTAACATTCTGGTAGCGGACATCATGGCAGGCTGTTTATGGAAGTCTGGCATGGTTTTCGCCAAACACTACCTACGAGACATTCAACTGAAAATCTGGAAGGCGTGGCGAGGCTAAGGTCCCGGCTAGGGGTTTTCATTCGTCACTTAAACTTCGCATCGCACTTTTCTTCATTGTTGTGTTGTCTTTTCATTAGTAGTTAATTGGCGACCCCTTTGATCTGGACCGCCGACCCCTCAGAGGCGGGGGTAGTGGAACCCTTAGGGTTATAGTAAGCTCTTAACACTTTGTGCCAATTCACCCCTTAGGGAGGAGAGTTACCTCTTGTTGTTCTCGAGTTGTCTTCAGTGGTATGCTGGCTACGGTGAGTTATCAACGAGAGTATGTAAATAATAGTACGTTTTTGGTTAAACGTCATAATTTATAATCACCGTTGACAACTCACAGGTCTTTATACCCCACCCACCTCCCCTCCTGCGAGTCTGAGAGCTACCTTCGCCCAGGCTCCAGGAGAAAGAAGTGACGTCACTGTGGATAAGCACTAGAGAACGGTCATGGGGGAGGTAACTCTATTCTTCATTAACTGTGTTATTTTGGTCGAGTGATAAATTGAGAGACACTCAATGGTTACGGTGAGTAATTAACGTAGAGTATAATGGTGAGTAATCTAGTATTTGGATATTATTTATAAAAAATAATGTTTTAGGTGAAGAAATAACATAGTCTACGACTGATGTGTTGTTACATGTGACACTAACTTTTAATTAATCTGTACCGATTCTATCATTCAAATGAACAGTGTTAAGTGTCATGTCAATTAATCTATAACCAAAGTTATTGGCGCTATCTCTATCTTGAGTAGTCCTATCATATGTTATATATCAGGTGTTCCTGAACACGCACATCAGGGAAGCTCACTGCTCTCACTCTATCCGGCTCCCGCCGGACCTCCTCGGCTTACTGACTTGGTGGCGCATGGAGGACAATGTTTTACTCAGGCGTCCCGCTGAGACTGGCCTCCGCATCCCTTCACCTGTTTGTGGATGCGTCCACTCAGGGTTGGGGGGCTCGGAGACCGCGGGTGGGTGGTCACAAACTCAGCGGGACAGTCACACCAACGTACTAGAGTTTGATGCAGTCCGCTGGGCGATAGACCACTAGTCAGTGCGCCACGGACAACTCGCTCGTGGTCTTGACGATAAATCGCCAGAGCTTGACCAGGGCAGATTCCCTTCTCCAGCTCGCACTCCGCCTGTTCGAGCTTATGGACAGCATCGGGTTGACAATCCGTGCGGTGCACATACCAAGGGCCAAGATCCTCCTCTCAGACGCTCTTTCTCGCCCAGACAGCCCTCCTCCCACGGAGTGGCAGCTGCACCCTCGAGTATTTCAGTCTCTGTGTCTACAGTTCGGCAGGCCTCTGATAGACCTATTCGCGACAAGGCTGAATTGTCAACTACCAACGTATATGTCGCCAGTTCACAACCCAGGAGCCTGGGCTCTGGACGCTTTCTCGTTAGAACGGGAGGGGATGGACGCCTATACTTTTCTGACAACGTCCTTTCTCAAGTAGTAGCGAAGCTACAGTCCACTCTCACCATCCGAGGGGGCCTCGCTGCCCCAAATCATCAAGTGCTTGGTGTACATGAGGAACTAGAGAGGGCACAAAGCCTCCTCGATCAATACCAACCTGGCAGCGATCTCCTGGACTCGACATCTCCGTCCTGAAGGGGCTGATTAAGACATTTCGCCAGGTCGCCGGTCGCCGCAGGCCATGACCGACGGAATGGGATCTTGACAGACAGGCATTATGTGTGTAGTACCCAACCAGGTAGATCCAACCAGGGCGTTCGTATGGCATCTGTACTTGGATTCTTACTCTTACTCTTACTCTTACTCTTACTCTCACCTGCCTACCTAGTGAGGGGCGAAGACATAGAGGTTGAGCGTAGGTTTATCCTTTCTCGGATGGCGATGGCCTCCGTAAACTCAATTTGAGAATCCTCGTGCATTCTTTTGGCCCGCAGTCCGCAGGGGATGTTTTCCACTTTTAGTGGTTTCATACCATCCAGTGCTCTGACGTGCCAGGCTAGGGGTTTAAAGCGACACATCTCGTTGATGCACGTGACTCGGTTCAGCCCACCTCCTTGCTGTGGTAATCTGGGCAATGTTGGTTTTTCAAACCTAATAAGTATGTAAAAAAATTAACATTGAATGATGATATCACCGATACCACGTGACTCGAGCGTCACCTATACAGAGTAGCGTCCCTATTTATTTTGTGTGATCTATGTTAAGGAAAGCTTCAAGGGGAATCCTTGGGCAATGTTTAGGTCTTATGGACTAAAACGGCATTGTCAAACCAAAACTTATTATATTACACCTTGGCGCATCTATATCACATAACCTGCTTTCCAACCCCCCCCCCCCCCCCCCCCCCCCCCCCCCCCCCCCCAACACTAATAATTGAATTGGCCAAAAGTCATAAGCATGCAATAGAATGACAACATTTGACGAAATTGTATTAATTTATAATTGTATTAATATAGTCATTTCATTGCACCGAATATGCGTAGCTAAAAATTACACCCATTTACTGAATCGATCAATATTCTTTATTTCTACAAACATCAGCCACAGTGTTATATGGATATACATTAAAATGTATTTAATTACTACAATCGAAGTTATGTACAGATAACTATATGATAAATGATTATAATTCCATCATCAAATCCAACTGGGCATCATTTCACAATTGGACAGTCCTTATCTAAATATATAATAACATAAACAAGCTTCTCTCTCATCTCATCATGGCTTACCGTAACAGCTATACAATATAAACAACATATGTGGATATGATTCAAATTGTTTATTATCGCAGGCGTATGAGTATAAATCATCATATGAGCATGTGAACGTCATGCGCTGATGATGGATTTAGTATGATATATTACAATGTACATAAAATTGGTATTTCGACATCAACATGTTAAAATCAGTACATGTCCAAAACTTGAATGAATGAATGTATTTCGGTAAGGTGTCAGGATGGTTATTCTAATTGTATGTGTAGGAGAATGTCCTCAAACTGGCCATTAGTTTTGCACGTGGACCATGTTTGAGGCCGTTAGGCCGAAAACATGCTCCACGTGCAAAACTAATGGCCAGTTTGAGGACATTCTCTTACTTAAAACAAACTTTAAGTAAACAAGTTCTTGCTACTGAAATGCACGCCACAACGCACCTTTTCATGTGCAAAAATAATTGCGACTTGTGCTCTTTAAGTATTTCATGATCTTCTGCAAATTGTCAGTTTCATTCCCTCTCCTGCAAAGACAAACAAATCTAAAATAAGAAGGCGTTTCCACGTGAAAGGTAAGTTTGTAAACATTAAATGTTGAAAGGTTAAAGTTTAAACATTATGAAACGTTTTACTCAAAAAGAAAAACTTCTCGAATTAGAAAATCAAAACCACCATGCATATTTAGTATTCATAATTTATCGATAAATTAATTGGCAATTCGCATTTTACTTTACTTATACCTCCATGTTTTATTTCATTTTGATAAGATTATGACACTTCGTCGAATGTATGTTGATTTTTAAAAGTTTGGATTACACAGACTCATCAACCCTATTTGGGCTAGCTAAGCTATTATTATATAGGATATGTTTAGTTTGAAATATTATGGTCTTACTTTGAAATTCAAGAGACTAAGTCGAAAATTCGACATAACATTTAATTTAGCATCTTATAGATTCAATTTAGTATCTAGAAAATTTAATTAAGTATCTTGAGTAAAATTCATGTTACTATTTTGAAAGATCAACTTTATCGTGTTGAACATTTAACTTAATATTGTTGAAAATTCAATCAATATTGTTACGTTGAATATTCAGCCCTATTTTGTGGAATATTCAGCCCTATTTTGTAGAATATTCAAGTTAGTGTCTTGAATATCCAAGTTAGTGTCTTGAATATTCAATTTTGTTGAAAATTCAAAAGAGTTAATCACTTGAATAGCCTTGAAATCCTGTAATTAAAATACTTTATCATTAATATTATACCTTCTAAACATTAAATAAGTTGAATTTTCCAGATAGGATCTTTAATGTTCGAGTTATCAAGTTGAATTTTCAAGACAAAATGTGCAGAATAATATCGTAGCTTGGCCCTGATTAAGTTGAATTTTCAAAACAGAAACATTAATTTTTAAGATACTAAGTTGCATTTTCTAGATAGGATCTTGAATTTTCGAAATAAAACGATACTAAAGGCCCTTAAAAAGTTTCCGGGCAGACTGACATATATGTCTGTTTTATTCACGACTGATATCTCCTAACATATATGTCACAATAAATAATGTCACAAATATTCACCCACTCTCCTCTCGTCCGAAAATCAAGTTCAAAATGATTGTACATGGTTCGGTAAAGCCATGGTAATCGTTTTTGTAAATCGAAATAATAAAATGTGTTCACATGTAAAAGGTCGTAATACGCAACACCATTATCACCACTACGGATAATTGTTTTTGTAATAAGATCTTTAATAAGTCAATCTAAATGACATAAACAATCATTATAAATGGAAAATTTGAATTTTTTTAGCAAAAACTTGCTACAGCCCCTTTTAAATTCAAATTAGGAGATACTTTGTTATAATTAGTAGAAAAATATGTGTAACTACATTTTGGCAAACATATCTTTTCTTTCATGTCAGTCGCTTTGAGGTTTCCAGCTTTACGTATAAACTTTATTAATAAAGTATTATAATTTTGTACATAAGACCGGATGAATCAATCATTCAATAATGTAAAACAAAGGTTTCTGAATCATTTTGTTCTCAGTGCATGTGTTACCATGGGGATCTCTTTATCCGTACTTTTGCTTTGATTTCTAATATATGTTTGCCAATAGTTTTATCGTTTTGGGGAGTTTATTTAGTAGAGCAACTTTCTTTCTTCTGGTAGGTCTAATTCATACATTTTACGGTCATCTTTAAACGGATGAGATTTTCATTGACCTCTTTTACGTGAAGTGTTAGTCGCGAATAGGTTTGCACGGACTTTTGTATTAAGCCATTTTCTCGGTAATCAGGCGGCTGCGTTCAATCTGACGGGAACAATTCTTGGTTTCGGTTTCAAAACTATTGGAGACTTTCCGTAAATTAGTAAACTATTGGAGACATGTGTCACCAAACTACGATCACAGAACTATCCTAATGTTTACGTAACTTTGTTTTAATATTGGTAGACATCTCCAGTTGAACCCAGACTTTAGGTGAGAGCAGGTGAACACTTTACCCAGGGAGTGGACCATGCTTTGTGTGTGCGCTGACAGTATAAAAGTGTCAGAGAGTGTGAGATTCAATGCATTTGCCAATGTGAGGTCATGGGGTGCAGTTTTGTGAGTATTTTCATTGTATTTTACTATTGTAATGTTGCCTTTGGAGAAAGATGTACTTTGTAAATGTAAATGAGTGTGTATTTGAAGTTTGTGAATATTGCATATTTTCATAGACACAAATGATGTAAAATGTTATAAATATATCAAATATAATGTATTTTGATATATTTTGTTTGTTGAATGTGGTATTTGATGGAAAATTTTATATATGGCACATTTGATGTATTTAATGTGTGAATTCGGTTGTAACTTTAACCTGGTAAACTGATATTTTATTGCCAGAGTAAAATATGCTGTTCGGGTTATTTTTGTATGATTGTAGGATGGAAAAACTATTGACACTGTTGCTCTTGTAGATGATCTGAATAGTTCTCCTCTTATCAAAGATCCTCCGAACGACCTCGACACACTCGTCAATATGTTCAATGATACTCTTAAATGTGCTCTTGATAGACATGCTCCATTGAAAACTAAAAGGTTACGTTCTAAGGATGTATCCCCATGGTATAACGATGATGTCTTGTCTTCTAAAAGACGTAAGCGTGTTGCAGAACGACGTTGGCGCAAGTCGAGGCTTGAGATACACCGTCAGATATATAACGCTACCAGACAAGAATTGAAAAACATCATCAGGAAAACTAGGGCTGGTTATATTAACTCTGAAATCATCAAAGCTGAAGGTGATCCAAAGCTATTATATTCGAAACTAAACGGTCTCCTGGGTAGAAACCAAGAAGTTGTATTACCGAAAGAAAGTGATCCTGTCACTCTTGCCAACAATTTTTCTTCATTTTTTGATCGAAAAATTGCAGACTTACGGGGAAAACTTGGCTCATTTTGCGACGACATGTCCTGTAGTGAGTTCAAAGGTGAATCGCTAACTAGCTTCAGGGAAGTTAGTGCCGACGAACTGCAGAGAATCATCAAGGACACGAAACCAACCTGGTGCTGCCTTGACTGTTTCCCTACAAAATTACTTCTCAAAATAATTGATTGTGTCCTGCCAGTTTTAACGAAAATTGTGAACCTGAGCTTGTCAACGGGAGTAGTTCCTATCTGCTTCAAAACGGCTCTCATCAGACCCACTATCAAGAAACCATCCCTTGATCCTGATGTCTTGAAAAGTTACAGGCCTATATCAAATTTATCTTTCATTTCTAAAGTCCTGGAGAAAGTAATTAAGGTTCAACTTCTAGGACACATTGAACGATTTTCCCTTGCTGACAAATACCAATCCGGGTACAAGTCTTATCACAGCACGGAAACGGCTCTAAACTGTGTACTGAACCAGATAAAGATTGGCACAATTGGCACAGGCAATTGGCCTGTGTACAAAACAATACAAAGTGAAAATATTTCAGACAATATGGTAGTGACTATTTAAATGAAATATAAATATATAAACATATTTTCGCTAACATTTGGTAGAATTCCTCTTACATAATGCATGTTTAATAAATAGCGATATTTTTATGAGTACATTCCTATCTTTACATGTTAACAACTTGTGATATTTATTTAAAGCGGATGCACAATTGAAACCTGGAAGGTATAAAGTTCTTAAATTTGCATATGCGTCACAAACGAATAAAAAATGTAATTCATCTTCAAAAGTATTACGGTTACACATTGTACATGTTTTAGCTACTTCCCTGTCATCCTTACATCTTACATTACATAGGAGAGGTAGTTGTTGGATACGTCGTAAGCATAAATAACGGCGGTACTCCTTTATATGTACATTAGAAATATAGTATCCAGCATCTAATAGTGACTTTGTAGTAAAGCTGAATCATTAATTTTGTTTGACATATTTTGTTTTACAGTATCTATAAGTCTTTGTTTAAAGGTATATATGAAAGTATTAATATTACCCATTTCATGATTTAACCAAACAAAACCAAATCCATACACATTTAACAATATTCTAATATAAGATGCCCGAGTAACTCTACCACTATCATCAAGGTTTCTCATATGAATATAACATTGCTCAGGGTACCTATCATTAGACATATATATAATAGTTTACACCAATACCTGATACATTTAACATGATAATCAACACTGATATAATATCTACCACATTCCGCCAAAACTGCGGTACTGGACACATGCTTACCTACACCTAGTATAAATTTACAGAAATTAGTATGAAATGTATTTTATTACTCGTCTTTCTTGATGTCCCCATACTTCTGCACCGCAAAGTAATATTGGCTTTACTTTGATATCAAATAGTTTGAAGAGAACAGATGTCGACACTTTAGGATATTTATAGGATAACCTTTTGATAGTAAATAAGGCCTTGGTTGCTTTCGTAGATAAGGTTTCTGTACATTTGGTCCATGACAATCGAGTTGAAAATAATATGTTAAGGAGAAAACATGACTCCGAGGTCTTCTGCTCTGAGAATAACCTGAAGGGAGGGATAAAGCCCCGAGGGCGTTAGCCCGAGGGGCTATCCCGACCTTGAGGTTATTCTCAGAGCAGAAGACCGAGGAGGAGTGTTTTCTCCAGCTTATAAACCGTCAACTATCAAATTTTACGAGTTATAGTTTCGGACGCTCAAAAGGCCTAATTCCTCCTCTTAGACCATTTTAAAAGCAGAAGACGAAGGAGGAATGTTTTCTTCCTATTTATAAACGTCAAATGTAAAAATTTACATTTTATAATTTTTGATTCCCAAATCGTGTTTTTATAAAGGGTATGTCGCCCTCGGTTGCGTTATATCGAGGCAAAGAAGGTATGACTATAAATGGAGTAATTCAACTCCACTCATCATCTCGGTCTGCATAGCCGAGCGGTCTAAGGCGCCAGTTTAGAGAGCGAAGGGTGCCAGGTTCGAAACCAGCTATTTCAACTTGGAAATTTTTAACTTTGTATAATTTTCGATAATAATTGCTGTTTGTTGGATATTGCGTTGCAAGTCTGAAAAATTATTCTAAGTGCATGTCCAGGTCTTACTTTAAAAAAAACCTCAGGTTCAGGTCTTACTTTCAAAAGTAAAACCTCATACCGGGTTATTCTCGGAAGTAAGACCTCATTAGAGGTTATTCCAAGAAAAGAAGATACCTACAAAACAACAGACATAATCCGACCTAGGTTTATAACCCGAGATAGTTGTAATACGTTGAGCATTTTATCTTTGGTCCTTGTAAATACCATTTTTCTCCATTCCTTAAAAAGCCACCATTCCGAAAGACAAGGATTTCCGTTTTGTCCATGTTAATGTCTACACCCCATGTCAGACAATAGGTGTGTAGAATATCGATTTTCCAATTACGGAATCGTCGAAGATACATAAGTCATCAGCAAAAAGTAACAGAAGCAGTTCCATGCATTGAGGGCCAACAAAGATTCCTCTAAGATTGGCGTTTTCTAACATAACTTGAAATTCGGAAATGAATATTGTAAATAAGAAAGGGCTTAGAACGCATCCTTGCCTCACAACAGTTAGGCATTGAAAGTAGTCGGCGATAGAGTTGGTACTTCTTCTCACTGCTGACTGTATTTTGGAATACATATTCCGTAACACATCAAGGATTCTGCCATGGATATCGTTTCGTATCAATGTGTACCAAAGTAGAAGCGACTGCCTCGCTTTGAGAGATATTTCTGTATCAAGCTTTGAAGAGTGAATACATTGTCCGTATAGTACTGTAATTCTTCCCGAATCCTGCTTGAGCTTCTGGGATTTTGTCGTAAAATTCTGCAAAACATTGTAAACGTTCATTTAGAATAGAGCAAAAAATTCTTCCAAATACATCCATGAGCGATATGCCTCTGTAGTTGTTCACTTCGTTGACGTCACCCCTCTTGTGAAGAGGTACGATTATACCTTTGGCCCATTCAATTGGATAGTTTCCTGTGACTAGTATCTCGTTGAAAATGTTGGTTAGATATGGAGAGAGTAAATCAGCACACGATTTTACCATTTCTGTTTTGATTCCATCTGGGCCTGCTGCTTTACCGTCTTTTAACTTCCTTGACTTCCTGCTAGATATATCTCTATTGAGGAGGTACATAATGTCGTCATCTTGACACACATCACATGACAGACTGCAGTGATCACGTACGTTTTCCGCTGCTTTGTCGAGATGTAGTTGATCAATCGAGTTGCTTGTGATATTCAAAACTTCTTTGAAGTAATCGGTCCACTCCTCCTAACGTATCTTCGTTGTAAGTTTTCTGTTGCTTGAAAACTTCTTGATTGTTTGCCAAAACGCTCTGTTATCGATAGTTACGTCCGCCAATTCATTTATCTGTAAATCATGGTGTTGTTTCTTTTTACGACATACATTTCTGTATCTATTTCTGAGTTTAAAGTATTCAGTCAATATCAGTTTATCTCCAGTAATTCTTATTTTATTCAATAATCCGAATTTCCTGTCCCTGAGGTCTGTACACTCAGTGTTGTACCATGCGCTGTTCTCCCGTGTCCGATGTGGTCTACTCTCCATCCCGCAATCGACAGTTGAATCGTGTATAGTCTGACAAAATGGTCGATGTTGTCTGTATCTACGTTTATTAGGGATGAAGATACACTATTTCTAAATACTGCTGATTTGTCTTCTTTCCATACGAATCTGGGAATACTGGATCCACCCAAGTAGTCTTCGCTGTTCTGATATCTTTAAGCTTCGACTTTGAATGTAACACTCAAAGGAAAGTGATCCGATTCACACCGCGTGGACACAGTGAAGTCTTCAATTTGTGTAAATAAGTTTGATGAACAGAAGATATAATCAACTAGACTTGCACCGTTCTCCTTGAAACATGTAAATGCAACCTGAATGTCACCTGCGAATCTACCGTTTAGCATGTGGATTCCATATGTACAGCATAAATCAATTACTTCTTTCCCAAAGTCGTTAATCACATCATCACATGTCTGGCGCTGCTTACTAAATTCATCAATTTCATAATCCATATCTTCTAGAATCGGTACGTAACGGTTGCTATCATCAATGATCAAATCATTCATGTTTCCTGTACGAGCGTTAGAATCTCCAGTTCGGATTATTTCACAGTCTGGGTATTCAAACATTACCTCCGAGAGAGAACGCTCAAGGTAGTCAACACCTCCATGGCTTAGTGTCTGTCACCACGGAGGAGTTAGCCGGGTGGATATATACAAAGCCTAATATTACATCACGTGCAGTGGAAAACATGCCCCTATCAAATACAATAAATATATCATTGTAAATAGTAAAAACATACTTTAGATGACAAATGATTGAAAAATTAACACACACTGAAACACCTCCTCTCCTCCTCTATCATTAAAATCACGGTAAATACACGATAAGTTGGAAAGGCGGATGTAATGCTTTCTTTATGGCAATTATTCCATACTTCAAGAAAACCAAAGATGTTTCAAACCATTTACGTTCCAGCACATGAGAGAAACACGATCCGCAATGTCAATTTCATTGTCAGTTTCATCATCAATTTCAATGTTAATTTCACTGTCAATCAAGGCTGGGCCGCTGTTCTACCTTCTGTCACGTGATTTTCTGTTGACATCTGACATCTGACTTTACATGAACTCTCACCAAAGCAACGTTTTGGGAACAGTTTCACCTAGAAATCGTTTATTAAAAACTTTTGACTCTTAGCTTAGGTAATGTTGATCTCAGAAGTTCTAAACATATATTAGATGAATATATAAAAGTAATAATTTTAGCGGAAGATTAGGAGTTTACGTTTTACGTGAAATGGGTTCTCCATCATTGCGCATTTTCATTGTGGTAGTTCAGGAACATACATGTGTCTTTCAAACAGGAAACTATGTATAAAGACAGGTCATCATCTCTCCAGTAGGCAAAAATGTGTTCAGACATGTCATCATCTGTCTAGTAGGCAACATTGTGTACAGTCACTTCATCATCTGTCTAGTAGGCAACAGTGTGTACAGTCACTTCATCATCTTGTCAAGTAGGCAACAATGTGTACAGACACGTCATCATTTGTCTAGTAGGCAACAATGTGTACAGTCACGTCATCATCTGTCTAGTAGGCAACAATGTGTACAGACACCTCATCATCTCTCTAGTAGGCAACATTGTGTTCAGTCACGTCATCATCTCTCTAGTAGGCAACAATGTGTACAGACACGTCATCAGCTCACTAGTAGGCAACATTGTGTACAGTCACTTCATCATCTGTCTAGTAGGCAACATTGTGTACAGTCACTTCATCATCTTGTCAAGTAGGCAACAATGTGTACAGACACGTCATCTGTCTAGTAGGCAACAATGTGTACAGTCACGTCATCATCTGTCTAGTAGGCAACAATGTGTACAGTCACGTCATCAGCTCACTAGTAGGCAACAATGTGTACAGACACGTCATCATCTCTCTAGTAGGCAACATTGTGTACAGTCACGTCATCATCTCTCTAGTAGGCAACATTTCTGTCCAGAAACGTCATCATCTCTCTAGTAGGCAACATTGTGTACAGTCATGTCATCATGTCTCTAGTAGGCAACATTTCTGTCCAGAAACGCCATCATCTCTCTAGTAGGCAAAAATGTGTACAGACATGTCATCATCTGCCTAGTAGGCAACATTGTGTACAGTCACTTCATCATCTGTCTAGTAGGCAACATTGTGTACAGTCACTTCATCATCTTGTCAAGTAGGCAACAATGTGTACAGTCACGTCATCATCTGTCTAGTAGGCAACAATGTGTACTGACACGTCATCATGTCTCGAGTAGGCAACACTGTGTACAGACACGTCATCATCTCACTAGTAGGCAACAATGTGTACAGACACGTCATCATCTCTCTAGTAGGCAACAATGTGTACTGACACGTCATCATTTCTCTAGTAGGCAACAATGTGTACAGACAGGTCATCATCTCTCTAGTAGGAAACAATGTGTACAGTCACGTCATCATCTCTCTAGTAGGCAACATTGTGTACAGTCACGTAATCAACTCTCTAGTAGGCAACAATGTGTACAGACACGTCATCATCTCTCTAGTAGGCAACAATGTGTACAGTCACGTCATCATCTCTCTAGTAGGAAACAATGTGTACAGACAGGTCATCATCTCTCTAGTAGGCAACAATGTGTACAGTCACGTCATCATCTCTCTAGTAGGCAACAATGTGTACAGACACGTCATCATCTCACTAGTAGGCAACAATGTGTACAGACACGTCATCATCTCACTAGTAGGCAACAATGTGTACAGACACGTCATCATCTCTCTAGTAGGCAACAATGTGTACTGACAGGTCATCATCTCTCTAGTAGGCAACAATGTGTACAGACACGTCATCATCTCTCTAGTAGGCAACATTGTGTACAGACTGGTCATCATCTCTCTAGTAGGCAACAATGTGTACAGACACGTCATCAACTCTCTAGTAGGCAACAATGTGTACAGTCACGTCATCATCTCTCTAGTAGGCAACAATGTGTACAGATACGTCATCGTCTCTCTAGTAGGCAACATTGTGTACTAACAGGTCATCATCTCTCTAGTAGGCAACAATGTGTACAGACACGCCATCATCTCTCTAGTAGGCAACAATGTGTACAGTCACGTCATCATCTCTCTAGTAGGCAACAATGTGTACAGTCACGTCATCATCTCACTAGTAGGCAACAATGTGTATAGACACGTCATCATCTCTCTAGTAGGCAACATTGTGTACAGACACGTCATCATCTCTCTAGTAGGAAACAATGTGTACAGTCACGTCATCAGCTCACTAGTAGGCAACAATGTGTATAGACACGTCATCATCTCACTAGTAGGCAACAATGTGTACAGACGCGTCATCATCTCTCTAGTAGGCAAGAATGTGTACTGACACGTCATCAGCTCACTAGTAGGCAACAATGTGTATAGACACGTCATCATCTCACTAGTAGGCAACAATGTGTACAGACACGTCATCATCTCTCTAGTAGGCAAGAATGTGTACTGACACGCCATCAGCTCACTAGTAGGCAACAATGTGTACAGACACGTCATCATCTCTCTAGTAGGCAAGAATGTGTACTGACACGTCATCAACTCACTAGTAGGCAAGAATGTGTACTGACACGTCATCATCTCACTAGCAGGCAACAATGTGTACAGACACCTCATCATCTCTCTAGTAGGCAACAATGTGTACAGTCACGTCATCATCTCTCTAGTAGGCAACACTGTGTACAGACACGCCATCATCTCTCTAGTAGGCAAGAATGTGTACTGACACGTCATCAGCTCACTAGTAGGCAACAATGTGTATAGACACGTCATCATCTCACTAGTAGGCAACAATGTGTACAGACACGTCATCATCTCTCTAGTAGGCAAGAATGTGTACTGACACGTCATCATCTCTCTAGTAGGCAAGAATGTGTACTGACACGTCATCAGCTCACTAGTAGGCAACAATGTGTATAGACACGTCATCGTCTCACTAGTAGGCAACAATGTGTACTGACACGTCATCATCTCACTAGTAGGCAACAATGTGTACAGTCACGTCATCATCTCTCTAGTAGGCAACAATGTGTACAGACACGTCATCATCTCTTTAGTAGGATACAATGTGTACAGACACGTCATCATCTCTCTAGTAGGCAAGAATGTGTACTGACACGTCATCATCTCTCTAGTAGGCAAGAATGTGTACTGACACGTCATCAGCTCACTAGTAGGCAACAATGTGTATAGACACGTCATCATCATCTCACTAGTAGGCAACATTGTGTACAGACACGTCATCATCTCACTAGTAGGCAACATTGTGTACAGACACGTCATCAGCTCACTAGTAGGCAACAATGTGTATAGACACGTCATCATCTCACTAGTAGGCAACATTGTGTACAGACACGTCATCATCTCACTAGTAGGCAACATTGTGTACAGACACGTCATCATCTCACTAGTAGGCAACAATGTGTATAGACACGTCATCATCTCACTAGTAGGCAACAATGTGTACAGACACGTCATCGTCTCACTAGTAGGCAAGAATGTGTACTGACACGTCATCAGGTCACTAGAAGGCAACATTGTGTACAGACAGGTCATCATCTCTCTAGTAGGTAACAATGTGTACTGACAGGTCATCGTCTCACTAGTAGGCAACAATGTGTACTGACAGGTCATCGTCTCACTAGTAGGCAACAATGTGTACAGACACGTCATCAGCTCACTAGTAGGCAACAATGTGTACTGACAGGTCATCGTCTCACTAGTAGGCAACAATGTGTACTGACACGTCATCGTCTCACTAGTAGGCAACATTGTGTACAGACACGTCATCAGCTCACTTGTAGGCAACATTGTGTACTGACACGTCATCGTCTCACTAGTAGGCAACATTGTGTACAGACACGTCATCATCTCACTAGTAGGCAACAATGTGTACTGACACGTCATCGTCTCACTAGTAAGCAACAATGTGTACAGTCACGTCATCGTCTCACTAGTAGGCAACAATGTGTACTGACACGTCATCAGCTCACTAGTAGGCAACATTGTGTACAGACACGTCATCGTCTCACTAGTAGGCAAGAATGTGTACTGACACGTCATCATCTCACTAGTAGGCAACAATGTGTACAGACACGTCATCGTCTCACTAGTAGGCAACAATGTGTACAGTCACGTCATCATCTCTCTAGTAGGCAACAATGTGTACAGACACGTCATCATCTCTCTAGTAGGCAACATTGTGTACAGACAGGTCATCATCTCACTAGTAGGCAACAATGTGTATAGACAGGTCATCATCTCACTAGTAGGCAACAATGTGTATAGACACGTCATCATCTCACTAGTAGGCAACATTGTGTACAGACACGTCATCGTCTCACTAGTAGGCAACAATGTGTACTGACACGTCATCAGCTCACTAGTAGGCAACATTGTGTACAGACACGTCATCGTCTCACTAGTAGGCAATAATGTGTACTGACACGTCATCATCTCACTAGTAGGCAACAATGTGTACAGACACGTCATCGTCTCACTAGTAGGCAACAATGTGTACAGTCACGTCATCATCTCTCTAGTAGGCAACAATGTGTACAGACACGTCATCATCTCTCTAGTAGGCAACATTGTGTACAGACTGGTCATCATCTCACTAGTAGGCAACAATGTGTACAGACACGTCATCATCTCTCTAGTAGGCAACATTGTGTACAGACAGGTCATCATCTCACTAGTAGGCAACAATGTGTACAGACACGTCATCATCTCTTTAGTAGGCAACAATGTGTACAGTCACGTCATCATCTCTCTAGTAGGCAACAATGTGTACTGACACGTCATCATCTCACTAGTAGGCAACAATGTGTACAGACACGTCATCATCTCACTAGTAGGCAACATTGTGTACAGACACGTCATCGTCTCACTAGTAGGCAACAATGTGTACTGACACGTCATCAGCTCACTAGTAGGCAACAATGTGTACTGACACGTCATCAGCTCACTAGTAGGCAACAATGTGTATAGACACGTCATCATCTCACTAGTAGGCAACAATGTGTACAGACACGTCATCGTCTCACTAGTAGGCAAGAATGTGTACTGACACGTCATCGTCTCACTAGTAGGCAAGAATGTGTACTGACACGTCATCAGCTCACTAGTAGGCAACAATGTGTACAGACACGTCATCGTCTCACTAGTAGGCAGTAAATGTGTACAGTCACGTCATCATCTCTCTAGTAGGCAACAATGTGTACAGACACGTCATCCTCTCTCTAGTAGGCAACATTGTGTACAGACAGGTCATCATCTCACTAGTAGGCAACAATGTGTACAGACACGTCATCATCTCTCTAGTAGGCAACAATGTGTACTGACACGTCATTAGCTCACTAGTAGGCAACATTGTGTACAGACACGTCATCGTCTCACTAGTGGGCAAGAATGTGTACTGACACGTCATCATCTCACTAGTAAGCAACAATGTGTACGGACACGTCATCGTCTCACTAGTAGGCAACAATGTGTACAGTCACGTCATCATCTCTCTAGTAGGCAACAATGTGTACAGACACGTCATCATCTCTCTAGTAGGCAAGAATGTGTACTGACACGTCATCAGCTCACTAGTAGGCAACAATGTGTATAGACACGTCATCATCTCTCTAGTAGGCAACATTGTGTACAGACAGGTCATCATCTCACTAGTAGGCAACAATGTGTACAGACACCTCATCATCTCTCTAGTACGCAACAATGTGTACAGTCACGTCATCATCTCTCTAGTAGGCAAGAATGTGTACAGACACGTCATCAGCTCACTAGTAGGCAACAATGTGTACTGACACGTCATCAGCTCACTAGTAGGCAAGAATGTGTACTGACACGTCATCATCTCTCTAGTAGGCAAGAATGTGTATAGACACGTCATCGTCTCACTAGTAGGCAACAATGTGTATAGACACGTCATCATCTCACTAGTAGGCAACAATGTGTACAGACACCTCATCATCTCTCTAGTAGGCAACAATGTGTACAGTCACGTCATCATCTCTCTAGTAGGCAACAATGTGTACAGACACGTCATCATCTCTCTAGTAGGATACAATGTGTACAGACACGTCATCATCTCTCTAGTAGGCAACAATGTGTACAGACACGTCATCATCTCTCTAGTAGGCAAGAATGTGTACTGACACGTCATCATCTCTCTAGTAGGCAAGAATGAGTACTGACACGTCATCATCTCTCTAGTAGGCAAGAATGTGTACTGACACGTCATCAGCTCACTAGTAGGCAACAATGTGTATAGACACGTCATCATCTCACTAGTAGGCAACATTGTGTACAGACACGTCATCATCTCACTAGTAGGCAACATTGTGTACAGACACGTCATCAGCTCACTAGTAGGCAACAATGTGTATAGACACGTCATCATCTCACTAGTAGGCAACATTGTGTACAGACACGTCATCATCTCACTAGTAGGCAACATTGTGTACTGACACGTCATCAGCTCACTAGTAGGCAACAATGTGTACAGACACGTCATCGTCTCACTAGTAGGCAGTAAATGTGTACAGTCACGTCATCATCTCTCTAGTAGGCAACAATGTGTACAGACACGTCATCATCTCTCTAGTAGGCAACATTGTGTACAGACACATCATTAGCTCACTAGTAGGCAACATTGTGTACAGACACGTCATCGTCTCACTAGTAGGCAAGAATGTGTACTGACACGTCATCATCTCACTAGTAAGCAACAATGTGTACAGGCACGTCATCATCTCTCTAGTAGGCAAGAATGTGTACTGACACGTCATCAGCTCACTAGTAGGCAACAATGTGTATAGACACGTCATCATCTCACTAGTAGGCAACAATGTGTACAGACACGTCATCATCTCTCTAGTAGGCAAGAATGTGTACTGACACGTCATCATCTCTCTAGTAGGCAAGAATGTGTACTGACACGTCATCAGCTCACTAGTAGGCAACACTGTGTATAGACACGTCATCATCTCACTAGTAGGCAACAATGTGTACAGACGCGTCATCATCTCTCTAGTAGGCAAGAATGTGTATAGACACGTCATCATCTCACTAGTAGGCAACAATGTGTACAGTCACGTCATCATCTCACTAGTAGGCAAGAATGTGTACTGACACGTCATCAGCTCACTAGTAGGCAAGAATGTGTACTGACACGTCATCATCTCTCTAGTAGGCAAGAATGTGTATAGACACGTCATCATCTCACTAGTAGGCAACAATGTGTATAGACACGTCATCATCTCACTAGTAGGCAACAATGTGTACAGACACCTCATCATCTCTCTAGTAGGCAACAATGTGTACAGTCACGTCATCATCTCTCTAGTAGGCAAGAATGTGTATAGACACGTCATCATCTCACTAGTATTCAACAATGTGTATAGACACGTCATCATCTCACTAGTAGGCAACAATGTGTACAGACATGTCATCATCTCTCTAGTAGGCAACAATGTGTACAGTCACGTCATCATCTCTCTAGTAGGCAACAATGTGTACAGACACGTCATCATCTCTCTAGTAGGATACAATGTGTACAGACACGTCATCATCTCTCTAGTAGGCAACAATGTGTACAGACACGTCATCAACTCTCTAGTAGGATACAATGTGTACAGACACGTCATCATCTCACTAGTAGGCAACAATGTGTACAGACAGGTCATCATCTCTCTAGTAGGCAAGAATGTGTACTGACACGTCATCATCTCTCTAGTAGGCAAGAATGTGTACTGACACGTCATCATCTCTCTAGTAGGCAACAATGTGTACAGACAGGTCATCATCTCTCTAGTAGGCAAGAATGTGTACTGACACGTCATCATCTCTCTAGTAGGCAACAATGTGTACTGACACGTCATTAGCTCACTAGTAGGCAACATTGTGTACAGACACGTCATCGTCTCACTAGTAGGCAAGAATGTGTACTGACACGTCATCATCTCACTAGTAAGCAACAATGTGTACGGACACGTCATCGTCTCACTAGTAGGCAACAATGTGTACAGTCACGTCATCATCTCTCTAGTAGGCAACAATGTGTACAGACACGTCATCATCTCTCTAGTAGGCAAGAATATTTACTGACACGTCATCAGCTCACTAGTAGGCAACAATGTGTATAGACACGTCATCATCTCACTAGTAGGCAACAATGTGTACAGACACGTCATCATCTCTCTAGTAGGCAAGAATGTGTACTGACACGTCATCATCTCTCTAGTAGGCAAGAATGTGTACTGACACGTCATCAGCTCACTAGTAGGCAACAATGTGTATAGACACGTCATCATCTCACTAGTAGGCAACAATGTGTACAGACGCGTCATCATCTCTCTAGTAGGCAAGAATGTGTATAGACACGTCATCATCTCACTAGTAGGCAACAATGTGTACAGTCACGTCATCATCTCACTAGTAGGCAAGAATGTGTACTGACACGTCATCAGCTCACTAGTAGGCAAGAATGTGTACTGACACGTCATCATCTCTCTAGTAGGCAAGAATGTGTATAGACACGTCATCATCTCACTAGTAGGCAACAATGTGTATAGACACGTCATCATCTCACTAGTAGGCAACAATGTGTACAGACACCTCATCATCTCTCTAGTAGGCAACAATGTGTACAGTCACGTCATCATCTCTCTAGTAGGCAAGAATGTGTATAGACACGTCATCATCTCACTAGTATTCAACAATGTGTATAGACACGTCATCATCTCACTAGTAGGCAACAATGTGTACAGACACCTCATCATCTCTCTAGTAGGCAACAATGTGTACAGACACGTCATCATCTCTCTAGTAGGATACAATGTGTACAGACACGTCATCATCTCTCTAGTAGGCAACAATGTGTACAGACACGTCATCAACTCTCTAGTAGGATACAATGTGTACAGACACGTCATCATCTCACTAGTAGGCAACAATGTGTACAGACAGGTCATCATCTCTCTAGTAGGCAAGAATGTGTACTGACACGTCATCATCTCTCTAGTAGGCAAGAATGTGTACTGACACGTCATCATCTCTCTAGTAGGCAACAATGTGTACAGACAGGTCATCATCTCTCTAGTAGGCAAGAATGTGTACTGACACGTCATCATCTCTCTAGTAGGCAAGAATGTGTACTGACACGTCATCATCTCTCTAGTAGGCAAGAATGTGTACTGACACGTCATCATCTCTCTAGTAGGCAAGAATGTGTACAGACACGTCATCATCTCACTAGTAGGCAACAATGTGTACAGACAGGTCATCATCTCTCTAGTAGGCAAGAATGTGTACTGACACGTCATCATCTCTCTAGTAGGCAAGAATGTGTACTGACACGTCATCATCTCTCTAGTAGGCAAGAATGTGTACTGACACGTCATCAGCTCACTAGTAGGCAACAATGTGTATAGACACGTCATCATCTCACTAGTAGGCAACATTGTGTACAGACACGTCATCATCTCACTAGTAGGCAACATTGTGTACAGAAACGTCATCAGCTCACTAGTAGGCAACAATGTGTATAGACACGTCATCATCTCACTAGCAGGCAACATTGTGTACAGACACGTCATCATCTCACTAGTAGGCAACATTGTGTACAGACACGTCATCAGCTCACTAGTAGGCAACAATGTGTATAGACACGTCATCATCTCACTAGTAGGCAACAATGTGTACAGACACGTCATCGTCTCACTAGTAGGCAAGAATGTGTACTGACACGTCATCAGCTCACTAGTAGGCAACATTGTGTACAGACAGGTCATCATCTCTCTAGTAGGCAACAATGTGTACTGACAGGTCATCGTCTCACTAGTAGGCAACAATGTGTACTGACAGGTCATCGTCTCACTAGTAGGCAACAATGTGTACAGACACGTCATCAGCTCACTAGTAGGCAACAATGTGTACTGACAGGTCATCGTCTCACTAGTAGGCAACAATGTGTACTGACACGTCATCGTCTCACTAGTAGGCAACATTGTGTACAGACACGTCATCAGCTCACTAGTAGGCAACATTGTGTACTGACACGTCATCGTCTCACTAGTAGGCAACATTGTGTACATACACGTCATCAGCTCACTAGTAGGCAACAATGTGTACTGACACGTCATCGTCTCACTAGTAGGCAACATTGTGTACAGACACGTCATCAGCTCACTAGTAGGCAACATTGTGTACTGACACGTCATCGTCTCACTAGTAGGCAACAATGTGTACAGTCACGTCATCGTCTCACTAGTAGACAACAATGTGTACTGACACGTCATCAGGTCACTAGTAGGCAACATTGTGTACAGAGAAGTCATCGTCTCACTAGTAGGCAAGAATGTGTACTGACACGTCATCATCTCACTAGTAGGCAACAATGTGTACAGACACGTCATCGTCTCACTAGTAGGCAACAATGTGTACAGTCACGTCATCATCTCTCTAGTAGGCAACAATGTGTACAGACACGTCATCATCTCTCTAGTAGGCAACATTGTGTACAGACAGGTCATCATCTCACTAGTAGGCAACAATGTGTATAGACACGTCATCATCTCACTAGTAGGCAACAATGTGTATAGACACGTCATCATCTCATTAGTAGGCAACATTGTGTACAGACACGTCATCGTCTCACTAGTAGGCAACAATGTGTACTGACACGTCATCAGCTCACTAGTAGGCAACATTGTGTACAGACACGTCATCGTCTCACTAGTAGGCAATAATGTGTACTGACACGTCATCATCTCACTAGTAGGCAACAATGTGTACAGACACGTCATCGTCTCACTAGTAGGCAACAATGTGTACAGTCACGTCATCATCTCTCTAGTAGGCAACAATGTGTACAGACACGTCATCATCTCTCTAGTATGCAACATTGTGTACAGACTGGTCATCATCTCACTAGTAGGCAACAATGTGTACAGACACGTCATCATCTCTTTAGTAGGCAACATTGTGTACAGACAGGTCATCATCTCACTAGTAGGCAACAATGTGTACAGACACGTCATCATCTCTTTAGTAGGCAACAATGTGTACAGTCACGTCATCATCTCTCTAGTAGGCAACAATGTGTACTGACACGTCATCATCTCACTAGTAAACAACAATGTGTACAGACACGTCATCATCTCACCAGTAGGCAACATTGTGTACAGACACGTCATCGTCTCACTAGTAGGCAACAATGTGTACTGACACGTCATTAGCTCACTAGTAGGCAACATTGTGTACAGACACGTCATCAGCTAACTAGTAGGCAACAATGTGTATAGACACGTCATCATCTCACTAGTAGGCAACATTGTGTACAGACACGTCATCATCTCACTAGTAGGCAACATTGTGTACAGACACGTCATCAGCTCACTAGTAGGCAACAATGTGTATAGACACGTCATCATCTCACTAGTAGGCAACAATGTGTACAGACACGTCATCGTCTCACTAGTAGGCAAGAATGTGTACTGACACGTCATCGTCTCACTAGTAGGCAACAATGTGTACTGACACGTCATCAGCTCACTAGTAGGCAACAATGTGTACAGACACGTCATCGTCTCACTAGTAGGCAGTAAATGTGTACAGTCACGTCATCATCTCTCTAGTAGGCAACAATGTGTACAGACACGTCATCATCTCACTAGTAGGCAACAATGTGTACAGACACGTCATCGTCTCACTAGTAGGCAACAATGTGTACAGTCACGTCATCATCTCTCTAGTAGGCAACAATGTGTACAGACACGTCATCATGTCTCTAGTAAGCAACAATGTGTACTGACACGTCATCAGCTCACTAGTAGGCAACAATGTGTATAGACACGTCATCATCTCACTAGTAGGCAACAATGTGTACAGACACGTCATCATCTCTCTAGTAGGCAACAATGTGTACAGACACGTCATCATCTCACTAGTAGGCAACAATGTGTACAGACACGTCATCATCTCTCTAGTAGGCAACACTGTGTACAGACACGTCATCATCTCTCTAGTAGGCATCAATGTGTACAGTCACGTCATCATCTCTCTAGTAGGCAACAATGTGTACTGACACGTCATCATCTCACTAGTAGGCAACAATGTGTACAGACACGTCATCGTCTCACTAGTAGGCAACAATGTGTACAGTCACGTCATCATCTCTCTAGTAGGCATCAATGTGTACTGACACGTCATCATGTCTCTAGTAGGAAACAATGTGTACAGACAGGTCATCATCTCACTAGTAGGCAACAATGTGTACAGACACGTCATCGTCTCACTAGTAGGCAACAATGTGTACTGACACGTCATCATCTCACTAGTAGGCAACAATGTGTACAGACACGTCATCAGCTCACTAGTAGGCAACAATGTGTATAGACACGTCATCATCTCACTAGTAGGCAACATTGTGTACAGACACGTCATCATCTCACTAGTAGGCAACATTGTGTACAGACACGTCATCAGCTCACTAGTAGGCAACAATGTGTATAGACACGTCATCATCTCACTAGTAGGCAACAATGTGTACAGACACGTCATCGTCTCACTAGTAGGCAAGAATGTGTACTGACACGTCATCGTCTCACTAGTAGGCAACAATGTGTACTGACACGTCATCAGCTCACTAGTAGGCAACAATGTGTACAGACACGTCATCGTCTCACTAGTAGGCAGTAAATGTGTACAGTCACGTCATCATCTCTCTAGTAGGCAACAATGTGTACAGACACGTCATCATCTCACTAGTAGGCAACAATGTGTACAGACACGTCATCGTCTCACTAGTAGGCAACAATGTGTACAGTCACGTCATCATCTCTCTAGTAGGCAACAATGTGTACAGACACGTCATCATGTCTCTAGTAAGCAACAATGTGTACTGACACGTCATCAGCTCACTAGTAGGCAACAATGTGTATAGACACGTCATCATCTCACTAGTAGGCAACAATGTGTACTGACACGTCATCATCTCTCTAGTAGGCAACAATGTGTACAGACACGTCATCATCTCACTAGTAGGCAACAATGTGTACAGACACGTCATCATCTCTCTAGTAGGCAACAATGTGTACAGACACGTCATCATCTCTCTAGTAGGCATCAATGTGTACAGTCACGTCATCATCTCTCTAGTAGGCAACAATGTGTACTGACACGTCATCATCTCACTAGTAGGCAACAATGTGTACAGACACGTCATCGTCTCACTAGTAGGCAACAATGTGTACAGTCACGTCATCATCTCTCTAGTAGGCATCAATGTGTACTGACACGTCATCATGTCTCTAGTAGGAAACAATGTGTACAGACAGGTCATCATCTCACTAGTAGGCAACAATGTGTACAGACACGTCATCGTCTCACTAGTAGGCAACAATGTGTACTGACACGTCATCATCTCACTAGTAGGCAACAATGTGTACAGACACGTCATCAGCTCACTAGTAGGCAACAATGTGTATAGACACGTCATCATCTCACTAGTAGGCAACAATGTGTACTGACACGTCATCATTTCTCTAGTAGGCAACAATGTGTACTGACAGGTCATCATCTCTCTAGTAGGCAACAATGTGTACAGTCACGTCATCATCTCTCTAGTAGGCAACAATGTGTACAGACTGGTCATCATCTCTCTAGTAGGCAACAATGTGTACAGACACGTCATCATCTCTCTAGTAGGCAACAATGTGTACAGACACGTCATCATCTCACTAGTAGGCAACAATGTGTACAGACACGTCATCATCTCACTAGTAGGCAACAATGTGTACAGTCACGTCATCATCTCTCTAACAGGCAACAATGTGTACTGACACGTCATCATCTCACTAGTAGGCAACAATGTGTACAGACACGTCATCGTCTCACTAGTAGGCAACAATGTGTACTGACACGTCATCATCTCACTAGTAGGCAACAATGTGTACAGACACGTCATCAGCTCACTAGTAGGCAACAATGTGTACAGACACGTCATCGTCTCACTAGTAGGCAACAATGTGTACAGTCACGTCATCATCTCTCTAGTAGGCATCAATGTGTACTGACACGTCATCATGTCTCTAGTAGGAAACAATGTGTACAGACAGGTCATCATCTCACTAGTAGGCAACAATGTGTACAGACACGTCATCGTCTCACTAGTAGGCAACAATGTGTACTGACACGTCATCATCTCACTAGTAGGCAACAATGTGTACAGACACGTCATCAGCTCACTAGTAGGCAACAATGTGTATAGACACGTCATCATCTCACTAGTAGGCAACAATGTGTACTGACACGTCATCATTTCTCTAGTAGGCAACAATGTGTACTGACAGGTCATCATCTCTCTAGTAGGCAACAATGTGTACAGTCACGTCATCATCTCTCTAGTAGGCAACAATGTGTACAGACTGGTCATCATCTCTCTAGTAGGCAACAATGTGTACAGACACGTCATCATCTCTCTAGTAGGCAACAATGTGTACAGACACGTCATCATCTCACTAGTAGGCAACAATGTGTACAGACACGTCATCATCTCACTAGTAGGCAACAATGTGTACAGTCACGTCATCATCTCTCTAACAGGCAACAATGTGTACTGACACGTCATCATCTCACTAGTAGGCAACAATGTGTACAGACACGTCATCGTCTCACTAGTAGGCAACAATGTGTACTGACACGTCATCATCTCACTAGTAGGCAACAATGTGTACAGACACGTCATCAGCTCACTAGTAGGCAACAATGTGTATAGACACGTCATCATCTCACTAGTAGGCAACAATGTGTACTGACACGTCATCATTTCTCTAGTAGGCAACAATGTGTACTGACAGGTCATCATCTCTCTAGTAGGCAACAATGTGTACAGTCACGTCATCATCTCTCTAGTAGGCAACAATGTGTACAGACTGGTCATCATCTCTCTAGTAGGCAACAATGTGTACAGACACGTCATCATCTCTCTAGTAGGCAACAATGTGTACAGACACGTCATCATCTCACTAGTAGGCAACAATGTGTACAGACACGTCATCATCTCACTAGTAGGCAACAATGTGTACAGTCACGTCATCATCTCTCTAACAGGCAACAATGTGTACTGACACGTCATCATCTCACTAGTAGGCAACAATGTGTACAGACACGTCATCGTCTCTCTAGTAGATTTCATTATTTTCATTTCCCAGTTTCGTAATTGCTTTTTTAAGAGTGAGTGAAATCATTTACTTAGTTTTTCTCCAGGTTCATACCAATCAAATTTAGATTTTAGATTTACCTTGAGTTTTGTATTCATGTATTTCTTCTTATTCTGTTTTTGTATGTTGTTTCTTTGGTAGTAATTTTTCTTTAATTTCTTCATTTTCTGAATGATCTATTCTTGTTTCCAAATCATTGATATTATCCATAGGTTCTGTTTCACATGTCTTTATTTTCTTTTTCATTTCTGAGCAGTATCTTATCGTGTAGCCCCTTATGATGAAATGACTTGTTTCAGTAACAATTGGTCATCCTGTAGGAGTGTTCGTCATCGTTAGTATTATTTCGATACTGTTTAGTTGTGTCCTTGATTATTGCTTTAACGTTGGCAACATATGTGTTATCTCGTAAGAGTGAGTTATTTAATTTCCAAAAATTCCACAATCTTTTTCTTCATCATTACATTTTAGTGCATTGCATGATCTGACCTATAGTCTGGATCTATGTCTGCGATAGTTAGTTATATAATTAGTTAGTAGAATTCTCATGGCTTCTACATAGAAGGAAAACATTTAATCTAGCTTGTTATATTAGGTTTTTTGACGCCATGTATATCGCTTTTGCAGTGGAATATTATCTCGCCTTAGTGTTATTTACATGTTTGTAGATATAACGATATAATTTGATATCTTGGATAATATTCCAGTCTCCACACAAAATAAAATACTTTGTGTCCAAATGTTTGTTGATATCAAATATGTCATGGATACATTCTGGGGCATCTCGATTGGGGCCTTAAAGAGATATAGTAATTGTTTTTACTTCAATTTCAATGCCAATTCGTTTCCAAGTTCTTCATCCTTAATTTCATCTATGATCTTGATTTCAAAGTTCTCATGGAGCAAAATTGTTTCTCTTACTTTTATACGAGCTGAATTTACAGTATTTTGATCCCCATTCCTGCTTGATTTTATCTTCTAGATCCTTTGTAAAGTGAGTGTCTTGCAGACAATAAATATGAGCACTTCTACTCTTCAAATATTCAAATACATCTTCAAATTGTGTCCCTTTTCTGGCCTCTTTGTTAAATTTCTGAATGATTTAAGTAAAAGAAGGCTGGCACTATTCCACATTTTAATCTTAACACATACAAGATGGATGAGTACAATTCCATCATTTTACCATATATTAAACTCTACACTGAGTGTTAAGGTATGGCTACATCAGTCAGATCGCTTGAACTACCTTCGAGTGGCCATTTTAACGTAAACACATTAAAATGGCCACTCGATTAGAAATGTGAAATTGAGGAAGTCCTGTACGATTAAAGCAACATGGGACCTGACGTTGTAATTGTTGAGAAAAAACCCTCGTCGGGAGAACTACTAGCCTCATAATTTGGTCAATGTACCGTTGACCAGTAAGTGTTTCATGAAACACAACAAGTTAAGTTGTTTGGTCACCCAAAATACATCCACAGATCATCACAATGCCTCCACCGTAAGGTCTCCTGAATGCAGCAGGAAGCATCAGTTCGTCCACTCTCCGGAAAACTCGTCATTTCCTCTCACCCTGGGACAGAGAGAATTAACCTGCTTTCTTCAAGCAATGCCAAGGTACCCTTTGCCAGTCTCGTATCTACCAGCGTCGTACTTGACGTGCCCATCGTAATCTCTGCTAGTGATAGCAAAGGGTCAGCAAAGTTCCCGACCCTTGTACGGTCTGTAGTTCCTGAAGCCGACGGAATGGAGACGTCTGACCACTGCTGTCGACTGTCGAGCAATCGAAGGTTCTTACAACTTAGCCAAAGTCCCTATGTCGATACGGTCAATAGCTCGTTCTCTGCTATTAGTCTCGGCATTCTTCTGGTGGTTTTTTATGGCGTTGATGACAGTGGGTTGTAATGAATCATTTCATATACAAAATTGCTCGTGCATTTCGTGCAGATGGGAGAATTTGATTTTACACCAATCATTGTCTAAAACAATAATTTGACATGTTGGAATCTTGAAGCACATCTCCAGTGTCCATGGACACAGGAGAACTCAGGACGTATTATTTCATAATATTCAAGAAAATACGTTTTCTTTTAACCAAAAATTATAGGGTTTCTTTTGACCGTGAGTATACATCAGAACAGGAAACTAATCCATATTTATTTTGATATTCAAAAAGATTTATTTGCCTGTGATGCTAAACAACTCTGTGCTCTAGTCCATGAAGTTATCACAACACAAATATATCTTTACTTATTTTCAACCTCTATGTTTTACGTAATGGATAACATCTGAAAGCGAGGGCGTTCTAGCTAAGAGAGGCAGTTGCCCTAGGGAAGACAGTGGGTGTTCCCGTAGGCAATGGCCTCTCTTGGCTAGAACGCCCGAGGACGAGGGTGTTTTACATACCGAAAAAAACAGACAAACAAACTAACTTCTTAGAAATGTTTGATTGCAGGAGGTCCAAATAAAATAAAGCGCACATACAATTCTCTGACAGCAGGATATTGACCAACAATCAACCGTTCTCTGTCACAAATCCTTTGTGGTCTATTGATAGAGCCTTGGGCTGCAAAGCAAAGGGTTACGGGTTCGAATCCCACATGTCTGCTATGAAAATTTTAAACTCGCCAATTTTGTGGATTGAATTACCTTACTACTTAGAATTTCTTAGGTGCAAAGAATTGTACATGGAGGGCCTTATACTTGGGCCTCTTGGAAGGTAATTATTCTGTTCAAGGCCCTCCCAGCCTTCTCAATAAGAATTGTAAGGCCTCAGTTACCTTCGTAGCGAACTTATCCCGAAAAAAACAACTGGATTCAACTGTTAAATGAGCATTGAGGTATTACCTTGTAGAACCACTTTTCATATGACCTAAGCGGACCATAAATGATGATTACGGACTATGTTATAATATTGGAACTTCTTACAGTAACAATGCGCTTTGTTACTTTGCATGTGGTGCTCCATGTAAACTGACTTGCAAAAGAAACGCCACCAAAATACAAAAGGTTATTAATGTTCGAGGAACGAAGCTGATCGATTGAAAACACTTTAAACATGTCTTATTAATATAACCTGTACATTCCTTGAACGCAAATGCACATTTTCTTCGTAATTTTCGAGAAAAATTAACTTATTGGTTAAAACTTTCAGATTGTGTACAAAGTTAACCAAATGAAATTTGGGTACAAAACATCAACAGAATGGAGGTTTTGCATTAAAATATCCGATTGCAAGCAACGAACCTTAGTTTTTTAAAGTGCTACAGAAAAAGAGAGAACAATTTGCATCCTGCAGGTTGGAGCGACGCTTAACCAAGTTGCCTAATCATGGATTGCACCAAGTGTACAATAGCCAGACTCGCTAAATTTTACAGACCAACTGGCAGCAGTACGTACAAGCCACGGAGTGGAAAACCATGTTATCCACGCCGTAGAAAGACTGATCTGCTGACTTGTCACCCATTGAACAACTTTTGCAATTCCAACCTCGGCCATTAACAATAGAGACTTGGCCTTTTCCTCATGTGTTTGTAAGCATTCTTAAAACGTTAAGTTTAAAATATCGTTATTCTATTCAATGTTTTAAAAAACCTGATGATCGAAAACTGCACAATTGACCCTTTACGTCACGTCAATTAATTGTTATTTTTACTGAAATACCCTTCCAAATGTATGTATTTTCGATTAATAATATTATAATATGCGTTTGTTTGATTTGGGACCAAAACTGGTTTGGTTGCGTTTCTTTTGCAAGTCAGTTTAGTTTATAGTTTATTGTGCTTTCGATGATCAGGGCATGAATACAATGATGTAGGAACTCGACTATGAAATCGTTATTCACAATATTGAATGTTCAAAAGACTTTTTCATCTGTCACTTTCATCTTGATTATTTGAAAACTATCACAATTTCGCTGAAACAGAAAATGATATTGTCTCTTTGATGATTACCTGAGGAATGATGCATTTGATTATGGCCCTAGAGACTTATGATGATTTATTGCATATCCCATATGAGTGATTCTGACAAGACTAGAAACATTAGAGCATAAAGACAAGATCCTAGATAAGTTTGTCGCTGATGAAATTAAAATTTAAAAGTGAGTGGTTGATGATAAATAACGATCACTTCTTGATGGAAAGACACTTTGCTTCTCCAACACAAAACTGATGGATCTCCCTTACTTACGGGAGTTGAGTGATAGGATCGGACAGTACTGATGCGGTCATAGATTATATATAATGTCACATGTGGTGGTCGGGTTCCTCTGTACACTCTGTTCCTTGAAGGAAGACACTAATTGTACACTGGATTGTTAAAACCGTGAATGGCTGTAGATCTGATATCTTGCAGCTCCAACGATGTTGTATTCACGTCAAGAACACGGCGCTTTCTGTTCATGAAAACAACACATGATGCATTAGTTGATTCAAATAAAATATTGAATGTTCTTATTACAATACCTGAGACACATATTCATTCTAAAATAGAGCCAAAAGCTTTGTCGTTCATCAAGCTTCTTTAACTGTTGAAATTTAAAAAGTAGCAATCCGAGAGTAAACAATTCCAACATTGCCCACAGTGACCCGTATATAAGAGCGGGTGTTACTACATCAACAACTTACAATCCCAGCGCCTGAATTGATTTTTGAATATACACCAAGAAAAAAGTTAAGCACCGCAAGTTTTCATGAGCAAAATGTCAACTTTAGTCATATTTATTTGAAGACACCTGTCACAAAAACTATTTTACTCACGTTGTAATTGATACTGTTGAATACTCGTAACGCTCCCACAGCGTCACATTTTAGTTTTAGATATAGAGGGTGCTTAATTTATTTCAACATGTATAGTTTGTCATGGGTTGCCCTTGTTGACCTTTTTAGAAGTCAATGGGTAACCTATTCTTCAATTCATAGTCCCTATGGCCAATACGTATTACAACAGAGTCCAGCTTTCAGGATATTTTTGTTCGTATGAAATGTTTTATAATCAGTTTTACTCCTATGGATAGTTTGCCTCATTAGGCAAAGAAGGATGGTACGGAGAGATGAAGCAGTGGGGAGAATGAAACGAGCGTGAGATGTACAGATGGACGTGAAGGAACGGAGAGATGAAGTGAACAACATAAGATTGGGACGTCGAGATTGAAAAGGTGGGCGAGACCAGAAGAGGTGGGAGTGAGGACAGGAGAGTGGGACGTACAGATGGAAACGAGGGACAGGGAGAGGATAAAAGGAACACGAGGGCGACACAGTGAGACGCATAATTGAAATGGAGGAGCAGGGAGAGGGGGGAATGAAGGGATGAGAGTTAAAGGTTACATGTATCCATGGACACTTTCGGGATTCGTTGAAAAGGGTTTCAATTTGACAGCTACCAACGTTAAATGTCGGCCAATAAATTATTAATATACAGCCTAATTAAGTCCAAGCGACTAGAATGAAAGTAGGCGGTGGTAACTGAAGCGTATAAGGCATCTCATTATGGCCGTTAATCTAAATTTAACGCGTTTTCCCAACTTTGAAACTGCTCATATACAACATAAATATTCATTAAAACAACCCACGTTTTCGATAACAGATTACTTAACTATTCAACTAGCGATTTCATATGGTTACAACGGCCGGGCCCTGCTTAATTGGAGTGCTTATTGCGCTAATGTACAGTATGTTTGTAGCAAATAATCGCCGGACTGCTGTCATAACGCTTAGACGAGTTGCTTGCATAAACACTGTTCTATCCAAAAACCACCATGGGACGTCAATTAGATGCTATCAAAATATATTCCCACTCTTTGACATGTCTTTACTTGTCTGTGTTTCTGCTTTGATCCTAAAGACAAAGCAATTAGGCCACTGGTGGGCCGTGAGCGGATAGGTTAGTGTGCAGACACCTGTATAAACACAAGCAGGTGGTCGGTACTGTCTATCTGTCTCAGTGTCATTAGATTGGAGCCAACCAGTTCCTGTCTTGTAACAACATTGGCCCTATTTTGTGTTCTCTTTCAAGTCATCCAATGAAGGCTGAGGATAAAATTAATAATGAACCAATGAAATCAATTTTAGTGTAAAATCACTATAACCCTTTGGACCTTGTCAGTTGCGAAAGACATATGTTTGACCATCTTCCAATTTCTATCATTGGTGGATTTTCAAGTTTACAATTTGTGTTCATGTATTCATATTGTTCGCTTGGATACGTTTATAAGGTAAGTTTCTTGCATTAATTGTTACACTTACTGAAATGTCAAAGTGACGAAAGTCTACAATAGCTACAAGTTCTGTTTCAATGATTTGGTTTGATTACCCACATATTTGATTGAAAACATTATTTTATTATTTTGTAAATTCTGTAATCCAAAGCCGACAACCAACCAAGCTCTTGGGAAACATTGTTTCCTCAAACAAATATAATTTAACTACAAACATATTACTGACAATGTAATTAGCGACTTGCTGCTGATTAATTGTGATATATCAGATATCAGATATGCTAGCATCTAATAAAATGAAAGTGATGTAATGTTATTGTTAATAAGTGATTACTAAATCGTAAAATGTGCCATTGGGATGCGGTTAAATGGTGAATTCGTAGACGGATTATTACCGTTGATAACCAAGTACTTTCTTTAGAATACGTGGTGAGTTGCTTTGATGGTTGTGATGTACTGTTACTAAATTAGATTGACGGTAGATTAGCGACGTTAAAAAATAGTATGTTGTGATGTGCTTTGATTGTCAATGGCGTACCGTAGGGCCTACTTCGCCGGCGTCTGCTAATCTCACGTTTATTGTTTTATTTTAAACGTAAACATTCTCCAATAAAAAGTAACAATACCGAATATCTGATTTCGTTGTCTCAACTATACTTGGTTCATTTTATTATATCTTGGTTTCATTTTGTCATCTTATATCTCATTAGCATTAATTTTATCCTATGTCTACAAACGTCTACGAATCCACGGTCATTCAATATTTATATCAATTATATTTTTTTTATATATAACGATTTCGGGACTCATGTAAAGTGAAACTTTATAACCAAGATTACTCGAACAGTTTACACCAGAACAGTGATGTGGCATTGTTGCAAAGCGTAGATATAACTGATTGACTGACCAATTCCCCAGTGTTTGCCATTGTAAATAGTAAGCGTTTTTTACACCCCGCCCTCCACGTACGTCAATTCTGGTTACCTTCGAACCGTCTGAGCCCCGGCCCAATTTTTCGTTTGTCGCTGGCCGGTGAAAAGCAGACGATTTTTATGCAATGTTTAATTCGCTCTCGTTAAATATAGGAACAACATATTACTTTTTTTGGCGTCTCATTTTTTCAAAAAATATTCTAATGAACCAATTGCAGATTAGAATTCAATAGAAAGTAATATATTTCGGCGTTCCTTTAAATTTTCTGATAGAAACGTTTATTCGTGAAGAGGAGGGGTGAGAAGAGGACATTGAGACTTACAGATGGAAATGGAGGAGCAGTGAGACTGCCAGGATGAGCACGACAAGCACCACACCAACCACCACACCAACCACCACCGACGTCATGCTGGAAGGAGACACCGCCGAATGATCTGATACAACAGAAGCACGTGTGTCAGTGAGGGGTGATGAAGTAGAGACTTTCTGATAATAATCTTATCAGTCCGGTCGCTTCAACGAATCTTAGAAAGTGTTATCAGTTTTATAAATGAAAGTGAAAACAATAGGCCTACCGAGTTTCCGTTTACCAGTTGTACCCTATGTAATATCCAAAAAGGACAAATTTACATGTCCTTCCCAACACGCGCACAACAAACACATGTTAACGGTATTTTATTACTCATGGTAAAATAGTGATAGACTAAACTATACTCTTGAAAAAGAAACGCAAAAGGGATTTGTGTTATATTTGTTTAATAAAAAGCAAAATGTGTAAACGTTACAAGCTCATGAGATGTGATGTTAAACTTGTTGAAGCATTGATTGATTGCTTATTGCGAAAACACATTCTTGTCCACAACATGTGTTTGGGAGATGTTTTCTTTAGAAACCACAACATCAACATTCTCTAAAACACCAGATTTAAGCACCATTGAACAACTTTGAAACAAGTACGTCTGTGTCGGCGACCACCTCAACTGCAGGAGATGCCAAGCAGTTATATTCTTATAGATGCTCATTGGGGCATACGCGATATTGACATTGAGTTGCGTAAAACTTCACCTAGTGACCACGGATTTCACCTTTGCAGATTTTAGATGTTCTTCATTGAAGTATAAAACAAGTGTTAAACAGAACTACCCGGAATAAACCTATTAACAAGTTGTCTCAAATATTGCGTTTTGCGTTTCTCTCAGTCTGATTTAAATCGACCGTTTTTCGAGGAATAAAAGTTGCAAAATAGTGCATACACCGGGATACGAACTCATATCGTTCGGAGGTTTCCTCGCAAAACCGCCAGATAACAGCAATTCAGGTAATTAATCACAAGACCTCCAACATCTTCAAACAGCTATACTTTTGTCAGTTCTGTATGCTTTCAAAACGGCGAAAGTGGATGTGATTTGTCAGCTATTTGACTGGGCTTTGTCTGCGCTTTGTCTGCGCTAAACTGGTACTTAACACGTGCCTATAAGGGGTGTTCTCAGACCTTGTGGCGAGGAATCAACAGACCCTGGCTATTTGTTAAAAAGGACAAATTATGTGGTCTTGACATCAGTTCGAGTCGTCAACATGCTCAGGAATTTATAATCATAAATAATATTTTGACATGAAATTGTTAACTTTTGCGTTTCTTTTTTTTTGAGAGTTTATATACCCTGGCATATTTGTTTAAAAAGGCCAAATTGTGCGGTCTTGACATCAGCTCAAGTCACTGACATGCTCGGGAATTTATCCTAATAATGATATTTTGACATGAAATTGTCATTAGGAGATGATGACGTACAATAATACAAATGGTGATAACCCAGATTGCATTATGTTGTAATCATATAGACGTTTCCTACTATTGTGTTGTAATCATATAGACGTTTCCTACTATTCTGTTGTAATCATATAGACGTTTCCTACTATTCTGTTGTAATCATATAGACGTTTCCTACTATTCTGTTGTAATCATATAGACGTTTCCTACTATTCTGTTGTAATCATATAGACGTTTCCTACTATTATGTTGTAATCATATAGACGTTTCCTACTATTCTGTTGTAATCATATAGACGTTTCCTACTATTCTGTTGTAATCATATAGACGTTTCCTACTTTTCTGTTGTAATCATATAGACGTTTCCTACTATTCTGTTGTAATCATATAGGCGTTTCCTACTTTTCTGTTGTAATCATATAGACGTTTCCTACTTTTCTGTTGTAATCATATAGACGTTTCCTACTATTCTGTTGTAATCATATAGACGTTTCCTACTATTCTGTTGTAATCATATAGACGTTTCCTACTTTTCTGTTGTAATCATATAGACGTTTCCTACTATTCTGTTGTAATCATATAGACGTTTCCTACTATTCTGTGTGCTGGATGAGGACGTGACACACACGAGCACCAGCCCGGCCCAGCCTTCCCGGCCGCATCGTCTGGTGACGGACCCAGCCTCCATTACGTAACCCTCCTCGCAGCTCTGCTGACACTCCATTCCGTACATGTAGGGGGCTGTGCACCCGGAGATATTGCCGTGAACAGGCTGTGGTGGGGCCTCGCAGCTAATGTCTAGTAACACAACAGCTCAAACCATTCAACTCTACGATCTCCTTGCGAGGGATTGCAGAAGGTGGTAAAAAGAAAGAAAGGTTATATGCATTTACAACGTAGAACGATTTCAGTGTAGAAACTGAAAACGGGATCGAATTAAGGATTACCGTGATCACTCGCTGATTTAGATCAAGCTTAATTGAACGAAACTCGTCGATATATAAAGCACACGCCACTGAAGTTATTAAACAATGTGTTTTATCTTAGGAATCCGAACCTAAATTTGAAAACGTTCCCGAAATGTCAGGTATAAATGACATGTTTCACATGCAGGACCAAGTTGTTATTTCTTCATACATGTTCATGTCCACATTGAAATTGTACTTCAAAATTGTAAGTTATCTCTATGTCCCACTGATGAAGGAGTAAGCATCTACTCCGAAACGTCGCGTATCGACACAATAAAGAAGTTGTTATCAAGAAAATATTGGTTTCTTTTGTAATTATCGAAAATAAAATCGAACAATTTCTAATAATAATAATTCTAATAATTTTATATAAAACATATCGACACCTACATGAATGCGTATATGTCATACGTCAACAAGAATATAGTCTACTGGGATATTAGTCACGTGGACAACCCGTACAAGATAAACTCACCAGAACAGAAAATACCCGTGTTAAAAGTCATATGGACACATCTACCCTACCAAAATCCGTCAAAGACATTCGCTTTCAAATGTACGTAACATCATGTTTGACAGATGTATTTACAATATTAATTTTCATTCAATTTCACAAACATTAACAAAGTTGCAATGACACTCAATCGCAAAAGAAAGGCAACCATACAAAGTACAAGATAATCGTACGCGGGAGTGATTAACACGACTGAAACAGAGATACGTCATGTCTTCAGAAGCTATCGAAACTAAATTTACATTTCAAACTTTATCTGTTATTTTTTCTGAGAAACACACGTTCGATCTCCTTAACTAAATGAGATAGGAGACTGCTTGTGTTATGACAGTAAAGACGTATCAACAAATTAAAGTCAAAGGACGTTCTCCATGACCAGATAAATACATTTTATACAACTTAAGTTAAATGCCAAACATTACGGTCAAACATTATTTCGAAAAAGCGATATTAACACCACTAGTGAAATTGTATTACAACTATTATTTGAATACCTATCTGTTGACAAGACCTACTATGCCATGCCTCCTCAGGTAGGGTGCAACCCAACCTTTACACAGACGAAACTTCGAAAGAAGAGCAGGGATGGTAAAATCCCGATCAGGGGCTAGTAACTCTCGCGTACCCTGACGTCACTCCTATGAATCCTCACTCTCCTATTAGTTGCAGGCCAAGACAGACGTGTGTTTGTGTTGTTCTCGTCTTCAGTGTTGTTTATCATGTTTTCGCTGCTTTTCCTAACCTAAGTACTTGTTATATATCAATATGTATTATATCAATATTTAATATTATAAGTAGAGTTTACCGCCGTCTATCTCTACGCGTTATTCAAAGCAGTTTACCCTCGGTAGACTGCTAATTAATATTGTTCGGCTTGGTTTGTGTGTTGAGTGATTGTGCCGCCATTGTGCTAAGCTGCTGACCTTGTTTGATTGGCGACCAGAATTCAGACTGGTATTCGCTATTCATTATTCGTTATACGAATGACGAAAAGCATGTTAATTTGTTATTCGTCCTTCATATTGTTCATATATTTGAATGACGAAAAGCAAACTTATGTGCTGTTCGTCATTCACATTTAGTGAAAAATGAATGATGAAAAGCAAATGTATTTTCTATTCGTCTTTCAAAATGTAGTGTAAAATGAATGACGAAAGGCAAATTTATTTAAGAAATAGAAGACGAGTTGGCGTGCTTTATAGTTGAATAAAAGGAGCCCTGGGTGTTTTATGCTACCTGCTATGTTTTATTCTACGATAAAGAACAACAACGAGTCTTTTATTTCTTATATGTGATGCCCTTAACGCTGACTCGCTTTTATATAAAAATTCGTTGACATTTGATTGAAACATATTTTATTCATTCAAGAAATGGATTGGGCACAAGTTATCCAACTTAGAAAAGCCCTCTCCAGAAAATGTTCGTTGACATATAACATTATATGTATAAACTATATTTTGAAAATTATATATATGTCTCCCGTCGTAAAACACATTCGTTGGCAATTGAACAATCAAAGTGACCTAACATATGACTTCATTTGCTAAGCGAGGCTGTGGCTGACGTCCTACATCACGAGCATGTGTTTTGTCTCATAAAGCACGCTGTCGGTCCCATTGACCGCCTGTGTTGTATTGCCGTGGGTATCTTATATTTGATATATTGATTATATTTTTTACTTTCCCCATTCATCATTCCAACTCATTGCTCTCTTAGATAAGTGATGGCAGTAGCATACATTTCTGTAAGCTTTTTATCAGTTTGTAATAATATTCAAACAACAAATCATAAAGGTTTCATTAAATGGTAGAGGATTAGCTCATAAGTATAAACGGACGGAAGTAATGAATATCTACAGAAAAAAATCATATTCTATAATCTGTTTGCAAGATATTCATATAGGCAAGGCATATGTAATGAATAATGAAAAATGAATGAGGTTTACAAAGAATACTTGCACTATTTAGATCTCACGCAAGAGGAATGGCTATATTTGTAACAGTAATATTGGTTTAACTAAACATAGAATTCTGCTACCTCATACCATATTCTTCTTACAATATCACATTTCCAAAAGAGTTTCTATTTCCTTTTGACAAAAGGAGCAAAGAGGTGAATCAGTATATTTCATTCTATAAAGGAGACATTTTGTTGGCAAAATTTTGTGAATAATCCTGTATTGTAACCACCTTAATTCATTACTTTTAGTACATTTGTTTAGAATAATATTATAAATCATCCAATCCTTGTCGGTGAAACATCTGTCTAAGATGCGTACCCATTTGGAATAGCATGGTAGCCTGATAAAGGATGAGTTCAAGAGAGAATTATATATGTACTTATTTCCCACAGGTGTGTTCAGTAGTTGATAATTTAGTGGATATATAGGGTTAGCAGCGGTTTTGTAAATTTATAAATGTTATGGTTATGTGCAAAAGACATAATTGCTGCATTTATCCCTTCAAAAGTTAAGAAATGGGTTTTAGTTTGTTATTTCTCCAGGAATTCCTCAAATGTGAATAACCTACCCTCTTCATTTATAATGTCATTAACAAAACTATACCTTTGTTTTCAGGTTTTCATAAAATATTGGTTTGTTATCAATAGTTATGTTGTGGTTGTTCCAGATTGTTTGGCTTTTTATTTGATTTTCTGTTAAAGTTCTCGATTCACATTTTGTCAGAAATATCTCCCACACATTAAAAACATCTTTCCAAAAATTTTTGGATACTTTTGCTTTACAAAATTCTTTTATATATTTCGAGCTACCAGACCAGATGGAGTACGGATGAAATAATGCATTTCTGGTAATATAACTATATTTATTATTGCTAGCAATAAGTCTACTAATCCATTTTTGAGCATAAATGACATTTCTTACGTCTGGAACTCTGATCCCACCATGTTCGGGATTTAAAGTGATAATATTTCTCTTAACTTTATCTGGCTTACGGTTCCATATAAATCTAAAACATGATTTTCCAGCTTATAAAGTAATTGTTTTGGAGGGTTTGTAAGGGCTGAAGATAAATGGTTTAATTGTGAAAGCAAAAGGGACTTCAAAATAGTATTTCTTCCAAATGGAATTAATGAACGGGTTGACCAAATATTCATTTGTTTTTCAATGCTTGCAATTTTATCCTTATAATTGATTTCAATCATGTTGTCGAGATCAATATTAAATTTGATTCCTAACAATTCTGTTTGAGACCAGTCAAAATTATGTTCTTTACATAGTTTGTACCGTGATCTCTTTTTTGAACCAATCCAAATGAGTTTTGTTTTGTCAACGTTTACCTTTAATCCAGAAAAACGAGCAAAAAAATGTAGGACGTTTAGAACTGCATAGAGGCATTTTTCAGATCCGTCCAACGTAAGCTAGGGTTGTGTCATCAGCAAATTGAGAAAGAATATATTCTATGTTACCGATAGTGATTCCCTTGATTTTAGTGTTATTTCGTATCATGATTCCTAGTATTTCCACACAAAGAATAAACGAATATGGGGCAATAGGATCATCTTGACGACATCCACGTTCAATCATAAAGGGCTGGGTGGCAAATTCATTAACCATAATCCGAGATTCTATCTCATTATAGAAAGTATTAATCCATTTAAGAATACTAGAACCAAAATTGAAAGAGATAAAACATTCGTTAAATAACGTCTATCAACTGAATCGAAAGTCCTCGAATCTGATATGATTCGGTGTGTTCCATTAAATCATAGATTAATCTGGTAACTTCACCAATAAATCTACCTTTGATAAAGCCTTTTTGGTCCTCATTAATAATACTTGGTAGAACTGTCTTTATTTTGTTGGCGATTGCTGCTGAACCTATTTTATAAGAGGTATTTAAAAGTGACATTGGACGCCAGTTTTAAAGGCATATTTTTGGCTTATTTCCTTTTGGTATACAAGTTATTAAACCTTGCCTTTGTGTAATTGACAAATTACCCATTTTGTATCCATAGTTTAATGAATTTAGCAAAAAGGTCCAATATCTTTCAAAAGGATTTTAGAAATTCTGCTGCAAAAAAACATCGGGGCCGGGACTTTTGTCATTTTTCATATTTTCTTAACGCTATCGACAATTCTGATAAGGTTAGGTCTCCATCGAGACTATCATATTCTGTCTGCATTAATTTTGGTACATTTACGTCTTTGAAATAGTCAGTCAAGTCTATATCACTGACGGTGTAGGCAGTGTATAGTCTTTCAAAGAAAGTTTTAATTTCATGCTGGATATTTTCAGTATCTGATATTACCGTCCCATCAGATTTTTCTATTTCTGTAATTGCTCTATCTAGAAAGTGTCTTGATTCAAGTTTGAGGAAATATTTACTTGGTTTTTCACCATGTTCAATCCATTTAGCTTTTGACCTTACCATTATTCCCTTAATTTTGAGATTGTTAATATCATCCAATTCGTTTCTGATGATGTTGATTTCTTCTAATATAGTTTGTTTTCGTCATGAATGCTTGATGAATACAATTTTTCTTCAAGTTTTTTTTCCAATTTTTGATCCTTCCTTCTGCGTAGAAGAATTCTAAATTATTTTACCTCGAATCATTTAAAGTAAAGTCTGCCATAATAATTGATCATCAATGGAATATTTGATAGAAGAGTTTTCATCTATGACTTTGTTATCATTTAGATTGGTTTTTATCGTGTCTTTTACGAGTTCGATATATGTTTTGTCCTGTAAGAGGGAGTTCTTAAATGTCCAGAAGCCTGCTCCTCGACATAACGTGGAGGAAGAGAGTGACAATTCCATTAATGAGTGATCTGAGTTTATACTCTATACTCGGTGAGATGTTACAAGCGTCAACTGATGACATCAAGTCATGTGATATCAAGAATAAATCTAGTCTGGCTTGTTTAAGGGATTGGGTTGACGCCACGTGTACCTTTTGGAGTCATAGTTTATTTCTCGCCATGGATCTTTGAGGTCAAAAGTGTCAATTAGTTCGAATACCTTTTCTCTTACCTTTGGATTATTTTCATGTTTATAATTATACGTGTCTAAACATTACTAAATTCCAATGACTGCAAATGCATATTTCATCACTGTCATATTCTTTTACGAGTTCAATTATATTGTCATAAAACTCGGGTGTATCATCATTAGGCCCGTAAATATAAATAACTGTATATGTAATATTGTCTTTGGCTACGAAATTGCCATCTTCATACAATTTAGAAATCAGGACATTGAAGCTAAAGTTATTATTGAAAAAAACTTTTCCATTTTACAACGAAGAATCCGTATGTTGTTTATTAAAGGTATATGTATGTATTAGACATAAAGTACTGTTGCCAGAAGTTGTAATATTGTAGGGATATGCCTGCGTTTTATATAATGCTGTCATTCCGATTACGATTGCCTGGTTTGCACATCTGTGAACAAGCAAAAATAGACACAGTAAAAACCAAAACATAGATATATGCAAAACTCTTTGCAATCCCCTCCCCATGGGTATAACTTAAACGATTACCGAAGTTTGGTCATCAAATACTGAATAATAATTGCAAATACCGGTAGTCAAATAAATATATACTAAGATAATAGTATTTTCTTACTGATCGGATACTATTAACTTAAATTACAACAATAATAATAAATGTATCCACGTGTTCTAACTAAACAGAGTCAGCAGTTTGAGAGTTCACAATGTAAATTTGATTTAACATAGATTTCACATTTTAGTATAAGTCATTTGGTACTCACTCATGGGTCGTGTCACCAGTCCTTATGAATATATATAATCCAATTGAAGAAACACAGAAGCAAATCCGTACTAGCGTCGTACGTATGTGTTCATCACTCTTCACACACTGCATGGTTCAACGCGGGAAAACTTACCGCGCACAATATGCACGGTTGAGATGGTATGATGACTCCCACAGGGTTAGATAAGAGAGTTGTCAATATTTTAAATTCACATTGCTTGAGAAAATCATAAATCAAACTTAAGAAAACTTTAAATAAGTACATAAAACGATTTAAAAACAAAATATGCAATGCTATTTACAGTCACAAACAAGGTTTATGCAGGATTCTGGTATAATAAGTCCTCACGTGACTCACATTAACGCATTTGTTTATGTTTTGCCGTTAAACTATTTATGAGTGTTTGGTCCACGTTGACGGTATTGCCTTTGGGTCCTTTGTCTCCAGGATGACCTCTGTCCCGACCACTCTGACCCTTGTCCAGCGGTGTTCCTTCTCACGGATTTCAGCTCCAAGACGACTCAGTATAGCTCGGCGTTTCTTGAGCATCGCTGGCAAGTCGGTTTGGATACTTTTTCCAGTTCCTCGTAGTATCTTGCGCGCGTTAAAAACATCTTCCCTGTGGGACATGAATGAAAAGGTGGCAATGATACTCTTGTGACCATCCGGTCGATGTTTACGCTGGTATTCGGAAACAGGTACTCTGTGCACCACTTTAAACCTCATTTGTTGCACTCTAAAGTCATCAAACTTGAACAAATGTTCGGTGTTTTCTTTTGGGTACTCTTTTATTCCGTAAAACAAAAGATTTGGTTTTCGGTCGTGCATGTCTTTCATTATGACTTGCTTCTCGAGTCTGTCATAAACGTTTCTGCTCTCGGTCAGTTCTTGACGGAGTTTAGTGATTTCGTCACCGTGCACATGTACGTCGTGTTCAATAGAGTTCACTTTGAGATTAATGTCCGAAATGTCTGACCTCACCTCCTGAATTGAGTCCTGTAACTCTGTTTTGCTGTTTTTGATTAGGTCCGCCAATCGTTTCTCGGATGCTTGATCGACTTCATCTATTGATGTCTGTGACCTTGTGTCCGGCATGGTTGACTTGGTCCAAAGCACGTGGTTTTTTATTTCAGTTGTCTATGAAATTTAAATTTATTTAGACTAAAAGTCCATGGGTTGGAGAGAGCGAGGTGAAGCACGTCTATCGGCTAGTCGTGCGCAACCAAAACTATTGACCCTGGTGATTTGGACAACTATATACAAAAAAATAACAATGACATTCCATGACAACAAGAAAGATTGAATTTCTTTTAAATATCTCAGGACTTTTTAAATCTTACATTTGATTCTGATATTTACCTGAATATAACCAGATCACAAGTTTGATAAGCAAACAGAGATAACTTTTTCTATTTTTTGTTCTAAAAGTATTATTTGGGATCAACGTGTGATTTATAGAAAATAATATAAGGTTTTGTACATAAATTTTGATTCAAAGTTAGATCCTAGTTATTCTGAGCTTTTCCAATCTCGGAGGAAAGTCTTCACAGTAATTCTGACTGCTCCCAGAGCAAATCCTTTGGCTATAATTGCTGAACAAATATTTGATGGAAAATATTTAATAACTAGGTATCAAACTGCTAAAAAGCTAACAGAAATGTATAAAACTGTCCTTAGTAACCAACGAGAGCACAGCTTTTGAATGACGAATGACAAATGATAAAAAGCAAATAAATTTGCTATTCATCATTCACAGGCGAAAACAGAGATGACTTTTGCTATTTTTTGTTTTAAACAATTAAAACTAAGTGTTATTTGGGACAAAGAGTGATTTATAGAAAATAATGAAATGTTTTGGACATAATATTTTCTTCAAAGTTAGATCTTAGTTGTTCTGAAATTTTCCTTCTAGGGGGAAGTCTTCCTACTAATACAGATTGCTCCCACAGTCAATCTTTGGGCTTTCATTGATGCCAAATTAAAATATTTGATTAAAATGTGTTATACCTAGACATAAAACTGGTAAAAGCTTACAGAAATGCATGAAACTGATATCATTTACCTAAGAGAGTAATGAGTTTGAATGACGAACGACAAAAAGCGAACAAAAATTGCTTATCGTCATTCAAAGGCGAAAGAAGAAACAAATTTGGAAAAGCAAATAGAAATAACGTTTGCTATTTTTTGTTCTCAATAATTAAAATAAAGTGTTATTTGGGATCAAAATGTGACTCATAGAAAATAATTGAACGTTCAAATCAAACTTAGGTCCTGGTTGTTCAAAAATGTCCCACTAATTCAGATTGCACCCAAAGCAAATCCCCGGGCTTTATTTGAAAATATTTAAAAATTAGGCATCAAACTGGTAAAAAGCTTATAGAAATGTATGAAACTGATTTCATTTACCTAAGAGATTAATGATTTGAATGACGAATAACAAATGACGCAAAGGGAAAAAAATTGGCTATTTGTCATTCAAAGACGAAAGATATAATGAAACTTTGAAAAACAAACAGAAATAACTTTTGTGTAATTTGTGATCAAAGTGTGATTTATAGAAAAATAGTTAAAGGATTTGCACATAAATCTTGATTCAAAGTGAGTTCATAGTTTGTTGTTATTTGTTATATTCTAGGGCATTCTAGTATCCCCGTCTCGTCCCCTTGTCCTGGGACCGACTCCAACTCAAATGGGAACAGGTGGAGATTCTAATCTCAAAGAGGGTGGTGTTGGAGGTCCAATCCTAGGATCTGACTCCTGGTTTGTGTTCCCAACTCTTTGTAATAGCAGAAAGGAATGTTTTAAAGTGGCGGCTGATCCACGACTTGAAGGTCTTCTACCACTCTTTTATCGTTCAAGTGCCACATTTTTGTCTCTTGATGCCTCGCTCTGTGATGCGTTCTCTGAAGCATACCGACTTCATGATATATCTCTCAACCTCCAAGGTGCGTACCTGCACATCCCTATCCACCAGCCGGATCGCAGGTACCTCCGCTTTGTCCTGGAAAATCATCCGATACCTCCATGAGTGCAACGTGCAGTGTCTGCTGTATTTGGACAACAATTCGCCCGCCGTGATCAAGGTTCAGCTGAGCTGAGGCCTTTTCACCATCTAGTTCCTCCTAGTTCCAAAGTTTCTAGGCGCCTTTCCGGACACTCCGAGGTTCGTAACTGGATCGAGCCGTCCATGCGTTGCTCTTCCTATGGGAGTGGGGTTGCTCACGTCGGCTCAGGGCCTGACCTGCAAGGGACGTTCTTCCTCAGCCAGTTGCAGGTTTTCCTGGAGGATCAGGGAGGATCGTTGTAGATGCCTCCACTCATGCAACCCAACCATGGTTCATTCCTCTCTGGTTATGGGAGCTCATCAAGATCCCACTTCGGGAGGATCTGCTCCTCAGCAAGCTAAAGGGAAGGTGACGTGAGAACCCTCTTGTGTTCTGCCTTCACGCTTGCCTTGTATTAAAAAAGGAAGAGTGGCTACTCAAAGTGTATCGCCATTGCTATAGCTTCTTCTCATAGGAGTACCACTAGGTTTATGACTAAGCTTTATGACTTCCACTGGCAGGCCTTCGACTCTTTTTGTGGCCAGTGTGGTTTCGTTCTGGCTGAAGCCACTATCCATCAGGAGTACCTGGTGTATTTACTAAACTCCAGGCATCTCAAGCCGTCGTCCATCAACATCAATCTGTCCGCTATTCTTTCTGTTCTCAGGAAGAGGTCGCAAGGTGTGGACGTGTCAATCATCAGGACCTCGTTAAAACTTTTGGTTCCGTGGATGGAAGGCGTAAGCTCCCCCCACCTGAATGGGACCTAGCTTGGGCACTCAGCCTTCTCTGAAAGGTAGGAACCACTCACCGACGGTCGCTTCCTCCCTCTCAACATCAAGACCATCTTTTTATTGGCCATGACCTCCGCAGCCTATGTCTCTGAGATCCAAACACTGCAGGTAGACCTTCATCGTTTAGTGGTCAGGGACGAGGGGTCAGCTCTGCTTGTTTTAGCTCCCGATTTCGTCTGTAGAACAAGCAGCTGATAAGGTGCGACGTATTTTTTCCTTCCGACGCTGGGTCTGACTCCGGAGACCTAGATCTCTCCTTATGTCAGCTTTGGGCCTTGAGATTGTCCGTCGAATGGTCTGGCAACTGAGAGATGGCAGACGTCGGCTATCTCCCCCTTCCCCTCTGGGTGTGTGTGTTAACTCGAAGCATGAGTGGCTGGGTTGTCCTTTCGATCCGCTAAGTACATAGAGATGGAATCACCCGGTCTTAACCTTGTCCTCACGCTAAGGGTGTTATGCCTCTCTGCTATGGTCTGCCTTTGGATCCGTTCGGAGAGTTAGGTTTCATAACAGTGACGTCACGGGACCCACGAGTTACCAGCCCCTGATGGGGATTTTTCCTTCCTGCACTTCTTTCGAAGTTTCGTCTGTATTAAAGTTGGATTAGCACCCTGTCTAAGGAGAAAAGGCATAGAATGTCTAGTCAACAGGTACGCATAACTAATTACGTTTAATCAAAAACGTACCATTATACTCTCATGTATGAAATTAAGAGGACATCATTACAACTCATGTCCCTATAAAAAAAAAACAACAATCGTCTCTGGCACCAGCATTTTGCTTTTTTACGCTGTTGAAAATAATATTAATTGCGGTTGAGTGTTATTTCTTTCATGTTTATGTCACAACTGCATCTTTTATATTTTTTGGTTTAATTTCCACTGTCTATTTGATGTTGTACTGTTATATCTTCAACAGACATCATTGACATTTTTTTCTTCTTCTTATTGACCACTAGATACTTATTTCACAGATAGTGATATTTAGTATCTAAAATTCACGAAATATTATTGATAATATTGTTGAATTTTATCAACATGATGATTAGTTTATAATAATGTATTTCAGATAACATCTTATACTATGTCATTACAGTTGGCTATTAGCGACACTTCTCAGGAACCCCTAGTGTTACACTCAGACTTTAAAAAAAGTATTTTATAACAAATATCACCATTTTATTAAATATCGAAAAGGAGCCAATCATAAATGGGATTTTCAATATTTTGTTCAAGTTAAAGTGTTTGACGTCTGATAAACTCATTCACTAAGAAAATGTGTTTTCATGCAATTTCAATTTAATATGTTTTGGCAATGTTTCCAATGTTAACTTGATCACTTAACACATACAATGTTAACTTGATCACTTAACACATACAATGTTAACTTGACCACTTAACATATACAATGTTAACTTGATCACTTAACACACACAATGTTAACTTGGTCACTTAACACATACAATGTTAACTTGATCACTTAACACATACAATGTTAACTTGATCCCTTAACACATACAATGTTAACTTGTTCCCTTAACACATACAATGTTAACTTGATCACTTAACACATACAATGTTAACTTGATCACTTAACACATACAATGTTAACTTGATCCCTTAACACATACAATGTTAACTTGATCACTTAACACATACAATGTTAACTTGATCACTTAACACATACAATGTTAACTTGATCACTTAACACATACAATGTTAACTTGATCCCTTTACACATACAATGTTAACTTGATCACTTAACACATACAATGTTAACTTGATCACTTAACACATACAATGTTAACTTGACCACTTAACACATACAATGTTAACTTGATCCCTTAACACATACAATGTTAACTTGTTCCCTTCACACATACAATGTTAACTTGATCACTTAACACATACAATGTTAACTTGATCACTTAACACATACAATGTTAACTTGATCACTTAACACATACAATGTTAACTTGATCACTTAACACATACAATGTTAACTTGATCACTTAACACATACAATGTTAACTTAACCACTTAACATATACAATGTTAACTTGATCACATAACACACACAATGTTAACTTGGTCACTTAACACATACAATGTTAACTTGATCACTTAACACATACAATGTTAACTTGATCACTTAACACTTACAATGTTAACTTGTTCCCTAAACACATACAATGTTAACTTGATCACTTAACACATACAATGTTAACTTGATGACTTAACACATACAATGTTAACTTGATCACTTAACACATACAATGTTAACTTGACCACTTAACATATACAATGTTAACTTGATCACATAACACACACAATGTTAACTTGGTCACTTAACACATACAATGTTAACTTGATCACTTAACACATACAATGTTAACTTGATCACTTAACACATACAATGTTAACTTGATCACTTAACACATACAATGTTAACTTGATCCCTTAACACATACAATGTTAACTTGATCACTTAACACATACAATGTTAACTTGATCACTTAACACATACAATGTTAACTTGATCACTTAACACATACAATGTTAACTTGATCACTTAACACATACAATGTTAACTTGATCCCTTAACACATACAATGTTAACTTGATCCCTTAACACATACAATGTTATCTTGATCACTTAACACATACAATGTTAACTTGATCCCTTAACACATACAATGTTAACTTGATCACTTAACACATACAATGTTCTGTAAAGAGAAGTAAAAGATGCAACTTAATGTATGGTAATTGTTTTCACTTTTACAGTTAGCAAATATTTGGTGTTTTTTTAATAATATATTGTAGGAAATGTCTTCAAATAACCCTTTTTCTCAGTAATCACATCTATCAAGAAAGAAAGAAATGTTATTTGCGTTCTTCGTGTGGAACTGTCCAAGCATTCACATATAACGTGTTACTCCTGATAGTTTTAGTAGGCCTACCTAACCTTTTTCCCAGTTACACCCATTTTGTCCATGGTCCTTCTTCATTTCTGACATTGACATTAATTTAACCCGAATTTTAAAATAAAACAGTATCATTTTGATTCATTCTTCGACGCTCACCTACACACGATGCTCCGTTGAACTGCCAGTGAGCTGTTCCAGGGCTGTATATGTTTTTGTCACAACTTAATTGATTTGGCCCCGAGAGAAAATACCCTTCATCGCAGATGATGTGACAGGTGGCACCCAGGTGGGTGGGGCAGCTTGGGGACACGATGTAGCTATTAGCAGGAGGCACAAGTTCCGGACATCTAATTACTTAAAAAGAACATCTCTGTCATAAATCAATACATAGTCAGTTGTTAAAGTTAAAGAATAATAAATATTTTAGCCTACAACATTCTGCCTTTAACGTTATTGCATGGACACAATTGGGGATAGTCATTTCTTTGTTCTCAATGTATCTAGGGTAACATTAATATATTATTAACGGTAAATGCGCAAACTATAGATCATATCAACAGGAACATTTAAGCAAGAAACTTTAGTGGAAAGTTGAAATCAACAGAAAACCAATACTGACCCACAACGGCGACGGTAAAAGAACACATCGAAATCTGGCCTGTGACGTCATAGGCAGACACAATAACGGTGTAGGTGCCCTCTGAAAGGGTGCGTGGGGATGTCATACTCTGTTGGATGCGGACTGGCTGGCCCGAGTTATCTGTTGCATTTGGGGGCGACCAAGTGACGGTGGCGGACAGATGACCTGCTTGTGCCGTCACACTGACATCAGCTGGACACATCAAGTTGGGAGCCTGGATATCTGCACATGGACGATGGGGTATGGTTAAAACAAAGAAAAATCGGCCTCAGTTTTGTCTTTATTGGCATCAAATATCAAGTATGATAACAGAAACTTTATATCACTTTCAAGAGTCACAACTATTTGTATTGTGAATTTTTGTTATCAATCCCTTCTAGAAATAATTGAACTAGTTAACTATGGTACGTGTCTCTGCAGCTATTAAAGAATGCTAGCCGTTTGATCATTTTCGTCAAAACAACTTAGCATACATAGAAACATTTGTATAGCGCCAATATCCAGCTTCTCAAGGATGCTCAATAACACTTTTGATGTCCCTCGAGCTCGACCACTGGGAGCAGCTCCTAGGTGCAGTAAGTTAAAGCACCATGCTCATCCTTACGCGGTATCTTTTTATAGCTGAAAGGACTAGGACATATAGTCTCAGTATTATATCTAATGATACCTCATGTTGCTGTACCTGCAACCTGCACCATCTGGTTATCTACCGATGGATTCGTGGGATGTTTTATGTGCACTGATCACTAGGAGTTTGTAACAACACTGAAAGAAAGAATCTGCACACAAAGTTGACTACAAGGTTTTTACACCTGGTCACAGGTGGGCTCGAACCTGGCACCTCAAGCTCTCTGGTTTACCAGCTTGGCGCCTTTGCCGACTCGGCCGTGTGTCCTCTTTAGAACATCTTTAGAAGAATTGGGAGTAAGTTTGATGTGAAAACACTTGTTTTCCTCTACAAAGAGGCGACAGGCCGAAGTTGTTCCACTGACCGTTGCTGGAACACGGAGGTTGGTTCGACCGACCAGCACAAAGCCTGGGTTGCACAACACACTACACGTGTTTCCCACTTCGACCACCCTGCTGCTGCAGTTGTTGGGAAACACTTGCCATACTTTGGAGCAGTTAGTGGCCGACAGGGCTTCGCTTCAGGAGCAGCATGTAAACAATATCGGCCTAAGAGTAATTGAAGGGTCCAAATGACGGGGGCTCCATAATGATGTTTAAATGCTACTGAAGTAAGAGAAACTGATCATACAAAGTGATCAAATAGCAGAGATGATTTTCTGTAACATGACATATCATATCTGACATCAGAAAAATTTGGTTGCAGGACAGTAATGTACTTGAAACATCGTATTTAGTGAATTTGGTTGCAGTCCCCTATAGTGATCTGCAACCAAATTTATTTACATCAATTATTCATCATTATTCCTACCTTGGCAAATAAATATTTGGTTGCAGAGAAAAAAATAGTGTGTTGACAAGCACGTAGGATTAGTTTGGTTGCAGAGGTTTTCAAATTTACTTAAATTGACAAAAATACGATGACTTTTTCTGAATCATTTCGGCAAGTTCTCTCTCGCTAAGTGTATGACGTAATGAAACCAATGTATGTAACGCATCCTCCCATTGGCTCATTCCGTATCAACCATTTCTAAACAAAAAACTAAATTCATGTTTATTAATTCTGGTTGCTTTTATTCACGTTTCTAGATAGAAACTATTCATTAAAATAACTTAATGCTGTTTATTTCCAATAAAACTAATTTAGCAATCAAAGATATCTATGACAACCAATCAGAATTGTGATAAGATAAGGGGGCACGGTGGCCGAGTCGGCAAAGGCGTCAGGTTAGCAATCCAGCGTGCCGGGTTTGAGTCCACCTGTGACCGGGTGTAAAAACCTTGGAGTCAACTTTGAGTGCGGACTCTTTCAGTGTTGTCACAACCCCTAGTGTACAGTATACAACCCTGTGCACTTAAAAGAACCCACGAATCCGTTGGTAAATGACCAGATGGTGCAGACACCTAGTTGCAGGTACAGCAACGTGCAGTATCCTTGGACAAAATACTGTGACTATGTGTCCTAGTTCACCCAGCTATGAATGAGTACCTCGTGAATTAACTTAGTGGCTGCAAAAGTTGCATACTCCAAATGGAGCTGAGATTGACAAAGAGTGTCGTTAAACAGTGACATCCAATGATCGGGGGCAAACAGAGCGCCTTTGAGCAGCTTAGCTTAGCGGGATATTGGTGCAAATGTTTATATGTATGTATGTAAGATTTGACAACAATTCAAAAACAAAAACGTAAATTAATGCTTAAATTTGGACAAAATGTGTCAAAAGTGCCTATGTAGACATGGAAATGTAGGAAATGTTAAATTAAACAAGGTTAGTGGGTAGTTTCTATCTATAGCATTAGACAGCAACATGATAATGTGACATGATCGAAAACCGGACTCGATAACGATCGCTAGGAAGTTTCCGCTAACTGTAAATATTGAAATAAAAGGCAAGGTAAGTTCCAACATTCGTCAGATCATGATATTTTCCTTCTGCAAAGTCAAAGTCAAGGCTGTTCTGTTTGATGAAAGCATGTATTTAATGGTTTAAAAAGTTTGGTTGCAGTTGCCTATGTGAAGTTATAATCTGCAACCAAATTCAAAGATATCATGTTATATATCATGCTATAGATAATTATTTCAGCTATCAGAAAAACTTCATCTGAGCAATTTTGAAGAGTTTGGTTGCATTTTATGGCTATTTTAGACACCCCGTCATTGGGACCCTTCAATTACTCTTAGGCCACAATATCATAACCTCAAGGCCCATTTGACACTCTTTGAACTTAAAAACATATCGAGTATATTGTCTATTGTTACGGAGGTATCTTGTTTTCTCATAATTACCTCCTTATCATTATCTAATCTTTTGATAATTAACCCGTCTGATGTTTTCATTTTGAAATTACGATCTGTTTGGAGGTTTTAATTATTGAAAGAAAGATTTTAAATTAGATTACTAATTATTTGTCCGACACCAAAGAAGCAGTTTTTGTCATAACTATATTATAATCGAAAAATTTACAAAGAAAATTTTTCAGAATGTAGATGGCGGGAATCGAACTCAAAACCTTTTTTAAATCTGACGCTCTACCGCTCGATGGGAAATGGACTCGCATTGCTTCACCGAACCATGTACATTAGCTGGTGGTAACACTAAATTACCTTCTTGTGGAAGCACTTTATCTCAGTAGGAATGACGTGCTCCAGCGCCTTTAAGGCACCGTATCTATCTCTGTTCAAACTCATTACACTACGCGCGGAAGTAGGCCTATTATGTTATGAAGATGTGCGATTATGTACAGCTAAAGTTCCCTTCGATGCAATAAACCTTATTTATTTAAGTGATTGGTCAGTCATTTACATATACTGTAAATAAAGGCCACTACAATGACTTCTGTGTCAATCCTCCAAGTTTATTCTATTATCATTTCTGATGCGTACTCACAGCGGGCACAGGTCACAGAATCCGGTTGGAGTGTCAGTCCGTCCGGACATGCGCAGTAGAAGCCTCCCCGAGGGTCGGTGACACATATGTGGCTACATCCGCCCCGACCTTGGCTACATGCGTTGCTTTCTGTACATACACGACTACGGTTTTAAATTAATATTATATATTGTATCCGATTGAAGTATATGTCGAAATCGATAAATAGTTAATCAAAAGGAATGTTTAGCACACGCAATTCTCATCAAATGAGAAACCTGACATACAGAATGTTGCGCATACTATGCCCAGATTTCGTATCAGCTAAGAGACTCGATATCGTTAGTCTTATGAAATTGAGTAATAAAGGAACAAAGAAAGATCACAAGTACATTGTACCATTTGTGGAGTTTTCAATTTTTAAACATTAAGACCTTTTAAATTCAAGAGAGCTGCAGATGTGGCAGTTGAACTTGTGGATAGTTTACATTTGGTGCGCCTTGGATCTCACAGAGTGACAATGGACGTGGAGTTGTTACTGAGTTAATGAAATGAAATAAATTCATCCCATTTGAAACTTTGAAGAACACTTAATAATGAAGTGCTCTATTTGGACAAGAACCCGTCGGAGATGTTTCATCAGCTGTGCCAGTGGACAACCAACAGAGGAGAAATCAGATGATTTAATTTAATTATGTCGTTAATAATGTCTCCTATTAGGGTTATCTCTTAATCCTTGCACATTCCCTTAGATTGTGCAAATGAAATCCCGAATTGCCCTGCTCCCAGGAATGGGGGAAAGCCTCTTGCCCAAACCCAGGGAAAGGGAATTCCGGGCATTGGGCGCGAGTATGAACATACATAGATAGAGTCACAGGAAGCCCAGTCTATACCGGGTGTGGTGTACATCTGGGACAAATTTCAAGTTATACTAGTAATAATCTCCCTAATGATGTACATGTTCCCATTATTACTATTATTATTTCATTTATACATACATTAAGTTAGAAGAGGCGCATCTCTATATCGGGGTTGAAGTGCAAACATAGATACAGACACGGGGAATTGGGGGCGGGTTTGGTGTACACTTTTAAGATACCCACGGCAATAAAACACAGACGGTAAATGGGACCGACAGCGTGCTCTATGAGACAATAAAACATGCTCGTGATTTAGGGCGTCAGTGGCTTAGCAAATGACGTAATATTTTACGTCACTATGATTGTTCAATGCCAATGAATGTGTTCTACGACGGGAGGCATTAATATTGTTCTTTAAAATAGTTCATACAAACAACATAATATCTTCACGGTTTGTTTAAGGGCATCTTATATAAGAAATAGAAGACTAGTTGTGCTCTATCGAAGAATAAAACATAGAACAGAGCAAAACAACTCAGGGCTGCGCCTTCATTTTATGCTCTCTGCTTTGTTTTATTTAAGAAATAGAAGACGAGTTGGCGTGCTTTATCGTTCAAAATGGGTAGGAGGGTCACCGAACTCGAACGCGATTAAGAATATGGCCCCAGTAGAAAACCTGCAAATACATATATTACTTGATTTTTATCATATTTTTACTATTTGGCACCGGATTTCAACCATTGTTATTTTTATCAAATACATTAATGATAGCCTTTGTAACAATTGAAACAACAAACAATTAAAAGTATAAAATTAATAATTTCAGGGGGGTTTAATTTCAATTTGTCGATTTTTAGGACATTTTTTACTCTGACCATATGCTGTAAAAACAACTTTCTGGATTGAACGATTGATGAAAAGTTACCGGGGCGATTCTATTCCGGGGGATTGTAATATATCATGGAGGGAGCGATTTTACACTGAGGTAGGTATGTGTGTGTACCAGTATCAAAGCGCCGAGGGATATTTTATAACGGCATCGGTTTTATTCCGTGACACCAACGCATATATAATCACAGTTTCCGCTCCTACTCGTATACACATTTCCTATTCTACTCGAATACAAGGTTCTTGCTCCTATTCGAATACACGGTTCCTGCTCCTACTCGAATATACAGTTCCCGCTCCTATCTCGTAGAGACGGTTCTTGCTCCTACACGAATACATGGTTCCTGCTCCTGCTCGAATACAAAGTTCCTGCTCCTACTCATATACATGGTTCCTGCTCCCATTCGAATACACGGTTCCTGCTCCTACTCGAATACACGGTTCCAGCTCCTACTCGAATACACAGTTCCTGCTCCTACTCGTATACACAGTTCTTCCTCCTACTCGAATACACAGTTCCTGCTCCTACTCGTATACACATTTCCAGCTCCTACTCGTATACACAGTTCTTCCTCCTACTCTAATACAGTTCCTGCTCCTACTCCAATACATAGTTCCTGCTCCTACTCGAATACACAGTTCTTGCTCCTACTCGTATACACAGTTCCTGCTTCTACTCGAATACAAGGTTCTTGCTCCTATTCGAAAACACGGTTCCTGCTCCTACTCGAATATACGGTTCCCGCTCCTACTCGTAGACACGGTTCTTGCTCCTACACGAATACATGGTTCCTGCTCCTGCTCGAATACAAAGTTCCTGCTCCTACTCATATACATGGTTCCTGCTCCCATTCGAATACACGGTTCCTGCTCCTAATCGAATACACGGTTCCAGCTCCTACTCGTAGACACGGTTCCTGCTCCTACTCGTATACACAGTTCTTGTACCTACTCGAATACACGGTTCCTGCTCCTACTCGAATACACATTTCCTGCTCCTACTCATATACATGGTTCCTGCTCCCATTCGAATACACGGTTCCTACTCCTACTCGAATACATGGTTCTTGCACCTCCGCGAATAAACAGTTCTTGCACCTACTCGTATACACATTTCCTGCTCCTCGTATACACATTTCCTGCTCCTACTCGAATACAAGGTTCCTGCCCCTACTCGTATACACAGTTCTTGCTCCTACTCGAATACACAGTTCCTGCTCCTACTCGTATACACAGTTCTTGCTCCTACTCGAATACACAGTTCCTGCTCCTGCTCGCATACACAGTTCCTGCTCCTGCTCGCATACACAGTTCTTGCTCCTACTCGAATACACAGTTCTTGCTCCTCGTATACACAGTTCTTGCTCCTACTCTGATATGTTTTCTGATCCTATTCGAATACACGGTTCCTGCTCCTACTCTAATACAGTTCCTGCTCCTACTCGAATACACAGTTCCTGCTCCTACTCGTATACACAGTTCTTGCTCCTACTCGAATACACAGTTCCTGCTCCTCGTATACACATTTCAAGCTCCTACTCGTATACACAGTTCCTGCTCCTACTGGTATACACATTTCCAGCTCCTACTCGTATGCACATTTCCTTCTCCTATTCGTATACACGGTTCTTACTCCTACACGAAAACACGGTTCCTGCTCCTGCTCGAATATAAAGTTCCTGCTCCTACTCATATACATGGTTCCTGCTCCCATTCGAATACATGGTTCCTGCTCCTACTCGTAAACACATTTCCTGATCCTACTCGAATACAAGGTTCCTGCTCCTACTCGTATACACAGCTCCTACTCGTATACACATTTCCTGCTCCTACTCGAATACATGGTTCCTGCTCCTACTCGAATACACTGTTCTTACACCTACTGGTATACACAGTTCCTGCTCCTCGTATACACAGTTCCTGCACCTACTCGAATACATGGTTCCTGCTCCTACTCGTATACACAGTTCTTGCTCCTACCCGAATACACGGTTCCAGCTCCTACTCGTATACACAGTTCTTGATCCTACTTGAATACACAGTTCTTGCTCCTACTCGAATACATGGTTCCTGCTGCTACTCGTATACACAGTTCCTGCTCCTCATATACACAGTTCCTGAACCTACTCGAATACATGGTTCATGCTCCTACTCGTATACACAGTTCTTGCTGCTACTCGTATACACGGTTCCTGCTCCTACTCGAATACATGGTTCCTGCTCCTACACGAATACAGGGTTCCTGCTGCTACTCGTATACACGGTTCCTGCTCCTACTCGTATACACAGTTCTTGCTCCTACTTGAATACACGGTTCCAGCTCCTACTCGTATACACGGTTCTTGCTCCTACACGAATACACGGTTCCTGCTCCTGCTCGAATACATGGTTCCTGCTCCTACTCGAATACACAGTTCTTGCTCCTACTCTGATATGGTTTCTGCTCCTATTCGAATACACGGTTCCTGCTCCTACTCTAATACAGTTCCTGCTCCTACTCGAATACACAGTTCCTGCACCTACTCGTATACACGGTCCCTGCTCCTACTCGTATGCACAGTTCCTGCTCCTACTCGAATACACAGTTCCTGCTCCTACTCGTATGCACAGTTCCTGCTCCTACTCGAATACACAGTTCCTGCTCCTACTCGTATGCACAGTTCCTGCTCCTACTCGAATACACAGTTCCTGCTCCTACTCGAATACACAGTTCTTGCTCCTACTCGTATACACAGTTCCTGCTTCTACTCGAATACAAGGTTCTTGCTCCTATTCGAAAACACGGTTCCTGCTCCTACTCGAATATACGGTTCCCGCTCCTACTCGTAGACACGGTTCTTGCTCCTACACGAATACATGGTTCCTGCTCCTGCTCGAATACAAAGTTCCTGCTCCTACTCATATACATGGTTCCTGCTCCCATTCGAATACACGGTTCCTGCTCCTAATCGAATACACGGTTCCAGCTCCTACTCGTAGACACGGTTCCTGCTCCTACTCGTATACACAGTTCTTGTACCTACTCGAATACACGGTTCCTGCTCCTACTCGAATACACATTTCCTGCTCCTACTCATATACATGGTTCCTGCTCCCATTCGAATACACGGTTCCTACTCCTACTCGAATACATGGTTCTTGCACCTCCGCGAATAAACAGTTCTTGCACCTACTCGTATACACATTTCCTGCTCCTCGTATACACATTTCCTGCTCCTACTCGAATACAAGGTTCCTGCCCCTACTCGTATACACAGTTCTTGCTCCTACTCGAATACACAGTTCCTGCTCCTGCTCGCATACACAGTTCTTGCTCCTACTCGAATACACAGTTCTTGCTCCTACTCTGATATGTTTTCTGATCCTATTCGAATACAAGGTTCCTGCTCCTACTCTAATACAGTTCCTGCTCCTACTCGAATACACAGTTCCTGCTCCTACTCGTATACACAGTTCTTGCTCCTACTCGAATACACAGTTCCTGCTCCTCGTATACACATTTCAAGCTCCTACTCGTATACACAGTTCCTGCTCCTACTGGTATACACATTTCCAGCTCCTACTCGTATGCACATTTCCTGCTCCTATTCGTATACACGGTTCTTACTCCTACACGAAAACACGGTTCCTGCTCCTGCTCGAATATAAAGTTCCTGCTCCTACTCATATACATGGTTCCTGCTCCCATTCGAATACATGGTTCCTGCTCCTACTCGTAAACACATTTCCTGATCCTACTCGAATACAAGGTTCCTGCTCCTACTCGTATACACAGCTCCTACTCGTATAAACATTTCCTGCTCCTACTCGAATACATGGTTCCTGCTCCTACTCGAATACACAGTTCTTACACCTACTGGTATACACAGTTCCTGCTCCTCGTATACACAGTTCCTGCACCTACTCGAATACATGGTTCCTGCTCCTACTCGTATACACAGTTCTTGCTCCTACCCGAATACACGGTTCCAGCTCCTACTCGTATACACAGTTCTTGATCCTACTTGAATACACAGTTCTTGCTCCTACTCGAATACATGGTTCCTGCTGCTACTCGTATACACAGTTCCTGCTCCTCATATATAGAGGATATTATATGAGTGTCTATGTCATACTATGTTTACGACACGAGTGCCTGAATATTAGTATTTCCCGAGCGAGAGCGAGGGATATACCGATATTCAGGCACGAGTGTCGTAAACATAGTATGGCATTGACACGAATATAATATTCTGTTTATTACCGAAGCCGTAAAATTAATGAAAACACGCTAAAATCCACTTTCAACCATAGATTAGCGACCCGCCGTCGCGCATTTGGAACGCAACGTCATAGACGAAGCGTGACGTCATAGCATTGTTTAGGACGTCACGTCACCATGACAAAGTGATATGTTGCCCTAGGGCATCGTATGAAAAATATGAACCCCGATATGATTGCCCCCGTAGGTAATAAACACAGTTCCTGAACCTACTCGAATACATGGTTCATGCTCCTACTCGTATACACAGTTCTTGCTGCTACTCGTATACACGGTTCCTGCTCCTACTCGAATACATGGTTCCTGCTCCTACACGAATACAGGGTTCCTGCTGCTACTCGTATACACGGTTCCTGCTCCTACTCGTATACACAGTTCTTGCTCCTACTTGAATACACGGTTCCAGCTCCTACTCGTATACACGGTTCTTGCTCCTACACGAATACACGGTTCCTGCTCCTGCTCGAATACATGGTTCCTGCTCCTACTCGTATACACAGTTCTTGCTCCTGCTCGTATACACAGTTCTTGCTCCTACTCGAATACACAGTTCTTGCTCCTACTCTGATATGGTTTCTGCTCCTATTCGAATACAAGGTTCCTGCTCCTACTCTAATACAGTTCCTGCTCCTACTCCAATCATAGTCCCTGCTCCTACTCGTATACACGGTTCCTGCTCCTACTCGTATACACAGTTCTTGCTCCTACTCGAATACACAGTTCCTGCTCCTACTCATATACACATTTCCAGCTCCTACTCGTATGCACAGTTCCTCGGCCTACTCGAATACACAGTTCCTGCTCCTACTCGAATACACAGTTCCTGTTCCTACTCGAATACAAGGTTCCTGTTCCTACTCGAATACAAGGTTCCTGCTCCTATTCGTATACACAGTTCCTGCTCCTACTCGAATACACAGTTCTTGCTCCTACTCTGATATGGTTTCTGGTCCTATTCGAATACACGGTTACTGCTCCTACTCTAATACAGTTCCTGCTCCTACTCGTATACACAGTTCCTGCTCCTACTCGAATACACATTTCCAGTTCCTACTCGTATGCACAGTTCCTACTCCTACTCGTATACACGGTTCCTGCTCCTACTCGAATACAAGGTTCTTGCTCCTACTCGTATACACAGTTCCTGCTTCTACTCGAATACAAGGTTCTTGCTCCTATTCGAATACACGGTTCCTGCTCCTACTCGAATACACGGTTCCAGCTCCTACTCGAATACACAGTTCTTGCTCCTTCTCGAATACACGGTTCTTGCTCCTACTCGAATACACGGTTCCTGCTCCTACTCATATACATGGTTCCTGTTCCCATTCGAATACACGGTTCCAGCTCCTACTCGTATACACAGTTCTTGCACCTACTGGTATACACATTTCCTACTGCTACTCGTATACACAGTTCTTGATCCTACTCGAATACATGGTTCCTGTTCCTTCTCGAATACACAGTTCCTGCTCCTACTCGAATACACAGTTCTTGCTCCTACTCTGATGTGGTTTCCGTCCTATTCGAATATACAGTTCCTGCTCCTACTCGAATACACAGTTCTTGCTCCTACTCGAATACACAGTTCCTGCTCCTACTCGTATACACATTTCCAGCTCCTACTCGTATGCACAGTTCCTGCGCCTACTCGAATACACAGTTCCTGCTCCTACTCGTATACACAGTTCTTGCTCCTACTCGTATACATGGTTCTTGCTCCTACTCGAATACAAACTTCCTGCTCCTACTCGTATACACAGTTTTTGCTCCCACTCGAATACACAGTTCCTGCTCCTGCTCGTATACACAGTTCTTGCTCCTACTCGAATACACAGTTCCTGCTCCTACTCGTATACACGGTTCCTGCTCCTGCTCGTATACACAGTTCTTGCTCCTTTTCGTATACACGGTTCTTGCTCCTACTCGTATACACAGTTCTTGCTCCTTTTCGTATACACGGTTCTTGCTCCTGCTCGTATACACAGTTCTTGCTCCTACTCGTATACACAGTTCTTGCTCCTACTCGAATACAAACTTCCTGCTCCTACTCGTATACACAGTTTTTGCTCCCACTCGAATACACAGTTCCTGCTCCTGCTCGTATACACAGTTCTTGCTCCTACTCGAATACACAGTTCCTGCTCCTACTCGTATACACGGTTCCTGCTCCTGCTCGTATACACAGTTATTGCTCCTTTTCGTATACACGGTTCTTGCTCCTACTCGTATACACAGTTCTTGCTCCTTTTCGTATACACGGTTCCTGCTCCTGCTCGTATACACAGTTCTTGCTCCTACTCGTATACACAGTTCCTGCTCCTTTTCGTACACACGGTTATTGCTCCTACTCGAATACACAGTTCCTGCTCCTACTCGTATACACGGTTCCTGCTCCTGCTCGTATACACAGTTCTTGCTCCTTTTCGTATACACGGTTCTTGCTCCTACTCGTATACACAGTTCTTGCTCCTTTTCGTATACACGGTTCTTGCTCCTGCTCGTATACACAGTTCTTGCTCCTACTCGTATACACAGTTCTTGCTCCTACTCGAATACAAACTTCCTGCTCCTACTCGTATACACAGTTTTTGCTCCCACTCGAATACACAGTTCCTGCTCCTGCTCGTATACACAGTTCTTGCTCCTACTCGAATACACAGTTCCTGCTCCTACTCGTATACACGGTTCCTGCTCCTGCTCGTATACACAGTTCTTGCTCCTTTTCGTATACACGGTTCTTGCTCCTACTCGTATACACAGTTCTTGCTCCTTTTCGTATACACGGTTCCTGCTCCTGCTCGTATACACAGTTCTTGCTCCTACTCGTATACACAGTTCCTGCTCCTTTTCGTACACACGGTTATTGCTCCTACTCGAATACACAGTTCCTGCTCCTACTCGTATACACGGTTCCTGCTCCTACTCGAATACATAGTTCTTGCTCCTACTCGAATACACAGTTCCTGCTCCTACTCGAATACACAGTTCCTGCTCCTACTCGAATACACGGTTCCTGCTCCTACTCGAATACACAGTTCCAGCTCCTACTCGAATACACAGTTCTTGCTCCTACTCGAATACACAGTTCCAGCTCCAACGAGAATACACAGTTCCTACTCCTACTAGAATACACAGTTCCTGCTCCTATTCGTATACACGATTCCTGCTCCTACTCGTATACACAGTTCCAGCTCCTACTCGAATACACGGTTCCTGCTCCAACTCGAATACATGGTTCCTACTCCTACTCGAATACATGGTTCCTGCTCCTACTCGAATACACGGTCCCTGCTCCTACTCGAATAAAAGGTTCCTGCTCCTATTCCTATACACAGTTCCTGTTCCTATCCGTATATTCGGTTCCTGCGCCTACTTCTGTACACGATTTCTGCTCCTACTCGAAAGGACAGTTTCTGCTCCTACTCACATACACAGTTCTTGCTCCTTCTCGTATACACAGTTCTTGCTCCTACTCGTATGCACAGTTCTTCCTCCTACTCATATACACAGTTCCAGCTCCTACTCGTATGCACAGTTCTTCCTCCTACTCATATACACAGTTTCTGCTCCTACTCATATACACAGTTCTTGCTCCTTCTCGTATACACAGTTCTTGCTCCTACTCGTGTGCACAGTTCTTCCTCCTACTCATATACACGGTTCCTGTAGGTGCAGAAACACTGTGTACGAGTAGGGGCAGGAGCAGGACCTGTGTGTACGAGTAGGAGTAGGAGTAGGAACTGTGTGGTCCTAAATAGTTCATATACCAACTTCTACCCACAATACATGCGACTACATATGGACACTTGCTCCAGCTGTGTCTATTCAAATTAACTATTGACCTTGAACTTACTTGTAGAAACATCCCAAAAATAGTTACCTATTGGGCATATGACTCCCACATCCTCTCGATGGTGACAGTCGCTGTTTCCGTAAGCATTGTGGGTACACTCTGAAAGCCTAGTCTCGTTTCCCCTACACTTGACATCGTCCAACCAGAGAGGCCCCGTCCCCTGTCCGAAGGCTGCGCTCCCACGATATGATGCATTCAGTCTATCAGAATTATCATTTTGAAATTAAATGGATTTTTAACATGTGCATAGTTCCGAAAATTAAAAGCGAAATATTTGCTTTATTCCCGAAATAAAAAAGATACATGCGAAAATAGATATTATCATTTCCTTTGATATTCTTCAACGAAGAAAGTTGATGATAGTTACGTGTTTAATCCGAGCATGTGGCAAGCAACCTGAGCATCTTGTGTGGAAAATCCATCATCACACACGGTGCCCCAGACCGCGTTGACCTGAACCTCAAGACGACCTTCACGTGAGGAGGAGCCCCCAGTGAGGCGCGCGGTGAGAGGCTGGCTGGTCGCCGAGTCGCCACAGAATAGTGATACGTCCTCTGAGTGGTCACAGTTGTTGGTCCCAAGATCAGTGTGACGACAGTCGAACAATGACGTCTCATTGCCGCGACACTCCACATCATCCAGCCAGATCTTTCCTGTACCAGGACCGTATGGAATTCCACTAAAGGATATAGCACCTGAACTGAGTTGGGGAGGGGGAGATGAGAGAGAGAGACATAAGTGGTCAGATTAGAAACAATGTCAGTCGAAACGTCGCAAAAAACAAAATGTCCTAAGACAAAATGACCTATGGACGAAATCCCAAGGTGAAAAAAGAACTGAATATGAAAGTAGATAAAACATTAAAGCACTACCAATTATTTTCAAGCACTTTCAATAGAATTCGATAGACTCTTCGCTGGTTTAGCTAATGCATTTGGGGCTTAATGTTTCAATTTAAGTTTGAATTTGGCAAATCAGCAGCTGTTGGCAGAATGGCAACGGTCCCTTGCCAACTTCTGATCTTCTTTGGACACATTTGTCTTCAGGAGTGTTGAGGACCTGACTGCCTGTATATACATATAGCAATCTAAGACCGGATTGCTCTATAGAAGACTCTTCTTACTCTATAGAATATCCACTAGTGTATGCATATTCTCAATTTCTATAGTATTATATGCAAAAATAATATTCCTGACCAAATACAATTTCAACAACCAAGCAAACATGACCTAACTGGTGCTGTACTGGGCCAGTAGTGGCTACTACAGGTATCCAGTACTCGCCCGATTGAGGCATCCGTTACTGGCCCTGTACCACCTTGAACCCTGGCGTGGTACTGGCCCTGTACCACCTTGAACCCTGGCGTGGTACTGGGCCAGTACCACCTTGAACCCTGGCGTGGTACTGGGCCAGTACCACCTTGAACCCTGGCGTGGTACTGGGCCAGTACCACCTTGAACCCTGGCGTGGTACTGGGCTAGTACCACCTTGAACCCTGGCGTGGTACTGGCCCTGTACCACCTTGAACCCTGGCGTGGTACTGGGCCAGTACCACCTTGAACCCTGGCGTGGTACTGGCCCTGTACCACCTTGAACCCTGGCGTGGTACTGGGCCAGTACCACCTTGAACCCTGGCGTGGTACTGGGCCAGTACCACTTTGAACCCTGGCGTGGTACTGGCCCTGTACCACCTTGAACCCTGGCGTGGTACTGGCCCTGTACCACCTTGAACCCTGGCGTGGTACTGGGCCAGTACCACCTTGAACCCTGGCGTGGTACTGGGCCAGTACCACCTTGAACCCAGGCGTGGTACTGGGCCAGTACCACCTTGAACCCTGGCGTGGTACTGGGCTAGTACCACCTTGAACCCTGGCGTGGTACTGGCCCTGTACCACCTTGAACCCTGGCGTGGTACTGGGCCAGTACCACCTTGAACCCTGGCGTGGTACTGGCCCTGTACCACCTTGAACCCTGGCGTGGTACTGGGCCAGTACCACCTTGAACCCTGGCGTGGTACTGGGCCAGTACCACCTTGAACCCTGGCGTGGTACTGGGCTAGTACCACCTTGAACCCTGGCGTGGTACTGGGCTAGTACCACCTTGAACCCTGGCGTGGTACTGGGCCAGTACCACCTTGAACCCTGGCGTGGTACTGGGCCAGTACCACCTTGAACCCGGGCGTGGTACTGGGCCAGTACCACCTTGAACCCTGGCGTGGTACTGGGCCAGTACCACCTTGAACCCTGGCGCGGTACTTGGCCAGTACCACCTTGAACCCTGGCGTGGTACTGGGCCAGTACTTGCAAACGGTACTAGGCCAGTATCACGCCATTACTAAAACGATACCATTCCCTATACTAGCCGAATTCAGATTAGCCTTCACTGTGAAATATATCGCCTGTACCGTAAATTTCCCGTATTAAAATGTACTTATAAATCAAAGTTTTGTTTATTTCCATATTTTGTATACACGCATCGACATCAAAAACACAATTTAGTACAGTTACACTCCCACATATCGATACATTCTATTTGAAAATACAATATAATACAATATAATTGAGTCTATACAGACACATACAAACAAAAATGCATTCACAAAATCACTTAATATTCGACAAAGACTTTAGAATTAAAAGTAGAGGTAGTGTTGACCAAAATTGTATGACTTTTTCTTCATTTTGGTTGGATAGGTATATTGTACTACTTGATTATGTCAATTCTTATATAAGCAGTCGATGGAGTAAAGCCTCTCTTGTTCTCCGCTCGATCATTTGTTTGGTCAATAAGATTATGGCATTTAAGGGATTATTATTTTTACCTTTGATGACTAGGATTATTTTTTCAATAGGAAACGTTATAGGAATCTCTGCAGAATGCATCCATGTTTCCAAATCATTCAAATAATTGAAGTATAATTGGCACAAACAAATGTAGAATTTGCATTGATTGTTCTGGATGTGTCATGTCAACATACTTTCTCCTTATTTTGCCATTTGAAACTTGTTTACCTTAATTTGATACAATATTACGCAAATGGAGCGCTTTTGTAGAACTTCAGTACATGTTTTTGCATTCCAGAATCGGAAACCACAATCCATTTTGATAATAACTGACCTACTTTTATTTGAGTCCCGAGCTGTTTCCTAGAATTGTTTAGGGGGCATGTTTCATAACGTAAACGCTGAGCGCGCATGCATGTTATGTCCCGTCTGTGCGTACCAAGCTGCTTGGTTTTCATGTTATCAAGTTATACAAGTAATCATTCATGGGTTTATTGTAATGATAGGCCTTATTATGAAACAGTACTGACAGTCTCCAACTAGACCAGCAAACACCCAGGCAAGACTGTCATGCATTGTCCAACCGCCTGTACATCGAGCACCGATATTCACTAATCTACTCAGTTGCTCCCCAAGCCTAAGATTGTCTTTTGAGAGGCTTTTCTTGTTGAGATTGGCGTGTTTTATTATTATTCCACGAAAGGTATGCTCGCGATGTAGCCAAAACGGCTGGAGCAAATGCAACCAAATTTTGTAGTTCTGTAGCCCTTACCTTGGAAAAGCGACAATACGGTTTTGGGCTCAATCGGCCCAGCCGTTAAAGGTTCAGTTCGAATCTAAAATTAAATTTTAACAGGGGAAAATATTTCAGAATGGAGATAGAGACTTGCAAATTATTGTACGAGATGCCCATTGACAATCGGAGCAAAAAGAAATTATTGACGAATTCGTAGGTCACGTGGTTTAGTGGGAGGAGTTGATTTCAGAACACTGGTACCGTCAGTCTGAAATTGGAAAGCCAAGCGCTCTAAGTCGAGAGCCATAACTCTGAAAATATTAATCCGGAGGAGTTGATTTCAGAACGGACGGACGTAACGGACGGACGGACGGACAGACGGGCTGCGCCACGACAATAACCCCCTGGGTTTCACTCGTAGGGTTTAAAAAGTGCGAACTTCAAACCTCAAAAGCTCAAACACTAGATAACGTAATTTCACAAAATCTTCACCAAAATGCTGATTTTCGGGGTTTTGAGGGTACGCATCTTCAAAAATGTTATCAACGGCATCACATACAGGTATGTGTGATAGCTCATCTGAAAGCTGAAGAAATGGTAAAAAAGTTTCTTCAAAAAAAATTCAATTTCATGTTAGAACTAAAATTATCTGCCCTTGAATATGGTCTTTTCGCATTCATGTTCAAAGGGGCATTTATTCTCAATTTAACGTGCATTTACCAGAAAATCATGTCTCCAGGGGATATCTTTTGAACGTTTTCTTGGAAATTATGACTTTCTACTTTAAAATGTACCTCACTACATGACAGTGTCAGTACACATTTAACATAAGTTAAAGAAACAAATATATTTTTCATTCAGGCTTCTAAATGTGTCAAATCTACACAAATATGCATGTCTCCAGTCGATAGGCAGTTACAATTATATCTGTCTAATTGAAAATTATGCATAATAAATTCTTAAACTTCGATTCTAAAGATGTCTCGATAGCACTAGAACACATTTAGTATGAATCCATTACTATATCAGAGTTTTTTCAAAACTATCTCAGATATAGGTGTCTCCAAAATGACGGACAGATACGTTACCAAAATTCATATTTTATTATCAAATCAAATCCTTGGGTATATACAATTAAATACGATGTCATCTTAACCACAAATATATATACAACAATATATAACAATCATCAGAAACACACAAAGTCTCATAAAATTGTAGTTTTGGGTAGACTACTCAAAATTGGAAAAGGTACGCGAAAAAATCAACAGATACGTACGTTACCTATGTTGCCTTCCATTGTGGAATTATTACTCTTATTATAACTCTCATACATGACCATCTTGCACGTAGTGCTTTGAATAGTTGGAGGGTGACAGCACTCTTCTGCCTTTAAGTGGTTGTCCAACACATCCAAATACATTTTATGTCCAGCAGATAAGTTACCAACAGATACGTTACAAATACGTTACCAATATATTACCAATGGAGAAAAAATTGTCTGACTGCATGTGGAGCCCACATGCGACAAGATGAATGACAATATGTTCACAAAAGAGGCATTTCCGGTACCAAAGAGGGGCGTATGAAAGGGTATGGCACCAAACTGAACGAGAAGTATTTGTTATCGATTCAATCTTGTTTCATAAACAATGTGAAGGTTGTGAAATACGCTATTTGGTTTTTCTATATGTTAACTATTTCATACAAAGGTTATTTCCAAATTATGTTCTAGTAAGTTTAGTGCAGTGGTTAATTATGACAGGGCATGATGTATTCATGGTAACGTATCTGTTGCATTTTTGGAAACATTTGTTGCTCATTTTCTATTAGATTTTACTACCTTTCAACATGCTATAATGGTTTATTTTTATATTAACTATATCATACAAAATGTATCTCTGATTTATGATTGTAAAAAGCTTAGAGCATGGATGCATTACGAAATGACTGTGAGGTTTATCAAGGTAACGTATCTGTTGCATTTGCTGACGTTTCTGTTGCTTACTTGCTGTAGTACACATTCTATCAGAGTTTACTAACGTTTCATTAGTTTAGTATACACGTTCATATTTTTGGGTAAAATTATGTTCATCTTATATGGAACTAGATTCGTGACAAATAAATGACAGATACGTTACTATTTGTCTCTGATGAATAACAGTTATCTTCAGGTTAAGTTGTTTATACTGGCGTCTTTCTGTTCTTTGATGATATTGTGCACAGGAAAATGCATCCCATGGATAACAATGCATACCTGTGTTCGATTCCATACGTTTATGAAGAAAATGATATGTTTGTATCTTATAAATGTTTAAAAAATAAGTCTTTTCTATTTACATCAACCCTCTTTAACAAATTTCAAAACAGAACACCTTCAGACCCGACACGTGTTTTGTGTGACAAAAGAGGTTAACATTTCAATAAAATACAATAAAATATGTTTTATTCGTGTTGCTGTGTATACATAACTCATTCTATATACGTAGTGTAGTAACGTATCTGTTGAAACACAAAACAGGGTATATGAGTGTTGACTAAAATAAAATCAAGCAAAAGGATGCTACACTCCAGCCACTTCTCTTTCTTATAACAAGCTTAACAGTTCCTTTACAGATCATTATCGTATAAAAGTTGATAGTTTGGGAACAATTTGGACAAGATAACAAATAATTGAAATTTTGTGATTTTGAGTAATAGAACATTGTCATTTTTCGAAAATCGCCATATAAGCGTATTTCAAAGGATCATAACTAATTCCGAACGGCGATATTGAAACTTTTTTTGGACCTATATCATGCACAATTGCAAGAACAAACACTTTTATGTTGAACTCTTTCATCAAAAAGTTAATAGTTGAGCTTCAAATATCGCAAACGTGATCTAGGGGTTCGAAAATAAGCATTTTGGAATATTTTCCTGAATATTCAGAAGAACATAACGCATTTATTATGTATGCAATCTAAATGATGATTACATGTATTTAAGTGGAATTTAAAGCACAACATTTTCCATGTCACACCTAAGAATGAAAATATTAACCGTTTTATCTCGATCATGAGGAACATGTAGGGTCCATTAATATGTGATTTTGTTCAATTTCACTTAGAGACTTGCAATGCATACAGTGCTGGAGATTAAATCTCGGCCACACATCTGCAGATATAGATAGTTTACATTAAAACACTAAAAAGCATAGATGATCTCTGAAGCCTGTAAGACGTTTAAGGGTTATTTCATAAGTAATTTAGGACTTATTCATTTAATTTCGTCACTTTATATGCATTATTATGGACCATAAGTTATTAAGGGTTTCAAGCTTCTTGAAGACCTTATTGTTATTGTTCGGATTATCTTTAGGTCTTCAAGACGAATGTCTGAAGACCTATTGTTGTTATCGTGTTTTACCTTATTATTATTCCGACGATTTTGTGTCACGTTTTCCCGAAAAACGGCTCGTCCGATCTGCATAAAATTTTCACGGTTTGTTACCTGTGACCCAATGCAGTGCATAACGAAGCCCGATTTTTGATTTTCGACTTCTTTCGAGAGTAATCTCCCCTTGAAGTTGAAACTTCAAACCTCAAAAGCTCGAAAACAATTAAGATAATTTCACAAAACTTTCACCGAAATGTGGGCCGTAACATTCCCCATCGATTAGGCCCATAGCGGTTTTCGGCCGTAATAATAGATTTTTTGCTATTCCGAAAAAACTGAAAATTTTGCGCACTTTCGCGATTTTGAGGGTACGCGTCTTCAAAAATCTTCTTCTAAATCCCGGCAATACATACAGCATCATGCAGTAGCTCATTTGAAAACTAAAAGAATGCTGCAAAAAGTAATCCCCTCCCCCCCCCCCCCCCCCCCCCCCCCCCCAACCCTTGCTCTATTTTTAATGGTTAACGAACTACAGCTATTTGAAAAATGAACTTTTTAAAAATACATTTTTTAGGGCTCGCATTCAAATGGACATAACTCTGTTGGGAATAAACTTATGTCAAAGTTACTTAGTGCAATCTCTTTCTTATAAATAGTTTTGAAATTCCATAACATATCATTATCATATAAAAGTTATTATTTTGGGCATAATTTGTGCATATTCCCAAAACAGTGAAATATTTTGATTTTGAGACTTTTTGAGGTGTTTATCCTTTGGGGAATTATTAATCATGAACCACTGAAGATAGGAAGACTTTAAATAGATCATGTTGATGTGGAAACGTCATTAATTAAGGACAATATTTTTCAAGCTCGTATCTGTCATAGTATTTTTGTGACAAGTCATAGAAGTTTGCCACTTTTCAGAAATCGCCATTTTCAACAAACTTGAAAGGTTCATAACTGCTTAACTTCTTATGCTATTGAAATTTAACATACACCTGCGTATGCACGAGAAGAACAACTTTTATGTTGACTGCTTTCATCAAAAAGTTGATAGTTAAGCTCCGAACATCGCAAAGGTTTCTAGGGGTCCAAATTGTAGCATTTTTGAGTAGTTTCTTTAACATTCAGAATATTATAACGCATTACTTATGTATACAATACAAATGATGATAACATCTCCTCAAGTGGAAATTAAAGCACAACATTTTCTATGTAAAACCTTAGTATGAAAATATTAAACCATTTTCTCTTAATCGTGAGGAAAATCATGTAGGGGTCCATTACTATGTGATTTTTCCATTTTCAGAGGGGTACCTTCTTTGGAGAATGTTTGTAAAATAACTATTGAAGATAGAGACATGTTTGATAGCTGGTTTTAAAGCAGAAAAACTGGTGAATAACCGAGAATCCAGCATGGAGTTCAAGGTCAAGCAGAAGTCTTGAAGACCTAAGTATTGACGCGTCAATCCTAGTTCTTCTTATTATTCCGCCGTTTTTTCTACCAGAGTTACAGTTCACAATTCTTGACCGATTTGAATGATATTTTAGTATGTTATGAAGCTTAAACGGTACAAAGGGCCCATACAATTCTTGAGAGACATGCTCCATAATGGGGAGATTTATTATCTTTTTGAATATTTAGCCAAATTGGCCTAAACTTTGCATGCAGGTTCATTTTATTAGAACCTAAAAATAAGTCTCTTAGCGTTTGGCCACCAGATGGCCTTAAATGTTTTAAGCTGTCTTCAACCCCACATAACTTTAACATTTTGCTGCAAAATGACAGTATTTCTTGGAAGTGTAAACGCAATTCAGATGTCTTCTATAAACGTTTGGCTTCAAATAACATGTTTTGCTACATCTGTAATCAGAATCGTCTTTAAATTCCCTATCCACATCCAATGAGGCGCATGAGGTCCCTCTTGGTCAAGTAGTAAGGGCGTTATGGCAATGGGAAAAATGGGACTCTTTGGCCCCAGTCTAAAACGATAAATGTGCCGGGCCTCTCACAATAATCTGTGTTACTACGTGCTATGTTGTCTTCCTACGCTAATGTTCATGTGCACAAGTCCTACAGAGCCGTGTATTTGTGCAGTGAAAGTGATAGTGTGCTCTCTGGCATTAACGCTGTTGAACAAATCATTGTGTTGCATGCTTTATTCAGCATGCAGCACGTGTTTTTCGCAATTCACAGGCATGGTCGCGCATGCACAAATGCACATACCTCACCAATTGACATTTTCTAAAAATCAAATCATCATAGATGTTTATTATTCTAAATTCACAGCCTGTTTTCATATTATTTCAAAGCTATATAAACTTGACACCTGTGGTCTCATCTCATGTTCAAACCAACACCTTATGAATTCCTACTGCTACCTCGCTGCTATGTATCGATTTTTTCTGAAACAGTTAAATTCATAAAAACAGCAGCCCCTTTTATTTTGAGTCATTCAATTCTTTATTGAACTTCACTCTCTGTAAGCATTTTGTCTCAAGGGCTGCGTTCGTTTTGACTCAATCGAGTGTAATATTGCGCGAACGACTCGTAGTGCTAAAGGTAACATTGTATTATTGCCGAATACACGTATCATGCCAATTCGTGTTTGTCATTTACCCAAATCAAAATCTCACATCCGCTAATATTGCGAATGTGTTCATATAATTTCGTAAGTAAGTCGGAGAGTATGGATACAGAATAAAGACGAACATTCCTGGCGAGGTTTTTGAAAACGCAGCGTCAAATGACGTAGTTCCGTTACTCTCACGCCCCCCTCCCCGTTTAAGCAGCATGGGCCTTGAGTGACTCTAGCGTGCATACCAGAGTGACACTATGGTCGTTCTTTAGGAATTCGATCGCACATGCGACACACTAAGTGCAAAACGAACGCAGCCCAGAATTGGCACTGTTGAACAAGTCCCATTGCGTTGCTGACTGGAAAGAGCATGCATCACGTGTTTCTCGCACTTGGACGCGCTCTAATGCACATACCTCTGGAAGTCATGACTGAAATGTAAATTAACTGGTGTTGACTGTTTGAAACTGCTATTGATGTTTATTTAGCATTTGACATCTAAGTACATTTTGCTTATATATTTGATAAACTTGTGCATTAAAGAATAACATTAACATTAATTTCAGATCATTCGAGTGACAGTGTTGATATGATTAAAACTAAATTGTAGTATCATAACACACACACAGTAGAATTAAACTCATCTGATGAATATTAACTATTTCAGTAAAGGTGCATCTATTGTATTGTTTCGGGTCACATATGCGAATCGTTATATTGGGTAGGGTTTGTTTCCGGAGCAGATTTAAAAAAATAATTGACCAATCTTCACTAAATGTGGCATACATCCTCCCCATATAATGTAGATGTGTCTTTTTGTGATTTCAGATTTGAGTAAATTTTTATTTTTTTGGTTTTCATGGCAACAATTTGGACTTAATCTATTTAAAGGGTAGGGTTTGTTTCCGGAGCAGATCTCTCACCAAATTTAGTATGCTGCCTCCCCATATCATGTAGATGTGCCTTTTGGGGCTTTGAACTTTATAAAATTTGATTTGTTTTCAGTTTCCTTGGCAACAATTTGAACATTGTCCTTTAGAGGGTTGAGGTTTGTTTCCAGGGTAGATCTCTAAAAGTATGGGGGCTATCCTCACCAAATTTGGTACACTACTTCCAAATATCATTTAGGTGTGCCTTTGGGGTGTTTGAACTTTTAAAATTTAATTTTGCTCTCTTTGCATGGCACAAATTTGGACCTTGTCTTATTGAAGGTTAACATCTTAAATTGAATTGGGGAAGGGGGAGCTGAGAGACATCTGTTTTTACGAGTAAAAACACTTTCTAGATTGAGTTGATTATATTCAATAGATCAAATAACTTCTGTGCATATAAATTGAAAATCTATTTCGGTTTCTGCACAATTATAATGATGTTGCTCAATTATGATTTGAAACTAGGAAATTCTGGGAAATTATTTGCACTGATATCAGTACATATGGTGTGTCAGCACGCATTAAAGTCAAATTGAATATTATGAAACACAATGAATGTATAATCTATTGTCAGTAGGTTCATTTCCACTTAAATTACTTTAATAGCAAGTTATTGACCAATAAATAAAACATTCCGTGAGGATCAACAATGTCATTGTTTGGAACATCATTAACAAAAGTTTCAATTCAGCAAAGCAATTGAACTTAAAGTAAAGCTATAACACAGTATGCATAACTAGGTCTTATCCAAGTGTGATATTATGATAAATGATCAAATCTTGCCAGATTGTCTCGGATCAGTGTTGTTTATTCCATTTTGAAAAGGTTTGATCAAGAAAATATGTTTTGATAAGGTGTTAGAAACTAATTGATCGCTACAAGTTTATTTCACTAAATAATATGAAATGGCTATACTTTTCGTGTATATTGATTGCTAAATCCTGTCTTAAAATAAACACCATGTCTTTCATTAGTAAAAACATATAAATACATTTTCAATTTGAATACAATTAAACGGATTCATTGTTGCATGCACAATAGGGATTCTTTCTGCTTTTGCAATGTATTTAATTGATGGATATTTGATAAAGAATAAACAAACGTTGGTTTTGTACAGTTGATCATTTCACAGTGTAAAATATTGGAGACACTGAGTGCAACGGTTCATGAGATATCACGTTAACAAGAAATGTGATTTGCTGAAGTATGTACGGACGTACGTACGGACGCCGCTGAATACATAGTTTCCCGTTCCGCTTCGCGGCGGGGGACAATCCTATTTATTAGGTCTTCAAGACTTGTTATTATCCGTGTTCTTCATTATTATTTTTTGTACATTTTTTGTTCAGAGCTTTCTGAAGTAACCACAGGGCCGATTCGCATGAAATTTTCAGGGATGATAGCCTGTGACCCAACTTAGATAATAACGAGCCACTTTTTGGATTTTCGGCTTCTTTCTCGAGTTATCTCCCCATGAAGTCAAAACTTTAAACCTTCGTAGCTCGAATACTAATCAATATATTTTCTTAAAACTTTCACCAAAATGTGCGCAAAAACATTCCCTATCAAAAACCTTGCTACCATTTTTTCGGCCGTATATATAGATCTTTTGCTATTTTGAAAAAACTGAATTTTGTGTGAACTTTTGCAGTTTTTAGGGTATGCGTCTATGAAAACCTACTCGTCCTTCAATTTTATGACTAAAGCTACATATGATAGCTTATTTTAAAGATAAATGAATTCTTCAGAGGGTTGTAGTTGTCGATTTTTTAGTTTCATCCTAGAATTTTTATAATCCATCATTGAACATGGTCATTTTTAAAAAGACCGAATTTCGGCCTCATGTTTAAAGGGGCATTACTCTGTACGAAATGAAGATATGTCAAAGATTTTTTATTGTCATCTGACCCACATACGTTACTTAACATTTCTATAACAGATCTATATCATGTAAAAGTCGATAGTTAGGCCACAATTATCGCATTTGTCAAAATGTATGAAATTTCGTGATTTTGAGGACTTTTGAGGGGCATATTTTTCGAAGAATTGTAGATCTTAAACCACTAATGATACCAACATGTTTAGTAGCTTATGTTAAAGGAGAGATATCATTTTATTAAGGACAATAATTTTCAAGCATTTATTTGTCATACTTTACGTGTGACAAGTCATAGAACTTTGTAATTTTTCGAAAATCGCCATTTTCAGCAAAGTTCAAAGGATCATCTGCTTAACTAATTACGATAATGTCATTGTATTTACACCTTCGGGTGCACAAATTCGAGAACAACAACTTTTCTGTTGAATCCTTTCATCAAAAAGTTGATAGTTAAGCTCCGAAAATCACAAACGTTCTCAAGGGGGTCAAAATTTAAGCATTTTTGAATATTTTCTTAAATATTCAGAAGAATATAACGCATTACCTATGGATGCAATCTTAATGATGATTACATCTACTTAAGTGAAAATTAAAGCACAAGTTTTTCTATGTTGCACCTTAGTATGAAAATATTAACCATTTTGTCTGAATCGTGAGAAAGATCATGTAGGGGTCCATTAATAAGAGATTGTTACATTTTAAGAGGGTCATTGTCTTTGCAGAATTTTTGTAAAAAAAACTATTTAAGATAGAGACATGTTTTATAACTTGTTTTAAAGCGGAGAAACTGATGAATAAACTGAATGAAGTTCAAGGTCAAGCAGAAGTCTTGAAGACCTAAGTATTGCCTTGGCAATCCTAGTGAATATTATTAGGTCTTCAAGACTACGTCTGGAAGACCTATTGTTATTATCCGTGTTCTTCATTATTAGGTCTTCAAGACTACGTCTGGAAGACCTATTGTTATTATCCGTGTTCTTATTATTATTATTATTTTTTGTACTTTTTTTGTCCAGAGCTTTCTGAAGTAACTACTAGGCCGATTCGCATGAAACTTTCAGGGATGATAGCCTGTGACTCAACTTAGATAATAACGAGTCACTTTTTGGATTTTCGACTTCTTTCGTGAGTTATCTCCCTTTGAAGTCAAAACTTTAAACCTTCATAGCTCGAATACTAATCAATATATTTTCTTAAAACTTTCACCAAAATGTGCGCAACAAAATTCCCAACAAAAAAAGTTAGTGACATTTTTTCGGCCGTATATATAGATTTTTTGCTATTTCAAAAAAACTGAATTTTGAGTGAACTTTTGTCGTTTTTAGGCTATGCGTCTATGAAACCCTACTCGTCCTTCAATTTTTTGAGTAAAGCTACATATGATAGCTTATTTTATAGATAAATGAATTCTTCAGAGAGTTGTAGTTGTCGATTTTTTAATTTCATCCTAGAATTTTGATAATCCGTCATTGAACATGGTCAATTTTAAAAAGACCGAATTTCGGCCTCATGTTTAAAGGAGCATAACTCTGTAAGAAATGAAGATATGTCAAAGATACTTATTGCCATCTGATCACAATACGTTACTTAACATTTCCATAACAGATCGATATCATGTAAAAGTCGATAGTTAGGCCACAATTATCACATTTGTCAAAATGTATGAATTTTCGTGATTTTGAGGACTTTTGAGGGGCATATTTTTCAAAGAATTTTAGATCTTAAACCACTGAAGATAAAAACATCTTTCATAGCTTATGTGAAAGGAGAGATATAATTTTATTAAGGGCAATAATTTTCAAGCATTTATTTGTGATACTTTACGTGTGACAAGTCATAGAACTTTGTCATTTTTCGAAAATCGCCATTTTCAGCAAAGTTCAAAGGATCATAACTGCTTAACTAATCAAGATAGTTATATTATAGTTACATATTCGGATGCACAAATTCAAAAACAATAACTTTTCTGTTGAACTCTTTCATCAAAAAGTTTATAGTTAAGCTATGAACATCGTAATCGTTGTCTAGGGGTCAAAATTTAAGCAATTTAGAGTATTTTCTTGAATATTCAGAAAAAGATAACGCATTAATTATGTATGCAATCTAAATGATGAATACATCTGGTTAATTTGAAATTAAAGCACAATATTGTGTATGTACAACTAAATATGTAAATATTAGCCATGTTGTCTTAATCGTGAGAAAGGTCATGTAGGGGTCCATTAATAAGCCATTGTTCCATTTCAGAGGGCCATTGTCTTTGGAGATTTTTTGTAAAATAACTACTGTAGATAGAGACATGTTTGATAGCTCATTTTAAAGCAGAGAAACTGATGAATAACCGAGAGTCCAACATGGAGTTCAAGGTCAAGCAGAAGTCTTGAAGACCTAAGTATTGACGCGTCAATCCTAGTTATTATTTGTACTTTGTTTGTCCAGAGCTTTCTGAAGTAACCACTGGGCCGATTCGCATGAACTTTATTAGGTCTTCAAGACTACGTCTGGAAGACCTATTGTTATCAGGTCTTCAAGACTACGTCTGGAAGACCTATTGTTATTATCGTGTTTTTTTGTTGTTGTTTTTTTTGTTTTTTTATTATTATTTGACCTTTTTTGTCCGAAGGATTCCTGCGTAACCGCATGATCGATTTTCATGAAATTTTCAGAGATGATAGTCTGTGACCTGAACTAGTGCACTACGAAGCCCGATTTTGGATTTTCGACTTCTTTAGCGAGTTATCTCCCCTTGAAGTCAAAACTTCAAACCTCAATATCTCGAAAACTAATCAAGATATTTGCACAAAACTTTCACCACTATGTGGGCAACAACATTCCTCATCGATTAGGACTATAGCGGTTTTCGGCCGTAACAATAGATTTTTTGCTATTTCGAAAAAACTGAATATTTTGTCAACTTTCGCAGTTTTAAGGGTACGCATCTCCAAAAATCTTCTTCTAATTCACGGCAATACATACAGCTATGTGTGATAGCTTATTTTAAAGCTGAATAACTGCTCCACAGGATGCTCTAGTCCGAATTTTGAATTTCGTCTTAAAACTAAAATTATCTCCTCTTGAAAATGGTCCTTTTTTAAATGTTCATTTTTCGGCTCCTTGTTCAAAGTGACGTAACTCTGTCTAGAAAAAAGTTATGACAATGATTTTTATTGCAATCTCTTTACCATAACCAACTTAACAATTCCATAACATATCATTATCATAAAAAAGTTGATAGTTTCGGCACAATTTGGACATAATTCCCAAAATGTAATTCTTTTTGGTTTTGAGAATTTTCGAAGTATTCTTTCTTCGTAGAATTGTTTATCGTAAACCACGGAAGATACATTAATGTGTAATAGCTCATTTTAAAGCACATATGTCCTTTATTAAGAGAAATAAAGTTCAATCATGTATATGTTATACTTTACATGTGACAAGTCATAGAAGATTGTCGTTTTTAAAAAATCTACATTTTTAGCAAAATTCAAAGAATCATAACTGCTTAACTAATTAAGATATTGAAATTGTAATTACACCCGTGGATGCACAATTTCAGGAACAACAACGTTTCTTTTGAAACCTTTCATCAAAAAGTTGATAGTTAAGCTCCGAACATCGCAAATGTTGTCTAGGGGTCCAAATTTAAGCATTTTTGAGTATTTTCTTGAATATTCAGAAAAAGATAACACATTAATTATGTATGCAATCTAAATGATGATTACATCTATTTAAGTGGAAATTAAAGCACACTAGTTTGTATGTTGCAACTTAGTATGAAAATATTAACCATTTTGTCTTAATCATGAGAAAGATCATGAAGGGGTCCATTAATAAGCAAGTGTTCCATTTTCAGAGGGTTATTGTCTTTGCAGAATTTTTGTAAACAAACTATTGAAGATAGAGACACGTTTCATAGCTCATTTTAAAGCAGAGAAACTGGTGGATAACCGAGAGTGCAATATGGAGTTCAAGGTCAAGCAGAAGTCTTGAAGACCTAAGTATTGCCTTGGCAATCCTAGTTAGGTCTTCAAGACGAATTCAAGACGAATGTCTGGAAGACCTATTGTTATTATCCGGGTTTTTTTCTTATTAGGTCTTCAAGACGAATGTCTGAAAGACCTATTGTTATTATCCGGTTTTTTCTTCTTCTTTATTATTATTATTTGTACGTTTTTTGTGATCGCGATTCTGAAGTAACGGCTGAACCGATTTGCACGTAATTTTCAGAGATAAAAGCCTGTAACAAAAACTAGCCTTGTACGTCGGCCGAATTTTGATTTTCGACTTCTTTCTTGAGTTATCTCCCCTTGAAGTCAAAATTTTAAACCTTAATAGCTCGAAATCTAAGCAAGATATTTTCATAAAACTTTCACCAAAATGTGGGCAACAACATTCCCCATCGATCAGGCCTATAGCGGTTTTCGGCCGTCATAATAGATTTTTTGCTATTTGCTTAAAACTTAAAATTTTGTCAACTTTCGCGGTTTTAAGGGTACGCGTCTTCAAAAATCTTCTCTTAAATCACGGCAATATATACAACTATGTGTGATAGCTCATTCGAAATCTAAATGAATGTACAACAACTTGATCTTTTCCGAATTTTGAATTTCGTCCTCACATTTCAGGAATATGCCCTTGAATATGGACCTTTTTTTAAAAGAGCGTTTATAGGCTATAGGTTCAAAGGGGCATAACTCTGTTACAAATCAACTTATGTCAAAGTAAATTATTGCTTTCTCTTCCATATAACTAGTTAAACAATTCCACAATATATCATTATCATGTAAAAGTTGATAGTATCGACACAATTTTGACGTATTTCCAAAAATGTAAAATTTTGGGATTTTGAGACTTTTCGAGGGGTACTTTCTTTGTAGAATTTTTCATTGTAAACTACTGAAGATACAATTATGTGTAATATATAGTCCTGGAGTAGAGATGTCCTTTATTAAGGTAAATAAATTTCGAACATTTTTCTGTCATAGTTTATGTGTGACAAGTCATAGAAGATTGCCATTTTTCAGAACTCGCCATTTTCAGCCATGTTTAAAGGATCATTACTGCTTAACTTCTTACGCTATTGAAATTTTGCATACACCAACGTATGCACAATTTCAAGAAGAACAACTTTTATGTTGACCGCTTTCATCAAAAAGTTGATAGTTAAGCCTCGAACATCGCAAGCGATGTCTAGGGGTCATAATTTAAGCATTTTTGAGTATTTTCTTGAATATTCAGAACAGCATAACGCATTAATTATGTATGCAATCTAAATGCTGATTACATCTTCTTAAGTGGAAATTAAAGCACAGCATTTTCTATGTTACACCTTAGTATGGAAATATTAACCATTTTGTATTAATCGTGAGAAATGTAATGTAGGGGTCCATTAATATGTGATTTTTCCGTTTTCAGAGGGGTACCTTCTTTGGGGAATTTTTGTAAAAAAAACTACTGAAGATAGAGACATGTTTGATAGCTCATTTTAAAGCTGAGAAACAGACGAATAACCCTGAGAACATGGAGTTCAAGGTCAAGCAGAAGTCTTGAAGACCTAAGTATTGCCTGTGGCAATCCTAGTTTTTTAAAATTATTATTTGACCCTTTTTTGTCCGGAGGATTCTGACCTTACCCTTTGACCGATTTTCTTGAAATTTTCAGTGATGATAGTCTGTAACCTGAACTGGTGCACTAACAGCCATTTTTTTTATTTTCGACTTCTTTCGCGAGTTATCTCCCCTTGAAGTCAAAACTTCAAACCTCAATACCTCGAAAACTAATCAAGATATTTGCTAAAAACTTTCACCACTATGTGGGCAACAATATTCCTTATCGATTAGGACTATAGCGGTTTTCGGCCGTAATAATAGATTTTTTGCTATTTCGAAAAAACTGAATATTTTGTGAAATTTCGCAGCTTTGAGGGTACGCGTCTTCAAAAATCTTCTCTTAATTCACAGCAATACATACAGCTATGTGTGATAGCTTATTTTGAAGATAAATGAACTCCTGAGAGGACTGTTTTCGCCGAATTTTGAATTTCTTCCTAGAATTTTTAAAATATGTCCTTGAAGATGGTCATTTTTAAAAAGTGTGTTTTTCAACTATATTTTCAAAGGGACATAACTCTGTTACAAATGAACTTATTTCGGAGTTACTGATTGTCATCTCTTCCTCATAACTAGTTTAACAATTTCATAACATATCATTATGATATAAAAGTTGATAGTTTCTTCACAATTTGGACATATTCCCAGAAAAGTAAAATTTTGTGATTTTGAGAGTTTTCGAGGGCTACTTTCTTTATAGAATTGTTGATCGTAAACCACTGACGATACCATTATGTTTGATAACTCATTTTAAATTAGAGATGTCATGTAATACAGACAATAAATTTCAATCATGTGCCAGTCATAGGTCACGTGTAATTGGTCATAGAAGATTGTCTTTTTTCGAAAATCGCCATTTTCAGCAAAGTTCAAAGGCTCACAATAGCTTAACTAATTTGGATATCTAAATTTTATTTACAGCTCCGGATGAACAAATCCAAGAACAGCAACTTTTCTGTTGATCCCTTTCATAAAAACGTTGATAGTGAAGCTCCGAACATCGCAAACGTTCTCAAGGGGTCAACATTTAAGCAATTTAGAGTATTTTCTTGAATATTCAGAAAAAGATAACGCATTAATTATGTATGCAATCTAAATGATGATTACATCTACTTAAGTGGAAATTAAAGCACAATATTTTGTATGTTGCAACTTAGTATGAAAATATTAACCATTTTGTCTTAATCATGAGAAAGGTCATGTAGGGGTCCATTAATAAGCGATTGTTACAGTTTCAAAGGGTCATTGTCTTTGGGGAAATTTTGTAAAATAACTACTGAAGATAGAGACATGTTTGATAGCTCATTTTAAAGCAGAATAACTGGCGAATAACCGAGAGTCCAACATGGAGTTCAAGATCAAGCAGAAGTTTTGAAGACCTAAGTATTGCCTTGGCAATCCTAGTTATTATTATCATTATTATACATTTTGTAAAGAATAATTCCTTTATTTGATGTTAAACTTGACAGACCCATGGCCTCTCGCCAAGTGCGTTCTAAGGGAGGTTACTCCTCCAGAACTATCAGTTATAATGTCACAAGCGACAGTTAAATTTTATGACATAAGCGACTGTAGTTTGGGCGCCATTTCTGTTAACTTTAAACATCAGCAAGGTTGTTAACCCTCCCACCTCACCCAATTTATATCTGTTTTAATATGTATATATTTTATTTACCTCACTATTGTTGGAGGAAATTCATTGCATTTCTACCCTTTGTGCCAAAAAGCAATTATTTGTGTTGTCAAGTCTATGAATAAACTTGACCTTGATTCCCCAAAAGATGAGTTGTTGGTTTAATATACATTTATCATTATCATATCCCGTGTTGGAGAGTTTAAATTATTATAAGTATTGTTGTTGTTGTTGATAACATAACATCATGAGGCAACTACAATTATTTTGAACTCGCAATCAATTGACAGGTTATTGAGACAATAAAGGGAATTTGCTTTTTATTATTTAGTTTATACATCATATTGTTATGTTAGAGGTTAAAACATCTCATTACACGACCCGGTAAGCCGTATCCAATCGCAAATGGTTATTTGTATTGAAAGAAAATGGTGCGATGTGTAAAGTGAGTGGTGTGAAACTCTTCAATCTGAGAGGTAGATTTGTAAGTCTCATGCGCATTTGATTGTTCAGACAGCAATATGTTCTTTGCCATTCTATCATGGTACCATATTTAAAACTTAACTTTGAGTATTTAGGTATCAGTCAAGATCACTTGAACTACCTTCCCGCGGCTATTTCAATGTGAACACATTAAACTGGCCGCTCAAAGGGAAATCGACTCGCATGGCTTAACCGAACAATGTACATTCGTTTTGGAGCTCTTTTTATTGATTCAGGAGTATTATTTAGCAAATGGTAACACTTTTCGCGAGATCACTTCATTTCAGTAGAAATAACGTGCTACAGCGCCTTTAAAAGTTTTAGCACAATCCCAACCTCAACACGTTTAATTGGAAAATCATATTATACTTTCTGATGGAGTGACTGTTTCTGAAATGAAATAAATGTCGTATGCTTCTTCTGTTTGACAGTGTACTCACAATGGGAGTTCCATCTGTCTGCAGGCGACAATGGCGGCGAAGTTGGTAAACTTGTCGTCGCACACACTTCCCCAAGAACCGGCTATTTGCACTTCCAAGCGTCCCGTCGACCGATTATGCCCGCCTGACAGACGCAGCTTTGGTTTTGCTGCAATACATTGGATGGTACAACTAAAATGTTCGAAATCGATATTAAAAGCGTTCTCTAAGAATATTTCTGACAGGAATTTAGAAAGCTTACCTGTGTTACATATGACGGACACGTCGTTGGAGTGTGTGCAGTGGGTTATGTACCATCCACTGTTGTGACATTCCGCTATGTTAATTTCATTCCCTACACACTTAAGATTATCCAACAAAACCGGTCCAGTCCCTGCACCGAAATGAGCGCCTCCGACTGCAATACTACCAATCCTGTATTAAAAAAAACAACGTAAGCATTATATGTATGGACATGCTGAAATGAAATCGGGGGACTTCAGTTTCATTAACCGTTTGGATTATTAACAAATGTTTATTGTTATAATATTGATCATCTTGATCTGCAAAAGTTTGAAATCATGTTTTATTCTATTGGTTGATTGAAGCAACGCCGTCACAGTCAAACACCTATCGCCATCAGTGAGACAAAATCGACGTATAATTCACGGTAGTAAAGTCCTGTAGCTAATCTGGAAGTGCACGTGAAATCTTGATGAAGTACACACCAAAGTGGAGTTGTTATGCAGCAACACCCAGTTCATCTTCAACTCTTTTGAAGATTTGACATTAACAACCACGGAGGACGATTTCGCTCGTCTGAGAAGTGAATTTGTCTAGAAATTGGATGAGCTGAATTGTTTTCTCGTCATAGATCAGAGATGCAGATTAATGAGAGACAAGTTTTCAAAATCTTGACACATGATCCGGAAACTTCCATCTGATATTATTTGGGATGGTAACTACAACATCATCTCGAGGATAGTGAGAGAGTGATCAGAGATTTCGTTGACAATGATCTAGATTTTGGCTCTGAAAAGCTACAGTTCAAAAGGATCCACATGATAGGATGATGCCGGATCGCCGTACGACCAGGTGAGAGGAAACCTTCGCTCAATTATCGCGAAATTTTTTTTATGGCATCACAGAATGAAACGCCGCAAAAAAGAAGTGCTAAGGAATTAAAAGGGGAACTATTTTGGATAGTGGAACACTTTTCTTTTGAAATAAGAGAATATAGCTGGGTAATTATCATGCCTCTGATGACTCTATACCCTAAATAATGTTGGTCTTCACTTTGCTCCACCAGGGGTTCCGCATCCTTGTCTGTGCAACCCTACGCGTAATTTCTGTGCAGTCACTCCTCTAAAACTTTAACTTCTGATGTAGAGGAGAAAATGAAAAGGAGGCATGCTGATACAAAGTAGTTTACCTCTTGAAGTAGACATAATGAGTATACGTTTGCTACTCATCAGATACATATTGACAAGAAAAGCCTTTAAAAGGCCAGCATGCGGGCACCTGAGTAGATGTAGTTGGTAGAACATGATGTAAAGAATTGTTGGTGAAGTGAATATGGGTGCTGGATGGCATACGTAGCTCTGACAATGTATGATGAGAGGGGTGCTGGATGGCACATGGGGCTCTGACAATGTATGATGAGAGGGGTGCTGGATGGCACACGGGACTCTGACAATGTATGATTAGAGGATTGCTGGATGGCACACGGGGCTCTGACAATGTATGATGAGAGGGTTGCTGGATGGCACACGGGGCTCTGACAATGTATGATGAGAGGGGTGCTGGATGGCGCACGGGGCTCTGACAATGTATGATGAGAGGGGTGTTGGATGGCACACGGGGCTCTGACAATGTATGATGAGAGGGTTGCTGGATGGCACACGGGCTTTGACAATGTATGATGAGAGGGCTGTTGGATGGCACACGGGGCTCTGACAATGTATGATGAAAGGGTTGCTGGATGGCATACGGGGCTCTGACAATGTATGATGAGAGGGTTGTTGGATGGCACACGGGGCTCTGACAATGTATGATGAGAGGGGTGCTGGATGGCACACGGGGCTCTGACAATGTATGATGAGAGGGTTGCTGGATGGCACACAGGGCTCTGACAATGTATGATGAGAGGGTTGCTGGATGGCATACGGGGCTTTGACAATGTATGATGTGAGGGGTGCTGGATGGCATACGGGGCTCTGACAATGTATGATGAGAGGGGTGCTGGATGGCACACGAAGCTCTGACAATGTAAGATGAGAGGGGTGCTGGATGGCACACGGGGCTCTGACAATGTATGATGTAAGGGGTGCTGGATGGCACACGGGGCTCTGACAATGTATGATGAGAGGGTTGCTGGATGGCACACGGGGCTCTGACAATGTATGATGAGAGGGTTGCTGGATGGCACACGGGGTTCTGTGGTGGCACGTGGTCCTGTGCATAGCTCAGTCGACCGCTATCAGTTAAGTTCAGCAACAACGGGCGTGGCTCGCTGGATGAATGAAAACTGAGAGTTTGAAGGGTGATTCCCTGCCCCACACTGAGACATGAGTTGAGAGGCTCGTGGTGTCACCTTGGGCAAGGGACTTTATTCGAAATGTGCCTCTGTTCACTCAGCAGTACAATTGAGTACCTGGTTTGGAAGTGCAGGCAATGTGACAGATAACCTTCGAGCGCCTTAATTGGCAGCCCAGGTTGCATACTCCCAAGGGAGTTGAGAATGAAAAAGGAACGATGTTGGTCCTTACACCAGGGTAATAATGTGTGTAGCGCTTTGAGCATGGCCCTTTGTGTTGTGGAGTCCAGCGCGATATAAGTATCCTCATTATTATTATTATTATTATTCTGACAATGTATGATGAGAGGGGTGCTGGATGGCACACGGGGCTCTGACAATGTATGATGAGAGGGGTGCTGGATGGCACACGGGGCTCTGACAATGTATGATGAGAGGGTTGCTGGATGGCACACGGGGCTCTGACAATGTATGATGAGAGGGGTGCTGGATGGCACACGGGGCTCTGACAATGTATGATGAGAGGGTTGTTGGATGGCACACGGGGCTCTGACAATGTATGATGAGAGGGGTGCGAGAGAACATGCATTGAAGGAAGTGTTAGCTGAAGGATTAATTCTATTAGCCGATTCTTTGCTAATCTAGTGGAAGTTTAATGTTTATGAGTTTTCTGTTAAGCTAGCTGATATCGGACCTACGTGACAAGAAAGCTTGTGAGGTCTTAATCTCAATAACTTGTGGTTTGGAAATGATATTCAAAATATAAATTGTTTACTTTGATTGTAACCATTGTGCTAAGAATGGGCTGATGATCGCAGGCTTATGACGGTAACACAAGACACAAGAAAACTCAAGAAAAAAACTTGCATATTTATCATTATTATTATTATTATTTTTATTATTATTATTATTACAATTATTATTAACGATCAGCACGTGGTGGATCACTCATATGCCTTGAGAAAAAATGAAAATTTGCTATTTGCGACTTTATTACATGAAGAAGATAAATCCCACATCTGTTTAAACAATCTTTGTGTGCATCTTAATCATGTCACTAAACAAAACGTTTCAGGTAACGTGGGACTTTTGTATCTGTTTGACATAGTTATTATCTTCCTATCTGACAGATAATGATTCTTGCACTTCACTTGCATAAGCTTATGAGGTCAGTTTTACTCCGTGTGTGAATTTAATTTCATTTTGTGGTGGGAAACATCTGAAGTTCTTGTATTCTGTGTGTAGTACATTAACTTTGATTAAGGACCCTCCATTCCGAAAATCTAATGAGATACACAGTAAGCATAACCTCACATTGGTTCCACATGCAAGGCTTAAAGTGATGCGAGGGATGACAGCAGAAGGTTGGCAAGTCATTGAAATGTCTTATAACGAACTGTTCATTGATGTATTTAGCTAGGTTGGCAAGTCATTGAAATGTGTTATGACGAACTGTTCATTGATGTATTTAGCTAGGTTGGCAAGTCATTGAAATGTGTTATGACGAACTGTTCACTGATGTATTTAGCTAGGTTGGCAAGTCATTGAAATGTGTTATGACGAACTGTTCATTGATGTATTTAGCTAGGTTGGCAAGTCATTGAAATGTCTTATAACGAACTGTTCATTGATGTATTTCTACATTTTATCCCGAACCCATTTACGAATATGCATGTTTAACATAATCTAGATTATATTTAAATCAAACAATTGGCATGGATTATAATTCTTTATTCTAAATAACTTTTTTTCAGTTGGTCATATTTATATTGTGGCAATCAAAGTAGGTCAGGCAGTACAGCTGATGAACAAAAGTTTGCTACATTCATAACACTTGTAACTTCTGTCAAACTCTTCCAAAAACAATCCTTTTTATAATTAGGGAGTCAAATTATTCTAAATGCAAATCAAGTTAGGAAATTGTTGATACTTTGCAAATATCAAGTTCTGGTTGCATGTACAATAGTGCTACAGCTGCATAGACGAATACTACCAGATAGCAACTGTCGGTCTCCATGAATTCATTTTTTGTGCATATTGACTCAAAACTATTTTGAAACATGATCTTTGCATAATTCTTCCATTTATAGATTGCTTTTTAATTAAATATACACATTATTTATTCCAATATAATGTTATCTAAACTTTCACAGGTCCTTAAAAATGTTCATAACTTGATGTCCGTTATCTCTAAGAATTTATATTGTCAATGTATAATTTACCTGCTTTCATTGGCAGAATTGTCTCAGACAACATGTCATTTCAACATATGATTCAATTAATGTTTTAAAGAGAAGAAATTCAACGTTCAATGAAAGTACCTGGATTGTCACCGTCAGGCACAAAGAATGAAATGGACAGAAATTATAAATAAATAAGTACGGAAACATACCGTTGCAGGGTCACAAATCATGGTATAAATATGATTTGGAAAGTTCATGCCACAGAAGATGCACTTTATTTTGATACCTTGATTTAACATTATCTTTGACACTGGGACTATCCCTTTAACCTGGACAAAGGCAATCATTGTTCCTCTCCATTAAAATGTATTCAGGGAAAATCAAGGTAATTATCTCCTTATTATGTACTTTAAGCAATCTATATACATCCAGTTTAAATGTGTATTACAAATTGGGCAAACAGAACTGGTTTACAAAATAAAGTAAACACCCCAAAACGTTCACGTTCTTTCAGGACATTTGAGGGAGCAGTTTTGTTATTATCGTAGTGTAAAGTATAAAACCAACGGAATTGTGTTGCTAAAATCAAATAAATTCCAATTAGTCTCGGTAAAATTGAAATTTCGAAAAACAATTTTGCATATGCACGTCCAATTGAAATGTAATAATAACAAAATCCTTTGATAAGATCAGTCGGCAATTGGTAACGGAAAAATCATATATCTCACTTGTAACAACAGCAGTGCGAAATGTCAAAAGTGGGTACATTGAACCCTCATTTTGTTTGCACTAGACGGACCATCAACTGACGTTTTCGTTGTGTTAGTTAAACTGGCTCAGAACCCTGCGGTTTTAGTTTAAACATATTTTATTCACGGAAGTGAAACGGACTGGGCACAAGTTATCCAACTTACAACAGCCCTCTCCATACTATACTATTGTATACAGTCAGTATGAAAGAAACAGAGGAAAGAATTATAATTAAGAGGCACACTTAAATCTCTTTTTCTCTTGAATATACGCATGTTCATGTTTTATTATAATTTCATGTTCACAAGGTGATAAATCTGCATTGCCATTAAGGACTAAACTACTATCTAAAGGCACTCTACCAAGAGTAACATTTGTTATCTTACATAATAATCTGTGGTGCTGAACTCGAAAAAATATACAATCAAAAATTTAATGAAAGGCATTTTCGCATGGATGTCCACATGAACAGCTGGGGTAACTGACTAAGCCTTTTCTAATAAGTCATAGTTTAATTGACTACACACTAACTTTGTGTGCAAAATATTCAGATTCCTATTTCCTATGGAAAATATTTTGGCTGTGTATCTGGTGGCTTTGGAAGATGGATTCATGGGATTCCTTAATTCTTGATTTTCCGAATTTCTGAGGTTATAGCTCATATTATTACCCACCTTTTCAGGCAAAAGTTCATACAGATTATTTGGTTCGTTTACGTCTACGCTCCATCAACGATCCCCAACCAGTTTCATAATACAATATTCTTCTGGAAACATAACTTGGAAGTCCTGTAACTATTCTGGCAGCTTCAAGTTGTTGTTTTTCCAATTATCCTGCTTGCTCTTATGAAAACCTATCCCATACTTCACATGCATATTCAAAATGTGGCCAAACGTACACTTTAGAAATCATACTTAACGTCCGACTATTTAAAAGATACTTACATTTCCTTAAGAACTAATCATTCTAGCAGTGACCTTCAATATGTTGTTGATATGACAAGCCAATTTGCCGTCTGAAGAGAATGTTAGTACAAGATGTTTATGACTTTCAACTTAGCTTTATCGATTTATTGTCAAATGATAATTCAATGTAATAAATTTCCCCTTTCATAGTGAATATAACAGACTCCTACAGGATCGGGATCATACGAAATAAGCCTATTTTGGCCCAAGTATTTCGTTTCTTAAGATTTGTGTTCATTTCCACTTCCAATATATCACTTTCTTTGAATTTAAGTAGAATTTCAGGAGCATTTGGAACTCACATTTGTGAAGCTGTGGAGATATCTTAGGGGATCGATCAAATTATTTCTGAAGAAACTCAGAATTTGATTGATTAGCTGAAATCGATGAAACATGACCTCGAATATGTTGCACCTTGTTGTGGATGTATTGAGAAAAGGACTGTTACATTGTGTACCTTGTTGTGGATGTATTGAGAAAAGGACTGTTACATTGTGTACCTTGTTGTGGATGTATTGAGAAAAGGACTGTTACATTGTGTACCTTGTTGTGGATGTATTGAGAAAAGGACTGTTACATTGTGTACCTTGTTGTGGATGTATTGAGAAAAGGACTGTTACATTGTGTACCTTGTTGTGGATGTATTGAGAAAAGGACTGTTACATTGTGTACCTTGTTGTGGATGTGTTGAGAAAAGGACTGTTACATTGTGTACCTTGTTGTTGATGTATTGAGAAAAGGACTGTTACATTGTGTACCTTGTTGTGGATGTATTGAGAAAAGGACTGTTACATTGTGTACCTTGTTGTGGATGTGTTGAGAAAAGGACTGTTACATTGTGTACCTGTCATCAGAGTTATTGCCAAGATGACTCAACAGAACGTTAAACAGAGTCCGATATACAGCTAACTGAGGGATTGGTAAACAGAGATATCAAAACCCTAATTTAGTACAACTCCAAATATATAGATTATATACTGCTGTCAAAATAATGTTGACAACGTCTTCAAAATAACCCTTTAGAAAAACTAAGACATTCAGGATAAAATGAGCTGTTTATTTCGCAAGACAAATATTTCTTCCTCAAACAGTGTTAATTTCATTACAATACATCGTAACAAATTGCTATGGTTATATGCCAAAGTCACATGGGGTAAACAATCGAAGTTGTTAAAGGTTGGACACCAAAAATTCATCAATTCATCATTCTCAAAACATGGTAGTTTCTCGGGGTTAGAGTGAATACCGAGTATGCCCTCCTCAATCGCCAACACATACCTGGGCATGACAATACATCGACGTTGTCCAACATCGAAAGACGTTAGGGGTGATGTTTTGCCATTCTCTCTGCACTGTAGCACTGGCATATTTAAGTGTTTTTTTGCTGCTGTGTTCTGAACGTGTCTCATCAGTTACTTTATATGATTTTGTGCACGTGCAATTTATGATTCTCGTCTTTAAAACATGTCTCTCATTGTTACTATTTTTTGACAATATCTATTGACTAATGTCGTTTTTTGGGTTTTTTTGGGTGACAATAACATGCAAATATGTATAAAAAATGTAAATTTTGAATATGTATACACTCTCTGAAATTACAAAGTGTTCTATAATGTTTTAGCTTGTTAGTACACATGTATTATTAAAGATAACACAATGAAATGTGACATGTTGAAACTAATGTTTCTATGGTATATGGTCATAATCTTAAAGGTATCTAGAAAACATTCTATTCAAACTAGGGGGCGTTTTCTTCAGTATGTCGTATGAGCCCCACAAGCTGTAATCACAACATTGCACCTCCTCGGAACATAACGGATAAGACGGCGAATCTTTTCCTGGAGTATTGCTCTCCATTCCTCCTGTAGTGCTGTGACCAGTGCAACCAACGTCTGTAGTGGAGGTGTATGTGCAAGAATATGACGATCAAGATGTCCCATAGATATTTGATAGAGTTGATGTCGGGCAATCTGGAGGGCCATGGCAAGATGTTAACATTGGAATTCCTTAGAAAATTCACTGTTGCACGAGCTGAGCTCCCTCTGTTGGTCGATTGTCGGTAGAAGATGAGGCAAAACGTTCATGTCCTCGTCTATAGACACATTGTCCTCCCTCACGCTGAAGTAGGAAACAGGACTCGTCGCTGAACCAGTTTCTTAGGGTCCATATCCTCGCGATAGTGCACCACCTGAGACGTTGGCGTCTTAGGACATGTCAAACAAATTGTCCAGGCACCTGTGTTGCAGTGACGGTTGATGTGACCTGCCGATTGCGTAGGTGGGTGACCCAGATGTAGCCATCCTGAGCGGGTGTCTACCACTCCTGAAACGGATCTTCAGTTGCATGGAACTGTGTATATCGATTCCAAAGTCGGGGGATTGTTGTTTTATGGACATTTAGATGACGGGCAAGTCCAAAACTTTGCCCGGCCCAAATGTGACCAATTGCAATATTTTGATCTCCTGTACTCAACCGGGGCATTTTCGACCTCGATTTTCGAAGTGAATGAAATGACTGCATTAGTTAACTTCACGTCATTTTATAGACCTCTACATCAAATGTGTTTTCCCTGATTTGCACGTGCAACCGACTTTAAGCATTATGCACATGTCTTTTTCGCACATTCTCAAATAAAATTGGTTAGAAGGTCAGCGTGCGTGAGAAAGGCTGCGTTTGGGAGCTAGCACTTATCATAAGAGAACATTTTCAGTGTACATGACAAAAACGTTTGATTTACGCTTACTATTTTTGTTCAGGGGATGATGTCAGACAGTAGATAGAGATTGCGTTTCTTTTTTGAGAGAATGTACACATCATATGTGAGCATGACATCACAAACATACCTTGTTCTGACTTGCACGTGCATGCATGCTTTCGGTATGCTTATCTCAGGGGTCGGTTTGCCAAAAATGAAATATGCACAGAACTACGCCATGCTCGTTTAGCCTGGTGCCGAACATGTGCTCGTTGGAATCTTAGGACGCGGAGAAAAATCAATTGGTCCGATGAAAGCCGAATTTACTGCATCATTCAAACGGGAGGGCACGGGGTTTGAGGCACAGAGGCACGGCATATGATCAGAGTAACATTCTTTCTGAAGTCCTATTGGGATGGTGTGCTGGTGTTGTTCCTATGATTGTAAGCTTGACCTTGTCACAGTTCCCAGTACACTGAATGGAGAGAGATACCAGAACCTGGTTATACCCCAGCTACGAAGTAAGCGGGGGTATATAGCAGTCCTTCCGTCTGTCCTTCCGTCCACTCAATTTTCTCAAAAACTGTCAAGGTACATCAACCAAACTTTGTACAGTTGTTAACCATGTTCTTCCCATCGCGCACAGACAATTTTCAGTTTTCTGATATTTCAATTTTTTGTTGTTTCCATGGAAGCGTCACTTTTTGGATTTCGTTTTATTGTGTTCAATCCGGACAAATTTTCTCGGAAATTATTAAATTTTGGTTATGAGTACTGATGGCCATATACAATTATAGACTGGTGATGAGGTCAATACTAAACAATTATTGACTTCAAGTGAGGTTGATCCAATGATTTATCGACATTGGACACGTGATATTCACCGAGGCGAAATCTATAATTGCTTTATTATATGAACAATGTCTTAACTTGCTATTCTGCTGTGAAATGTAACAGGTATGAGGTGAACGATTTCATCATGATACATCAAGATTCAATGAAAACAAATCGAGCTTAAATTCAATTGTTTAATGTTTGAATCAAAATAACAGTTAATAATGGCTACGATATAGGCCTTCGTACTTTGTATGATTCAGTGAATTCAGTGGGTCGTGAACAATGGTAACATTTGTTCCCGATACGTGCTTAATGTCTGTTAATCATATGATGAAGGTAAACTAAATTACTGCGTAACCGTTTTCTTGTGCCACCTTTGGGAAATTGGCGAGTATTTTGTCCACTTATATCCAACTTCGAAATTCCTTAAATTCTGGCGACGTTTCTCGTTTAGGTAGGCCTTTATGGTCTTCTCAGCACTGGCTGTTGCCCTCGAGTTCGGCACATCCTTTTTCTTTCAGCAGAATTTTTTTTTCCTCATTAGAAACAGTGGCGAATCTTTACATTGAAGTTTATTTCTTTGACGTTGTATCGTTTTACCGTCGACTTCCATATCGTTGATACGAAAGGGACGTAACTCTAATTCAGCACGGTCACAGAGACGAAGCGATGCCTATCACTTGATTTACAGTACTATACGCGTACGGAGTTCAAGACCAGTATCTCTCAAAGCTATTTTAAGCCACCGGAGATGTCCGGATTGTTTTATCAACCTCTGGATTGTTATATCAACATCTCGCGCGCGTCACACAGGTTGACATCGCTTGGCGTCAGTGCTGTCATGTGAATAAGTAGACCAATCAGAAAGACGGAAATAATCCATTCAAATAATAAATGTTTTTATGGACCGGAGAAAACAATATTGACAAAGTCTGCGGTCAATATTGTTTTCTCCGGTCCATAAAAACAGGTATTGACCGAATTCACCAGTCCATAATTGTTTTATTATGTATTTAATACAGAAACGAAAGAAAAACAATGAACTACAGTCAAAATGCAATTTGGTTTGAACAGCTGGGCCTACGGTCACATAACTTCATGATCACAATAGCATGACGTCATGATTACAATAGCATGACGTCATGATTACAATAGCATGACGTCATGATTACAATAGCATGACGTCATGATTACAATAGCATGACGTCATGATTACAATAGCATGACGTCATGATTACAATAGCATGACGTCATGATTACAATAGCATGACGTCACTCAAGTCAATACGACTTTTGGTCGGACTCGGGCTGGAGTCAAACTTAAACTCAAACTCTTTACTCTCGGAAACCAATCTCGGTGGTACACGAGATACAGCTTATAATAATGATACAAAAAAACATAAAGCAAGTAAGCAGGGTATAATTATTTTCATACAATATATAGGATGTCATTTCAGAATACAGCTGAATTACAGTTGACACAAAATCATTTGTATGTCTTTTTCACATTGTTATCAATGATATTAAGATACAGTGCTAAATTTTTGGATTTTTGGATTGAACAAAGCTTTGGTCTACAAATATAGTCATTAAGTTTGGGAATGATAAATATTTCTTAGGAATGTATTTCTGTCTTTGTTCTAGAAAAGCATGGCATTTGAATAAATAATGGAACTCATCTGCAATTGCAAGAGATTTACAACTACGGCATGTTCTATTTTCACGGTCAATGCCATGCCAACGGCCAACTTCAATTGGTAGATTATGGTTGCAGGTTCTATATTTTAAAATTGGTAAATACACGTGGACTGACAGGAATAGATACATCGGAATACGTTTAATATATTCATAATACAAACCTTTGGGACTTTCTTCTATTTCAGTTTTCCAGGTTTGGTAAAATTGGTCTTTAAGGGTTGTTTCTACTCGGGAAGTTAACCATCGGCATGAAAGAGTAACAGGGTTATAGAATATAAATGTTAGCCCACATTTGTCAAGTATACCGTTTACTTATTTGGTCCAAATATCATATTCATTCTCTATGTTACCTTTTATACGTGCGTAGTTGTAAATCATTTTTGAAAATTTGGGTGTAGTTCCAGGCAGATGTAATTTATACCAGAAGCAGATTATTTGTTTAGCGGCTAGAATATAAAGGGGGACTCTCCCTAGTTCACCATAGACCATGAAGTTAGGGGTAGAGTTGCGTAAACAAGAAGCTAATTTTAGAAATTTCAGATGGATCTTCCCAATGATTTGTATATTTGCATAAACCCATGTTTCACAACCATCAAGCGCAATCGGGGAAATAATAACATCAAATGTTTTTAGTAAACAATCTATAGGTACATGAAAATTTCTCGATTTTTTCAAAAGGCAAAACATAGCTTTAGATGCACTTTCGGATATTTTTTAATTGCTTTATTGAATTTTCTGTTTCTCGAAAAAGTTACACCAAGATATGTGTAATCATCCACAATTTAAATCAATGTATAACCATAGTAGAACTTTAGCTTAGGGTTTTGCTGGGCAGCTCCCGAATATAAGTACTTTTGTATTATCAAGGTCTACCTCTAAGGTCCAATATGCTTTTCTGTCGACTGTCACGTGATCGCCTTTCGACCAATCAGATCGCTGGAAAAACACGCTCACATAATAATACTCTTTATCGAGTTCGAAAACCAGTTCTGAAATATTATTTTTTACGGAGTTATGGCCCTTGAATCCGATATTGAACTTAGTACCAAAAGAGCTGTGATGCTCCAATTGGGAAAATTTTTCTCGGCAACTATTACATTTAGGTGAATGAAATTTAACATATAGGTAGTCCAGATGATACTCTTCATCGAGTTCAAAGCCCAGTGAAATATTATTTTTACGGAGTTATTGCCCTTGAATCTGTAATTGAACTTGGTACAAATTAACACTGTGATGCCCTAATGGGAACAATTAAGTTACCTGAAAAATATTATTTCTGGGTGAATGAAATTTTGTAATTACAAAGCAAGTTTCCAAAAATATTTTGGACAATAGTAAGATGCTTGAATCTGTTTTTTAAACATAGTACCTTTGACATCTATAATGCTCAATGGACGGATAGCGGATGGCGGGAGTATGTGAGCCATGCTCACTTTTTTCTTGTTCTGGATTGTTCTGTAGTCGCTCATTTAATTTCGACAACCACGCCCTCGCCACACGTCCAATCTTCATGAACGATAATGCCAGACCACATGGTGTACATGCCGTTGTTCAACATATCCAAACCAATACCGTTGAGACACTACCATAGCCAACCAGAAGTTGTGGGAAAAGTTGGGACGTAGAGTCAGTGCAAGGTGCACACCCTTCACGAGGTGACCAAGGCTTTGCACGATGAGTGTCAACAGATCCCCCAACAGATATTCAGACGTCTCGTGGCTAGCATGAGACGACGTGTGGAAAATGTTATTTGAGCGCGAGGTGGTCACACCAGGTAATGACACAGTGAAAACCTGTTGTTCGAGGCCCTGGTCACTTTTCGATCAAAGATAAAAACGCAAGCCAAATAAGATTATGAAGGACTATAGCTGATACCGTGTACTACAGTTTTAAGTGAATCTCACCTCTCAAAGCCCAGCATGTGACAAACAACGGCGGCCTCGTGAGTGCTGAAACGGTCGTCACAAACAGTGCCCCAGGTATTGTTGAACAAAATCTCGACTCGTCCGCTCGCTGTCGAGGTGCCGTTCATGAGCCGCGCCGTCACATTGCTCACAGCTACAGGTCAAACAAAATATTTACGCTGAAAGTTAACATGATTGGATTGAGTGTTGGAGTCAACGTTTTTTATTGTAGTATTAAAAAGAGAACTCTCCAGAGATGGACAGCTAGACAGAACGGCTGTGAGTAACAACCTGGGTTTACAGATGCAGGCGAATACTTCACCTGCTTGACACACGACCCCGGCGTCCTCCGAGTGCTGGCAGTTGCTGTGCCCCCAGGGGGAATGCGCACACTCGTCCAGGCTCACCTCCGACCCCCCGCACCGCACGTCGTCTAGTAGAATGGGCCAACGCCCAGATCCGAAGAAAGCCTTCGTACGTGCCATAGCATTGTCACTTGAATGAAGAAACATTTTATTTATGAACAGCACGTCCGTCCGTCCGTTCGTGCGTCCGTCCGTACGTGCGTCCGTCCGTTTTTTGTTTTGAAACCAGTTGCTCAATTTTTACGAAACTTGATATGTACAATCACCATGATGTGTACATGTGTTTCATACCCTCATTTGCATAATTTATGCAAATTTTCTCCGTTTTCGACTTAACCATTCACACTTTTTGTTCCACTCTTAACTCTGACACCAGTTGTTCAAATTTTAAGAAACTTGATATGTACAATCACCATGATGTGTACATCTGCCTTTTGTATGTTTCATACCCTCATTTCCATAATTTATGCAAATTTTCTCTGTTTTTCATCTTCGCCATTCACACTTTTTGTTCCACTCATAACTCGGACACTAATTGTTCAAATGTCACGAAACCACTAATGTGTACATCTGTCATTTTTATATTTCATACCCTCATTTGCATATTTGTATGTTTCATACCCTCATTTGCATATTTAATGCCATTTTCAAATGTTTCTACTTTAACTTCTAAAACATGCTTACAAGTGTAATACTTACTCTGCTTTAATAATACTTATATTTAATGGTCTGTTCATACAAAAGTTTAAACATTGATGTCCTTTTGCTATTTTCAAACATTTATCTTTGACCAATGTTAAAAGCGGGAGTGTATGAGTGAGCTGTGCTCACTAATTCTCTTGTTTATATTATATTCGCTCTCGGCGATTTCTGTACAAAATTATTTGCACTATTGGCCTGTAGCCCCTTTACGAAATAAACGCATATTCAACTAACACCACAAAACCACTCTCGTGAATAGAGAACAGTTGGATGAAATGGAGAAATGTTATCGTCTACTAACAGTAATAGCATTACCGCTTGACTAGAGAAAGGCTTATGTCTGCTAACAACATGAAAACAATTATGTCAATAGAGAAAGATTATCGTCTACTAACAACAAGAGTAGAATTATTGATAGGCGCCGGACCTAAAGAACCTCAAGGTAAACCTGAAATAAAGATTGATAAGACTAAAAGAATTGAAATATTTATAATGAACGTGAAAGAATAAAGTAGAATGAAAAAATATGAATAAGACAGGACATAATACTAACTCGCCGACCCTTGGATGTTACCTTGTAACGAGCTATTAAGTCGTTTCGCATGTCTGTATTGTGAGCTGAGGGTAAACTCCCTTGACCGTAACGTGACCTCTACGGCTGAATGGAAAGCGGTATTTAGTCGAATGCGCTTCACACTGACCAGTCGACATTGCTGTTTCAAGTTAGAATAAGGTCCTTAGATGCTAGATAAGACATTATCCCCCGCCTCAAATTAATACTTCAAAATCTAAAAATAATGTGAAGGTCAGCAAAATCGACTGGGCCCTGAATCACTCAAATGTAATCAGCCATTTGTCTTCCCACAGAGAGGATAATGTAAGATATGACGAGAATCAATTGAACGGTTCTTGAGATATTCAGCTGATAAACTGAACATGCGTGTTAACGTGCCGAGAAATTTAAAGTCCCGCTGTGACCACGAACATCTAACCAGCCCTTTGTCTTCTCTAGGAGAAGGTATGTGTATGATATGAAGAGAATCTAGAGAACGGTTCTTGAGATATCCCGCTGACAAGGGTAAAATGACAAAATCGCTGACCTTCGTTTCAAGGTCACAAAACTCTGTAGGAACATTATTCTCCCTATGGTGAATCTATGTAGCATCCAGTAAAAAGTACTTATTCTCTTTCGTACTCACATTTTTACATAAATACGAGTATGCTTACAACATTCAGCATTGTTTCTTCACAAAGTTGGATTTAGTTGAAATGGAACACGGGCATATCTAAATGATTAAAGGCGCTGTGGCACGTCTTTTGCATGTCATGTTTCTCAAATTTGTCATTTATTATTAAAATAATTACAATATATTGGTACGTTGATGGGTAAAACATCTAATTACACGATCCAAGAAGCCGTATCCAGAGAAACGGCTATCAATATTTAAAGAAAATGGTGCAACGTGCAAAGGGATTGTGGTGTGAAACTCTCTTCAGTGTGAGAGGTAAAGCCATTGATAGTATTTAGGTTTTAAAACGCTTACACTGCTTGAAAGGGCTAGTTCGACCGGACTGTGAGTTGACACGATTGAGTTGCGAGTTCATGCGACTGACATACGACCGCACCAAGACCCCATTGGGAGCATCGATTTTGAATTTTTAAATTTCCGATTTTTGAAACCGACAATCGAAATTGCAAACCCGTCTGCGACAATATGTGAAGGGAGATAGTTTTTGCAAACATAGGGATCTTCCCAAGACTTAAGTGCGATGGAAGTGGGAGTGAGTGAGAGTGTGCAAAACCGGAAGACCAAAATCGATCGCAGTAGCCCATATCCAGGTTCCAGGGACTTCGTTCTTGCTCGAAGGCCCGGAAACCAGCATATGAACTAATCCGTGTCAAATGAATGTCATGGTCATAAATGGCTGACAAGAGAACTGCATAGCGATGATATGAGACAAAATGTTGTACAGTCGGAGAAATGATATGTAGTTTCACTCTGCGGTGCTGTCAACATTGCTGGAATTAATAAACGATTTTAAAAGTTGAGTTTTCGCTGATTTTCGTGAGTGGGGAAATTGGTCTGGAGGCAGCGATAATACGTTGAGTGCAGTAGATAAGGTAATATCTCAACTATATTCTTAAGTCTCAATTCCTTAAATATATTAAGCCCTTGCTTCATTACCATCTAAGTAATACCTCTTAAATGTCATTTGAATAAAAAGTTAAATTAACAATTCAATGTTGGTTGAAACCCGATATCATATTGAGTTTTAAGCTTTTCCCTTTTGTTTCTTAAAGCAAACCCACGTTTTTAAAATGTCTCCCCAACATTGATTTGACTTTGTGGTGCATGGGGATATAAAGTCTTTTCATTCATCGCATTGTTTACTAAGGGATTGTACAAAACCAGCCAAGAAGGAGATTATCCTATATAGAGAATTTGAAAAACAATATTAAGAGCTTCTAAAGGTCTCTAATACCTGTTCCCAACCTGTGTGAAGTCACTATATGTCTGTATACGACGAACTTTTACTAGAATAGTGAAAATACCACATTTACTCACGGTAGTAAACATTTGCACCTGCCCCTGACTAGGTGCAAATTTGCTTACGGTAGTGAAATATTTGCTTACGGTAGTAAAATATACATATGTGCAAATGCGTCCATACAGCGAATTTTGCTCGTATGAGCAAATTTGCATATGTGTAATGGTTTACTCATATGTAAACGCTCACCGTATAAACAGGGCTATAAACATGTATACTCTCCACGCTGTGGTTAAAACGTAATCCTGTATTATGTTAACGGGGAGGGTTCAAAAGCTATCAGAGACTTACGCAGGCAGCCCAAGCATTCGACAGACGACTTGCGCGTCAAAGTCTGTCCAGGAATCGTCACATACGGTGCCCCAGTGGCCGCGATGCGAGACCTCCACCCTCCCCGCGCTACTCAGAGTGCCCCCCACTAGGCGTGCTGTCACATTGTTCTTCTCGTCCCCTCTCGCTGCAACAAGACACATCTTCACTTATCAATATTCAAGGAGTGATGTGTCTTATATCAGTCATTAAGTGTTTTCGTAATATCCTATACATCCTTTACTATTAATTTTGTTATATATGTTTGACTCTCTGCGTATATACAATATCTTAACTAAACTAAGCGGCAAATGAAAGAATAGATTGGAAAATGTAAATTTCTGTCAGAGTTTGCAACTTATTTGTTCACCAAGTTTTTGGCTGAATAGAATGCTGAAAAATCACATCTCTCAAACGGATCATGACCAATGGCGCCATTCATTACGCCAAAATGGTAAAACACTTCTAAACCCAATAGTTTGAATAGCTTTAAATTACAAGAAGTTCCTGTTACATTTAAGGTAGCCAAACTTCTGCATCAATACCAACAGACGGGAAGGACCAAGGACAAGTCGTGAATTAGAAGATAACAAGTCACAAGATTACAGGAAGTCCTGCTCCCCACAACGGTCAGATGATGTGATATAATGACGCACAAGATGTACGGAGTTTTAATCAGCTGTTTTCCGGTATATGCTTAAACATTAAGTTTCTAATATTAACTGCTTTATTTGGAAACAAATTTCACATGGCACTGCTTGCACACTCAATATAACTAACTTTATCTCGGTCTAAAGCGTTTTCATGATTGTAGTAATGCAATACAAGGCTTTCAGTACAGATGCATGATGCAATTTTATTCAAATTGTTTACATACTTTTGAATAACCAACAATGGCCAACGCTTCCCTCTGATGCGTATCTCAACATAGATCACACAGATAAAAAAAAAGGCGATTGAGCCAGTGGCCAGTATGGCTAAAGTCACCATGTTCATGTCCATGTTCATTACCAGCATTCAGCCCACGAAAAGCGAAAGAAGGGCATTCATGGCAAAAGCGTTGGTCACCACCATTTCTTCCGCCTGCAATAATCTCACCCATCGATAGGCCAGTGGATTGGCGGGGCTCAATGCCGTCTGGAAACAGCTGTCTCTTGACCCTCACACGAGTCAGGTCTTGCAGTGGTGTTTCAACATCCCGGTCTCCAAGAAGACAGCAACGGGAATCCCCAATCGGATTTGACCCCGTGGTTCTACTCCCATGTATTTGTACAGACCAAACAACTTGCAGCTGATACAAGCAGCTCAATTGCCTCATTTCCGTGCAGCAATGTGACTTCGTTATCCAATTGTTCATGCGTCTGGTTTGGCTTACAAACTTCATCTGACAAACAAAGTCGGACCTAGGGCCAACTACGAGTCTCAAGTGTCTTGGACCCAACTTGGACATCTGCCTTTTCAAAGTGTTTGTTCAAAAAAGAGCGGATGGAGAGACTCATGATCCTCTGGCACATGACCAGTACCAACAGTGGTAGCAGGTGTTTGGTCTCGTGACCTCCCGATTGTCAGGGGCAGACTCTGTTGGGGCTCCCGAACGTCAGGGAAGCTCCCTGCCCTCATGCTATCCGTTTCCCGCTACTTCGAGAATAATGTTTTCTCAGCCGTTCATCTGAGACCCCTTGTGCATACCAGACGGCAGGAGTGTGGTCACAGGCTCAGAGGGATGCAGGGTTGGACACAGTTTGCATGGCGATCTGCCTCACTGAGCCAAGGTCGATCGCCATGCAAACCTCGGCTCAGTGAGGCAGTGGGGTCGCAGCCTGGATAATCAATCGTCAAGGCTCGACCAGTGCCACCAATTCTCTAGCTTACACTCTGTCTGTTAGTGCTGTGGACAGCAATGGGCTGACTATCCCGGCATCCCCATTCTAGGGGCCAAGAAGGTCCTCGCAGAAGCACTCTCTCGCCCAGATAGCCCTTCCCCCACGTAGTGGCAGCTGCACCAACAGTTGTTTCGGTTGTTGTGGTGTCAGTTCGGCAGGCAGAGTTGGAGCCAATGGACGCCTAATGTTTTTCCACCGCCGGTCAGGGTTTCTCAAGTGTTAGCGGATCTACAGAGCAGTCAAACCCTCGCTTCATAGTCCAATTTTGGGTCACTCGTACTTGGTTCGTTCCTCACGGGCAATACAAGCGGTTGCGCACACAAGAGAACTCACACTTTTAATCTGCATGATTGGATTGTGTCAAGAACGGTCAAAGGCGGAGTTGGTACTCGAAGCAGCGGTTATCCGCAAATGCTCTCCCAAACTCGACATCTCAGTTCTGAAGGGGCTTATAACCCATAACACCAAGTCAATGGTCAGCGCAAGCCTTGACCTCTGGGATGGTACCTGGCGTAGGTCCTCAGTTGTTCTGACTTCAATGGGAACCTCTGTCTGAGACTGTTGAGTGTCTCACTGTAAGACATGGTTTCTGGGAAGAATGGCCTCGGTCGCGAGAATCACAAAGTTTATTGCGCTCTTAGGGGATCCTTTATGGGTTGAGCGTCAACTTGTCCTACCTCCCAACGCTAAAGAGCTCAATGGGCAGGCATTGGCGTTTACCTGCGGTCAACAGTCATCCATACCTCCAAAGCGGCCGATCTGTCTCATCCATCTAGCTCCAATTCAAGAGGGGTGTTAGCATCGATGACTTTCCATTGTAAAATTGCAGCGGCAGTCGAATTTTTTTTAGCTGAACACTACTCACCAGCACCTACTAGGACGGGGTAGGTGTCCTATGCGCTTGGGTGTACATTACTTGGTTGTTCACCTTTGTTTGTACATAAACACTTGTTGTTTTTCTCCCACGTTTTTGTTCTCTGTGTGCATGGATGTGGAGCGTTTGACCAAAGTTAAGGCAATCGTATGGCAGCCGACCTTCGATTCTTACTCTACCTCCTCTTCCATAACAGGTTCTGAGGGCGTATACAAAGGGGTTGAGCGGTGGGTTGTCCTTTTTCGGAGGGCAAGACGTCATCCGTACACTCAATTCAATTCAAGAATATGTTCATTCTATTGTCTGGCACTCCTTTTCCGTGGTACCGTCCCATTAGGTACTTAGCATGCGAGGCTAAGGATACAAAGCGACCCATCTCGGTGGCACACATGACTCTGTTCAGCCAATCTCCTTGCTGTGGTAATCTGGACAATGTTGTCATTTCAAACCTGATAATAATGTAATAAATTTAAAATTTTTGAGTAAATGTAATTTTTTATAATTACTTGAAAAACCATTGCACGTTAGTTCCCACCCTACCTTCCCCCTAAGTTTGAGTTTGATGCTCGCTTGTACTAGGGAATGATGAGGTCACAGCCGTCACGTGGCTCAGGCGCCACCTATATTGGGTAGCATCCCTTTTTTGTGTGATCTATGTTGAGGTATTCTTAAGGGGGAAGCGTTGGGCAACGTTCTTTTTTCAATCAAGTAAGTAACAAAAATGACATTTACTCAAAAATGCTAAATTAAGTGTCATGATCGTTCAAATTGTATTCGTCTATCCATTATGGTAACTTAAAACAAAATGGAATCCGAATTTGTATCGACATGATGAAAATTGTATACATTACCTTCCAGTAATATGGTCTGATGTACCATCTATGTACCAGTGTATCAATGGTACAAAGACGATGGTACACCAGACAGTATTATCCCCCAGAGAAGCATACAACTTATTATTTTCCCAACTGAACTTACAGTAAAAAGTTTCAAGCTCTCTAAACAGCAAGATAGTCTATACACCTATGTCAATGTATGGTACTTTTGACACAGGAACTCAATATCGTAATTCAAACATAAGTTTTAAAAAATGACATCATATATTAAGTAGAGCAAAGGAGCAAGGGCAGCCGTATTTTCGATTTAAGGGTCCATTCAATATTAACTCGAACATAATGCTATGAATTGTTCGATACTCTTCGAACGATGTGATTGGGTCAATATTGAATACATATTGACCCTTACATCAGCAATATGACAGCCCTTGTTCCTTTACTCTATGTAATTTAGGATGTATTTTTTTTAGCCTCCGTTTTAGCTATGTTTTAATTACGATATCGAATTCCTTTGACTTATGACTATAGTAGCACGAGAAGCATCACTGTTTCAACTTTGTACAAAGCGGATTTACCTATACTGTTCAATATATCCGAATCCATTAATCAAACTTAATTGTTCAATTACTTTGTCGTTGCTGTAGTATGTTATAATATTTAATAAATCATACTTACCTTACTATCAACATTTTAAAGGTACTGTTTTACGTCAATTGTTTTAAACATAAATATGCACAGATCATGAACACCACTCCATATTACGATATGGCTTTACGAAAGCATAATGTTATAGAAAAAGAACCTGTATTTGTACTCCAGGCCTGTGGTCTTTTCGGTACTGAGAAATAAAGATTGATTGATATTTATAAGCGTCCAACAAAACTGCAAATAATTAAGTATATATGTTGTATTGAGATAAACTTTCAGCAATGTTCCGAATTGTTCTTTCAGACCCACAATTCAGAGAGCGCCGAGACACACGTCTTGCCACATCGACGCATGCACATAAATAATAATGATTATAATTCGAACCATTCAGAAACAAAATTTAATGAAATGTCATTGAGTCAGTACACAAAGTTTGTATTTTGTGTTACGATTACATTTGAGAAAACACCTGTGATGAGATTGAAATGAGGTCGATGTTGTTGTATCCAAAGTACGGATCTATCCCATCTTCAATTGGAATAGATCTCAAGTTTGGGTATCCCATCTAAGATACGGTAGCAGAACTTTTAGGAAAAAACATTTAAAACATAACTTTGAAGAAGAAAACAGATTTTGATGAGAAGAAAAGAAGAATTTTATGAAAAGAATGATTTTGATGGAAAAAATGACTTTAATGAAGAAAATATGACTGATGACAAAATGCCTTTCATGAACACATTACTTTGATGAAGAAAAATGACTTTGATGACAAAATATCAAAAACATAATACTTTTGTGACAAAAATTACGTTGATGACAAAAAGAAAGACTTTGAAAAGAATTATTCTGATTACAAAAAATGAAAAAATAATTCCGTTTTTCAAAAAGCGCCATGGACTCTGTAGCTCATCAGGTTATGTATTGTTTGACATTGTTTGCTGTTGAAATTTTCCACACTCGTACTTGAAGGGAGTGAAGACCAATTTTACAAAAATGTTGGGTTTTTTTCTGACATTTCAACTACATATGCCGAGTGGTTTTCGAGAAGAAGATTTTAAAGTTTTTAGGGAATATGCTTTTGGGGTTCAGTGGTTATTGGAGGGAATTAAACAATTCTAAAGTTTAAGGATGACAGATAACAGACCATGTCATAAAGAAAAAGAGCTCAAGTAACAATACTTCATTAACAAACTCAACAGGGATGAAAAACCGGACCATAAAATGTGCTAAATCTTTTCTGTCTTCGTACATATTTGCTTGATTGGACCCATAGTTCATGAAATATATAAAGTTTTACAGGAGTAGCAACTTCCAGTAAAAGACTGTTGTGAAAAAGACCTTATTATATAATAGTACAAAAGTTACAGTTATGATCCATTTGCTGTTTTGTAGATGTAGAGGATTTGAAAACCTGAATCATAATACAAAATATACAGTTCAATATGAAGTGTGTGCAATGATATATATTGTACTTGTCATAAGGGAAAACCAACCACCTCTGCAAAGCATTATTCGTGCCAGTTTCCATCAATTTAAGCCTTGCAGCATTTCCTTAACTTCTCCGTGCTAACATAACTGAGCTCTGCGCCTAAATTGCAGGCACAGAAAGATTACAGAAATGTGGCAAGGCTTAAATTAGCCAGAGATTGAGACTGGCGAAGACCGACGAGTTATGCCATCAATTTACATCACCCATGTCAGCAGGTGTTTGGAATAATACATTTTTTAAACATGCACAATTTAAAACACGCGCTTATGATTTCTGTGGCAAATTTTGTTTCGCTATTATTTAGAGGTGATGTCAGTATCTTGAACGTTTTTGCCAAACCAATGATTTTTTCAATGAGAACATGCTTGCTGAAATTTTGCGGTCTCTCATTACAGTCTTGTTTGACATGTGGTTTCGGTTTCGTTGGGAGAAGAAGGTTGGCATGTTGATCGAAACGTCTTAAGTAGCAAAGAGATCTTGAACATTGAAATCCTTTGTGTGCCATAATGGAATGTCCTGGATCACAGAGGACTGTTAGAGCCCCTCTCTCTACAAGCTGTCGATCACTAGCTGAATCATCATATGCTGGAGACAGGTATGAGACCAAGCTCCCAGGTGTTGATCCAGCAAGAACTTTCAAAGTATTTCTGTTCTCGTAAGATGAATTTGTTGCTTGCTGCGCAATAAGTGGCTTAGGTTTTTCAATGTGACATTCAGTGCTATCAATAATGACACGTGTCGATGGATATTTTGCAGGGAAGAAGATCAAGATCTGACCAACATTCAATTCCATTCCAATGTATGTGCATATCACTCACATGTTTGTAACTGTTGTCTCGGATATGCCAAACACAAGAGCCAGTTCAAAGTTAGTTTTTTGTTGTCTTAGTTTTGTCAATTTCACCAACAGCTGATTTTCAATTGAGATATGTAATACTTGTTTGTACCAGTAAACAAGATGATAGGCGCTTTCTCCAAGGGAATAGAGAACAAACGTAAGATTACAGACCAAAACTGTACAGAATAAAACTACTGCATCATTGTGTTGTTGTTGTCAATTGGAAATGCCTTGAGTTTGGGGGCTACCAGGTATATTCATGGTATTTGAATCATTAGCGTGTTCAGACCTTTATTTTCAGTGTCGATGGTTATCTCAATTTCAAATTAAATTTCAGACAGATTTTCATCAAAACTTTCTGTGCAATCATTTCTTGACTTGAGATGAGCTGATGTTTTTGAGTACTCCGGTTTTTCTTACTTTGAACATTGGACTGCATCACTCTTTCTTTATCCGTGTAGAGGCGATTGAACCTTAAATGAACAATAACAAAACATTAGACCGTGACCCACTTCACAATATCAAAACTATGAAACACATTAACTTGAAAAATAAAACATCAACATTGACCATTTAAATGAAAACATGTTAGAATGTACATGAAAACGAATATAGTCGTGGAGGGTAGAGAAACGAACTGCCACAAAGACAACATAAGTAAATTTAGAGATTGTTTTAACTTCATTTATTGTTTCTTTTGTAAATTATAGAAGATAAAACATTATTTGTAGGGAGGAGGGGTGGAGGTATAGGGGGCAGTCATCTGATTACGTTTAGCGTCAATGCTTTAAGAATTTTTATTTAAAATTTCTACATTTTTGTTTTTACTAAAATACTAAACTTTCATCTTCAGATAGTGTTGGTATATTGTAAAGAACTTACAACTTAAACTGCATACATTACGTGTAGTAAGTTACCTTTTGTCTAGCTCGTATTTATTTATTTTAAAGAAAATGTATTCACTGGTTAACATGTAAAGCATTCTGCCACGGGAATATGAAAATCATTTGTCTATATAACATTTTGAAAAAATTAAGGCAGCAAGCAAAGTGTTTGAATCAGCGAAACATAGTTTTAAAGCTAGTAGTTCTCCTAATGAATAACCTTACATTCAACTTACCATAAGCAGTGATAGAAACGAAATCGGAATCGGAGAAAAGGTCTTGACAAACAACGCTGCGATGGTTCCCAGAGCTCTCCCATGTTGCCATTGTTGCAAAGCTTAATAGCGACGATCCATTCTTGTTGCACTGGAAATCTAAATCCCCCGCGGTTACAGCAGCCTAGGACACAGCAACAAGTGCTAGGCATTTCCGTGTTTGAACACACGTTTACATAACAAACAAGGTCACAATGGCGTAATTTGGTTTGGTTGACCATTGCCCTCAGATTAACATTAAGAGGCCGTTCCTAAAGCACTAATTCCCTTGATTGGAGGATTTTAACCCCTGTACCCTGAGAAGCTAGGGCAGTCTTACCCACCAGGACATAAGACAGATGCATCTTCACTGTGACTGCAATCTGTCTTCCCCCAGCCGCTGTGCGGACAGAAGATCAGGTTCTTCTCCGTCCCCATACAGTCCAAGTCGTCCAGCCAGATCGCCCCTCTACCCTCACCATACGCAGCCTCAGACAGCGCTATAGCCCCGGTCCTGCGGAATTAATTAAGTGTATTCGCTCCTGATTACTAAACGCTTGGTACATAGGTAAATCCGTATACTGAATCCTTGTGATAGAATTTTCCATTTTTTCAATATGATTTTCCACAAATAAAATATGTTTTAGAGTTTTTATACATAAACTGATATTGGGAGATACATGTTTGATATTGCAAACATAACTATACATATATATGCATGATTCAATAATCTTTTTTGATGTCGAGTACCCAACCAAATATGATAAAAGCAGTGGGTGGAGATAAACATTATTAAGCCAAAATTGTCGATTTTCCCCAAAAGGTTTGGGTAACCTCACATTCCCAGTACACATGATAAATAAGCTCATTTATATCATTACAAAAACAACATAATCTGTCATCAACTTTGTTTCATTTTGAACAAAATTTCGTTTTGTGCAAATAACATGGTGTAGAAATCTGTATTGAAAATCTATAAGCTTTGTATCTTGTAATACGTTTTTTATACGTTTTTTTATAAACTATGAAACTATTTTTCAGATCAAAATCAATTTTACAATCAAAATCAATAAATTATGCCATTTAATACAAATGCTTGGCTGTTTATCATTGGAAATAGGTTTATCATAAAAAGCCCTGCAGCCTTTTGATATGTCAAGTAAAGCAATCTGGCATATATTTGTTTTCTAATTCCTGATTTGTATACAATGGAAAAGCCTAAATAGCATATTTCCAAGATCCAGGTAAAATGTTCAGTAAATATCTCAAATCTAGAAATGTAACTTTGATACAATATTTTCTTTTATGGATCCTATATACTGAATCTTATAATTATCACGAAAGTATGGAATCATATTGACGTCACTATGAAATTAACTCGTATTTCCTAAAGTAGATACTTTTTGTAAACGCAGGACCACGTTCCAACATCTGAGGTCTTGTATACTTGTGTTAATAGCATGTATGTTAGAACAGGAGGATTTTATGGATAACAAATTCTTTAATGTGAAAATACACGACGTTTCGGAGTAAATACTCACTCCTTCATCAGGTGGAATGTAAGGAAATAACAAAATATGATACATTTGATCATGCCCCGGTATGCCAGTTCATTTGTTAGGGGATTAATTTTTAATTAACGAGACAACAAGGGGGGATTAATTAGAATTAAATAAGAGATTGTCAGGGGATTAAAATAGTTTAAGACGGTTCATTGAAAGACAGTTCGATTCAATATTTAATACGTTTCACATCCACACATATTATTACACAAGAATACATTTTTTTGTCATATGTACAAGCAGAATCAGTAATCAGCTCTTGTTGTAAGCACTACATGACATTGTCCTATAAAATATATACAACATTTTCAATCATTTTATCATAAATTCATTATTTTAAAACATTAACATTATCTATCCATGTATAAACATTTTACAACATTTACATTAATTTTGGCATACAATACTATTTTGGTATATATGTTGCATGAAGTCCTCTTGACCAACCCCAAACTAAGTTTATTGCATTTTCACATCAAATCAATGGCAGCCATTTTTGAAGTTTGATACTTTGATAAAAACTTAAATTGTAGTATTTTACAATATCAATCTAGGATAAACATGTTTGATAACTTACTTGTAATATCTTCCTGATAGGATTGTTGGTACTGGTCTAGCTACCTGAACGATTGCCATCTTGTGATGGAAACTGAAACTGGCCCACTTGTTTAAGCCCATTAGGGTCGTTAATTATAATCCGATATTCGTTTACTGTCCAGGGATAAGAAACTGGCATATCGGGGAGACTCCGATACTCCGTATTTTAATCCATGTCTTTAAAATCATTATACACAATGTGATGTTAACACCAAATAAATCTAATTTCACACTCATTTCCGAGGACTTTTTCCAAGGACTTTATTTCCTACAATGTCCTAAAAAGGTATCTTTCTAAATGAATCACCCCAAATAAGAATAAAAAAACGTGATCCAAATTGCAATCGGTTGCATGAAATTATTAACATACAAATAATATGAAGTTTGCTCATCAAAAATATTCCGTAGATATAAAGTATAAGCACCTGAAATGTAAATTCAATTTGATGTCTACTAATAACTAATAACTTGTAACTAATAACTTGCTAACTTCAGCCTGCCGAACCTGGAGGTGTGTTGAGTTTTAGAATCACAAAGTCTAGAACAATTCGACTAAGACACTTACTTTAGGCACACTAAAGCATACATATATAGTAAAACACTTCGATTATAGGGTTAGTAAAAACAAACAAAAAACATGTTGCAACAAACAACAATCATGGAAGAATTCTTCGGCAACCACTTTGTTGATTCAACACCATCACTGGACTGTACAGACCCAGGAACGGCCATTGCAGAACTCGGAGACCAACTCGGGTACTACAACCCAGCCGGAGCAATCAACATAGACTACACATGTATGGAACACACAACAAAGATGACTTCGAAATAGCACAAAGCAAGAGCAGCAAAAAAGAGGAAGAAGACAATCAACAACATCTGATTCAAACACCTCTTCAAGCTCAACGGAAAACAAACACAACTACATTAGCGTTTGCGGGACACCGCAAAAGCAGAGCAGCTCCGAAACTTAGGGTCTCGCCTTTCCCTGTTCCGCCTTCTCGTCAGCATCAATAAAATGGGAATTATTTTTAACAAAAATTTGTTCATTATTCGAGTTATTACTAATCATCACTGGGGTCACTTTTCACAAGTTTGTTCTTAAAACCTATTTCTTCTTTCAAAATTTGATCTAAGGATTAACATGGCCTTAACCAATATCTCATGACCTTAACCTTTGACCTTCAAGGTCACACCATCAATGATCACTTTTCATCGCGTATAACAATCATGCAATGACTCAAAGTGTTCATAGTTAAAATATGGCATATTCACAAAAGCATGCTTAAGTTTTGACCTCACTGTGACCTTGACCTTTGACAGATTTTAGCGAAAACGTTTACAAATCTTGGTCTTTCTCCATAATTCATATATACCAAATAAGAGCCTAATAGCACAAAAAAAGTTTGAAGTTATCATGTTTACAAGGATTGTTGTAGTGATTTCAGAACTCATGACCTTGACCTTTGACCTTGAATGTGAACATGTCAAAAGGTGTATAAGAAAGAAATTAAGCTATCTATATGAGGTGTTAATATCTTCATGGGAAAAAGTTACTTAGTGATTTGAGAACTGGTCAGCATGACCATATCTCATGACCTTGACCTTTAAAATTCAAGGTCACACAATCAGTGATCACTTGTCATTGTGTATCACAATCGTGTAATGATTAAAAGTGTTAATAATTGAAATAAGACATTTTCGCAAAAGCATGCTTAGGTTGTGACCTCGCTATGACCTTGACCTTTGACGAATGTTAGCGAAAACCTTTTCAAATCTTAGCCTTTCACTATAGTTGATATACACCAAATAAGAGCCTGATAGCACACATGTTTTTCAAGTTCTCATGTTTACACGGATTTTTTTGGCAATTTCAGAACTTGTGACCTTGACCTTTGACCTTGAATATGAACATGTCAAAATAATTCCCAAAGGGCATAAGTAAGAAGTTATGTTTATGAGGTGTTGATACCTCCTTGGAAAGAAGTTATTTAGTGATTTCAGAACTGATGACCATGACCCTATCTCGTGACCTTGACCTTTAAAATTCAAGGTCACACAATCAGTGATCACTTTTTATTGTGTATCACAATCATGCAATGATTCAAAGTGTTAATAGTTGAAATAAGACATTTTCGCAAAAGCATGCTTAACTTGTGACCTCGCTATGACCTTGACCTTTGACGGATGTTAGCGAAAACCTTTTCAAATCTTGGCCTTTCTCCATAGTTGATATACATCAAATAAGAGCCTGATGGCACAAGTATTTTTAAAGTTAACGTGTTTACAAGGATTTTTTTTAGCGATTTCAGAACTCGTGACCTTGACCTTTGACCTTGAATGTGAACATGTCAAAAAAATTCCCCAGGGGTATAAGTAAGAAGTTATGTATATGAGTTCTCAAAACCTTATAGGAAAAAAGTTATAGCCAATACAAAACGCGGCGGCGGCGGCGGCGGCGGCGATGGAAACTGCACAAAAACTGATAGCAGCTCCGACTTAGTCGGAGCTGCATATTACAAATCAAGGACAACAACAATCCCCACAACGACCACAAGCCCACCTAAATAATTCCAACCCCTTATGTTAGCGGCAGACAACAAAATACTCACAGAAGAATTTACCAAGCAAAGCCTTAACTACCACATGGCAAAAGAGGGTCTCCCACCAAAGAACATCAAACCATTTGGTACAGGATATCTTATAACAAGCAGCAAAACGTAAAAGGAATCACCATAATCAACAAACAGCCAGTCAAATACGTCATTCCTCACTGGAAAACACAAGTCAAAGGAATAATGACAGTAGACAAAACAATCAACGACGATGATCTCATACAATTCATGAATCAAGCAAATGTCTACAATGTCAATGCAAAAATACAAGCAATACAGCGCATTAAACAGAGGAAAGAACACAACACACCATCAATGGCTATGCTTGATTCGTTTTGGCGGCGTATACACCGGTCACATGTCCGGCGTACGCCGTTCCTCTACTAGGCTCAGTTGAAACAAGTGTATCGGCGTACAGACAGGAAGACGTCATCATCCCTCAAACTAGCTTAAAAAACATATCATTTATATTATATTACTATTTTTTAAAAATTATTTCAAAATATTGATTAATATTTTATTAGCGTGTAATGCAATGTTTTAAATAAGCAGTGACATTTAAAAATAAATCAGTCAACTATTTAATTGTACAACGCAACTTCATAAACAAAAGGGTTATTGAATGTCGCAAGGGTAACATTTGTCCGCCATTACACGCCGCCTTCGCCGGTCATTTCCAACCGGCGCATTTGGAGTACGCCTAAGGCGTACGCCGGGTTCCAATCAAGTGATTTGTCGGTTGCGCCGCTTCCGGCGGCGTACGCCGGGTAGTGCGCCGGGTCCCGAATCAAGCATAGCCATTGATTCAAAACTCGAAGGAACAACACTGCCAAAAAACATCGTATTCGGAGGCTACCTCAAAGTCAAGGTCGAACCCCAAGGCAACCAACAATATGCCGAAGATGCTTCGACTACGGACACGCACATCACAATTGCACCAACGCCAAGCTTTGCAGCAAATGCGGATATGAGGGACACGACTACAACAACTGCAAACAGAAACTGTGTAGCATCAACCTCTACGGACACAGCGCCCTATCACTCAAATGCCCCAACAGACAAGATGAAACACAGAAACTAAATAAACATCACTACAAAACCAACATCCCGATGAACAAGACACAGAACGTCACTTTCCAACCACCGTGTTCATCATCACCAAAGAAGACAACAAGCACTGAAGAGGACACCTACGCCAGGAAAACAGTACCAAGAACCTACAGCCAACAAACCGACAACAACAGAATCGACAAACTAGAGAGAGAAGTTGGCAATCTGCTGAACGAAAGCATACCATTATCAGCGGAAACAAGAAAACAAAACCAACTAAACAACCAACTAGAGCACAACCCAAGAGAACACTCTTCGCACAACCCAAAGAAAAAAAACAAAACAGAACACTAAGAGAATTTTCTCACTAGCACTCAAGTACAACTTCTACAACGGAACATGGGACCGGTTCATTGACAACATCTACCCCAACTCAGCCTATCAACAAAACAACAACTCACAATACCAAACAAGGAGGAACCAATCCTACAGATCTGGAAACACAATTTTAAGATGTGTTTCCATTGAAACAGCCAAAAACAAGTTTAAAACTTGAAAAGGCACAGTGACCAACCATATCAAGTTTCATCGAGCTTGGTCTTATTGCCTTGAGTTATGTTTCGGAAACAACACAATTCTTAGATGCATTTCCAAGGAAACGGCAAAGCAAAAGTAGAAGTAGAAAACTAACACAAAGACACAATGACAAGGTTCAACACTCATGTGTTTGAGTTATAGTTTGGAAAAAAATTCAAAGATGAGTATTAATGGAAAACTTGGAAACTGCAAAATCAATTCGATGAAGTTGAACACGCAAAAAGATATAATGACACATGATGATTGTTCCATATTCTAAGTTTCATGACTCAGATATTACAGTTTTTAGTGATGGTTCAGATATGGCTTGGGCAGATGGATGGACTTAGGTAAGTTTTATTATGAATTTTTCATTTCTCAATTTGTTATGGTGGGGGATAACATCCAAAAATATTGAAACTCCTAAAAGGACAGTGCATCTATAAAGGATGATTATTCAACAGTGACCATGCACACAAGTTTCATTTAGTTTGGGCTCACAGTTCTGAAGGTCTTCTCCAGAAAAGAATTTTAGACAGATGGACAGAAGAACAGATAAAGCACATTCCAATATCCTGTGTCAACCTGTTGGTTGGAAAATAAAGGTTATAAAAAACGGAAATGTAATGAAGAGATTTCTCAACCACAACCACTCCAATTGTGACAAGTCCCATTAAGTACATTTTCGCTTTAATTTGTTATATTAAATTCTTAAATTTACATGTCAATCAAACAAACTGATTGCTTAATAACCGGCATCATCAAAGAGAAATTTCCTTGTTAAACTAAGGCGTTTCATGGAACGGTTGCAGAGTAATGAATGTCCAATAGTCATAACAGGAGATTTCAATATAGATCAATCACTGCCCGAATATTGTCAGCTTGAAAATCTGATGCAGGAGTTCAATGCTCGACAGTACATTTCCCAGCCAACTCATGTCCTTGGAGGAACATTAGATCTTTTGTTCAGCAATGTTCCACTAGCCAGAGCAGCCTCATTTCACGTCCCAAATTCAGATCATTTTGTGGTGCGTGCCATCATGGAATAGTTGATTTTCATATAGAACTTTGTATTGTCGTAAATATGGCTTTAAATATGTAAATTTTAACTGCTATTTCCATATGTTGCCCCATTCCACACTCGTATCCAAATTAAGCTACGTATTTTCAAAACGGCTGTAATAAGTGTCTTGTTTGGGCCGTTTGAAATTTGATCATTTTCTAAAGTGTCATATACTTTCGAGAAGAAAATCTGTCATTTGTTGAAAATAATGTATTACACAGTTCTGTTAGGTTCAAGTTATGTAAATTCAAATTACTAGTAAATTCTTATTTCAAGCTAGTAAGTAGTATGTTTGCAATTTTACTATAATAATAAGGTTTTTAGGGCTGCAACATATTGAAATTTTACCAAGCCATTGAATACACATTGCCATTGATTTTGTCTCTCCAACATGAAAGTCACCATGCCACAATTTCAATGTTACTTCAAAAATGTTTCCTGTATCAATTGCTTGTATTTTAAGGGTTGAATGAACATAGAATATAAGGGGTTTTTTTTAAATAATATTTCATTGTTTCTTTTAAATTAGTATAGGAATTCCTATCCAAGTGTATCATGTAGGAAGAAAATAATAATAAGGCATAGTAATTGCAATTATTCTAATGACAAAATCATAAATACTGTGCCATTTATCATTTTCTTTCTTCATGATTAATTTTAGACATCACTGGAGGTGTAACAATATGGTGATACAAGGCCCACGATACAATACATTGTTTTGAAGGATGTGTGTCATACTACATACAGTATTCATAAATGTTCTTCATATACATTCTAGTTTATAAATTCTAAAAATAGATAGATTTGATAACAGTACCAAGTGAAAAAAACTTGAACCTCTCCCAAAACAGAAGTTGCTAGAGTTTCTCCAGAAACTAGAAGCTTTTAGGGTTTCTCAATCCATAAATAACACATTATGTCATAACTGCTGGTGGTGAATTCAATCTCATCTAAATTGGGAAGAATAAGGTCATCCAGTTTTAAAATATACCTTGGCTGTATTCTAAGTTGTACTGTAAATAATTGAAATGTATGGGCATACATATCCTATCACGACCCCAATATTGGTATATGTATTGTATCGCAACCGCTCTGTATCGTTACATCTCTAGACGTCACTCAGGAAGAATAAGGAATAGTTTTGAAGTTTGAGGCCGGAATATAGAACCAAGAAGAGGGAAAACTAAGTCCAGACTGTTTGTATTCGTAAATATTTTTTTTTATCAAATTTCTATATAGCAAAAGGCACATCTAGACTACTTGGTTGATACCTGTAAAAAGTTTCAGCAAAATATATTGAATAGTTTTGAATTTGAGGCCGGAATATAGTTTTCCCTCTTCTTGGTTCTAAGTCCAGACTGTTTGCATTCGTAAAAAAAAATTAAAAAATTAAAAAAATTCTATATAGCAAAAGGCACATCTAGACTAGTTTGAGGACGAAGTTTGAGTTTGAAGTTTGAGGACGAAATGGAAAAGCCCGGACGCACAGACGGACAGACAGGCAGAGACGGAGCTTATTTCTATATCCCCCGCCAACTTCGTTGTGGCAGGGGATTACAATTCAAGACGATAACTCCAACACAGCCAAACACCAGCAAACCCCCAATGCAACTACTTCAATGGCGACCACAGACTTGAGCATCCTACAACAAAATATCAACGGACTTGGCACCAACGGAACAGAAATAAAAACTCAAATACAAAATAAACTAATACAACCAAGCTTAATTCTACTACAGGAAACAAGGCTATTAGCTAAAACAAACCTTTAATATCCCAGGATACAACATCATAAGGAAAAGGCCGACCACCAAAACCCCAGGGAACACCAGGGGGAGGTCTACTTATTGGGATAAAACACGGGATTGATTATCAACCACTGGATATCAACATAGAAGGCAGGGGATCAGACACCAAATAAAACGCCAGAGGAGTCCTAATAGAAAAGTGGTTAAAAAACAACAACCTAATCACACTTAACACCGGAGAAACAACATACCACAGTCTACCAAGAGGTACATGTATCTACACCACCATATATCTCAGCATAGTAACACCAAGCCTGCTCAATGAAAGCACATTATACGTACATGATAACAGTTGGGGAAGTAACCACTTCCCACTTCGTCATGCAACAACACCGGAAACCACCGACAAACAACAACCACCCAAAAGCTAAAAAAAATAGCTAACTAGGAAGAATTCTAAAAACTATGTGCCACAAACTTCAATAACACCATAGTCAATCAGGACATCAATATCTACAACAAAAATTTAATTGATGCAATAATTAAAGCAGCAAACAAAATACCAACCAGGAAAGCAAGCAACCGCGCACCAGTTACATGGTTAAACGAGGAAATCATGGAAGTGAGGAAACAACGGAAACTACTACGCAAAAAGGCAAAACGAGATAAAGATAAAGTCAAAACACTAATCAGCAAAGCAAAAACTCATGGAAAAAACTCTGCTACACAATGGACGTAAAAATTAAATGCTAGACAAGTATGGAACAAGATAAATGCTTTCAGAGGAAATTAATCTAAAATACATATACCAAGCATTAACAACAGAAAAAACAAACAGGAAAAAATGGATAACTTATGCAAAAAATTCGCAGAAACAAGCTCTACTGAAAATTATACACCAGAATTCCAAGCTAAAGTTAACGCAATACCACCATACCCAAAGGACAGTAATAAACAGCATATCTGGTATAACAAACCATTTACAATGGCAGAACTCGACTGTATAATTAACAACAAAAAGGGAACAGTCACAGGACTGGACAAAACGAGCTATACCATACTTAAACACTTACCCCAAAACTGCAAAGAGGCATTACTCCACTTCTATAACAACATATGGGGAAAAGGGGAACTACCAATACAATGGAAAAAAAGTCTTATTATCCCCGACACAAACAAGGCAAGGACGCAACAAAAGCAGAATCATACATACCAGTATCATTAACATCTAACTGTAAATGTAAATGTAAAACACTAGAAGCAATGGCAATCAAAAGACTTCAACACTATCTGGAAACCAATGAATACATTAATCCCAACCAATCAGGTTATAGGAAATCCTATAACACTACGGACCACCTTGTACGATTACTACACTCAATAAGAAAAGCCCAACACAGAAGACAATTTACAGTAGGCAAGTCTTCCTGGACTTTAGCAAAGCATTTGACATGGTATGGAAAACGGGACTAATAAATAAAGTTAAACAAAACGGCATACAACTTCATAAGTGACTTCATGATAGATAGAACATTCCACCTCAAAGCAGAAGAACAAGTCTCAGATATCTACAACTTGGAAAACGGAACACCACAAGGCAGCATAATATCACCAACACTATTCGAAGGCACCACCAAACAAGTGGTGTGGAGCTGTGTGGTTTTTAGGTGTGTGTTGAGTTTAATGTGCCCTGTTTGTAGCTAGTTTAGTGATTGCCCTGTGAATATTTGTGTTTTTGTGGTATGTTTTGAAGTGGTTTTTGTAGTAAAGTTTTGGTGGGAAGAGATGTTTTGGATTTAGTGTATTGTTGTTACCAAACAGTTTTTGTATGTTTTTCGCAAGGCTTTTGGCCTACTATTTAGAGTGGAAGATAGGTAGTGTTAATTTGTTTTAGTTTTAAAGTCTGTTTAGCTGCTTGGTCGGCTCGCTCGTTGCCAAAGACGCCGACGGGGGCAGGTACCCAGAGAGGTTGTATGGATTTGCCCTGTATGTTGAGTTGTTATATGGTGTGGAGAATTTGTGATATAAGGCCTGTGCAGATTTTTGTGAATCTGACTGAGTCGGAAAGCATAAGACTTTTGATGTGTACGATGGGCTGCTTTAGCGCTACCAAAAGGGCCAGGAATGCCACCGTAAAAACGGATTGGGTGTTTGGCAGGTGAATTGGCTGAATTGGCACGCACCTGTTAAAGCCGAGGGAGGCGCATACAACGGCAGCTTCCTGAGCACCGAAGTTGTCATCACATATGGTTCCCCATGTGTTATTGTAAAGCACTTCCACTCGTCCATCGTAAGGCCCGCCACCATCTGCCAGTCTTAGTGTCAGGTTGGCATTGGCTGCAGTGAATCATAAGTTACATGTTTAATCCATCATTATGGATCTGTATTTCGAATTAAAAGGAAAAACATTATGTTTAAAATAATATTTTCAATAATTTTGTATGAAAGATAACAAAAACGTTTTGGACAACAAAGGTAGGCAGACATCTTGAAATATTTACAGAATTTAAAGGAACTCTGGTCTAATCGATGTCCAGACTGCAGTAGTGACTGTTACGTAATATCTAAAGGCGGTATAACGAGGTCACTTGACGCAAACTCGGCGCAGGCTTCGCTGAGGTTGATAAAGTCGTATCAAAAATGGAAACTCGTGTCATGTCGTGTAATGAAAACGGAACTTGTACAAAAAGAGATACTGCGTACGTAGGTAATATCCACAGGCGCCAGACCTACCTACCTACCTATGTAACATATAAAGAAGGTATGCAAGTGTTCGCCATCTTGAATCCTGGCATAGGACTTGAAATTTAAACTTGGATCAGTCTACGAATGTTACAAAGCGTATTTGAGCCAGCAAACCAGTTCTGGTCCTATGTACGTTGGTGTATATTGAGGATCTGACGCCTGTGGTAATATCGTATCTGTTTAAACACATTTTTATTACAATGAATTGAAATCAGGATTGGCAAACAAGCAGATACAGCTTATCTGAATGCCGCTCCCGTACATATAAGCAATTACATATAAAACGTGACGTACACATGGACAGCATACAACAACACATTAATATATATAGATATGTATATGGTAGATTTATGAAACAATCTCAAGAAAACATTGAAGGCAATTAATATTAATGGTAACAAAATCCCAAAACAAAACTAGGTGGTTTAATGTCAGCATGATAGATTTCAGCATATAAATAACGTATAAGCCAGCAAGGCACGGCACAAACATGACAAAATGAGACAATACTTATATATATTACACAAATCTCTTCGATGAAGTTATGAAACTATGTACAGATTTTAACAGTTCTAAATTAACCTGTTCTGATGAGCTAGGATTGCAATATAAAATTGAAGACAAATTAAACCCTATGGAAAAGAAATATGCATTTAACCTTATATCACTGAAGATGGGGCAGATGAGGAAAAAATGAAGCGCATCTTCGTTGTCATACCCGCAGTTGCATGCAAGGTTGTTTGAAATAAATCTGGTGAATCTATCCCCATTTAAATCACTACAACCAAGCCGAAGACGAGAATGAATTACCTGGCAGAATCTTGATCCATGGGAAATATTAAAGTAGATTTGATTTGTGGTTTGTTGTTTTAGTTTATTTTTAAATTCTCCTAGTACAGTTTCTTCATAGGCGTAGGAACCTGGGGGCCTGAAATTGTTTGGGGGGACCAAAATCGATATGTAAACGCAAAACCAGATATTTAAGACCAAATATATAGAGAAAAACTTTGATTTTGCAAGTGTCGGCTTATACGACGAAAACGGCATAGTCAAACACCCAAAATATTACCTGGCTTCAAATCATTGGGCAAACTGTAGAAGTATCCATTGCTAAAAGGTTATCTGAAGCCCAAATATTACAACTTGGCGCCTCAGTAGCACCCCCCCCCCCCCCCCCCCCCCCCCCGCTTACAAAGTCCACGATCTTGGTCCCCCCCCCCCCCCCCCCCCCCCTATGAGAGGAGCACAAACAAAAAGTAAGCAGATAGAAAAAGCAGATTAATTCCATTATCTGCGTAAGTGGAATAATTTGGTGGAATAAAAGGCAGAAATGGTGAGAATAAGCGACCGCTGTAAAGCGAGTGCGGAGAAGCCCGGTCGTACGTGGATAGCATGACGCCCGTGCATCACAGTCTGCTCAAGTGGTAATGTGTTGTGACAAGAGAAGTGTTAATGTCGGATATGTTGTTGGATAATTACCCTTAAATGTAAGTAGTTGTTTTAGACAGTTTAGTTACTTGAATGCATCTGTGTATTTGTCAATTTAAATAGTTTTATCGGAAATTATCGAATATGGAAATACACTGTAGTTATGGCAGTGTACAGGTGTAACGTAGAGTATGTAGAGATGTTTTGTATTGATTTTCAGGATATGGCATACAAGAGAAAGAAAAAGAATATATCAATTCTAACACATAATGAAAGAAAGGCAGACACAAATTTAAACAATTTATAAGTAAATGTGTAGTTTTGACGATTGTACACGTTCTCTAAACTGTTTTAAAATGTACAAATACAAATCCCGCAGAAATTTAAAAAAAAAGATAACTAAATTAAAACAAATTTATGCGAAAATCGTTTAAATACTGTTAATCAGTGATGTTAGTTAACTTAGTTATAATTGATTTTGTAATTAACACGGGGCTAGTAAATTAAAGTCTGGGGATATTACTAGAGTTATACTTTTGATAGTAAAACAAAACAAAATAAAACAAACATAGGTTTGAGGTGTTTTTTAAAAGACCAGATTGAACGTCATCATGTATTTAGATTGCAGTTCCTAACGCAAAACGGATGTTAGCATGTAGTATATTGAATACTGATTTCAACCAAAAACTGCTGCTTATCGTTAACATAGAAGGTACAACTGTATGCATGACTGAAGCTGATGTAATAATACAGAATATAAACAGCATGAAAACATCAAGATGCTTAACTTTTAATCACTGGCCTATTATGATCAAACGTATAGTAATATTCCACATGTCATTCACAATATGCAATAATTCAAGTATTGATTTTGTCATTACAGCAGTCAGCACTTAGATTGGTAAATAAAGTCTTTACAGTTATGTGTCTTGTTGCTGGCTCAGGTTTATGGTCATTTTCAAACCAGTGGCAACAATAACCTCCTGAAAGTGTGTGTTGTTGGCTACTTTCCTTACAGTGCCATCCTTGAGTTTGATAAGTATAACACCGCGGGTGACCCATGTCGACTCCGCTCTACCCTTGTTCACCAACTCCCGGGCCTGGCGTGCGATACCCGCTCTTGTGATTTAAACGGTATTTATTTTCCAGATGGTACATGGAAAGGGGGATTGATAAACAGAGTTACCCCTATATAAATATCTCTCCCCGTGACGTTGACAGGATTTATACATTATAACATGAAACCAATAACCAATATACCAATAACTGAATATGTAAATTCAACAATTACCACAACCTATATACATGGACATTCAGCAATTGAAAATAAGAAATGTATGCTATTGCATGCTAACAAATATGACATTTGTTTAAACTTCACGTGCTTTCTAAATTTGGAAACGTTTACTTAAGTCAATAAATGTACAAACAGAATCCACAATTTTTAAGTTAGTCTCATCAGATACATGTAAGTCATTGTTACCATAAAGAACGGTTTTCAAATTAAATCCATTAACATAATAATAGCTGTTTGATCTAATGTCTGAATAGTTTTGGCAGACGAAAAGATAAAGGTAGTTACATAGGCAAGTAGCAGAGTCTTCTATAAACCTGTCAAATTTGTGACATTTAAGGTCACTGCAGCCTAATATTAAGCCACAAAGTGTTACTTGATTTTGTCTGTTACCATAGTCTTTAAATAGTTTATGAACATTAAATATAGCATAGGATTCAAACAATTTTAAATACATATCGAGGTAATAATAATAATAATAATAACTAGGACTGCCGCGGCAGTACTTAGGTCTTCAGACTTCCTCTTTGACCTTCGTCCCCATATTGTCAGCAACATTATTCTGTTCAACCACTTTAATTTACATGAACTTCTCAAACCATCTACTCTGTGAGTAGTTTGAAAATTTGTCCCGTGCCTTCTGAATTTAATAATGGATGTAGAAGGATAAATAACGGAGAAAGAGAAGGACAGAAAAGAAGATATGTGAAAGATAGCTGACTTTTGAATAACCCAAGATTTGTCTGGACTCTACCCTTTCACTTGTTCAGCTTGGTTGCACCTGCTGGGAACATCAATGATCCCACTGACATAGCTCTTAGGGGTACGGAGACACACACACCTCCACACCACGATATCATCACTCATCATTCCATAAGGTAGAATACATGAAAATAGCGACAAAGAACATTTGATATTTTAAGATGTAAGCTTTGAAAAGTGACATGCTGGGCTTCAACTTGAGAGTTAAGCTTTGTGATTGGTTGAAAAATTACATGCTAGGCTTCAACATCGTGCAAAATTACATGCTAGGCTTCAACATCGTGCGTTTTGGCGACGGGTTCATCGAGACGGGAAAATTCAAGTTAACAGTAACTTTGTAAAATTGAATAAAATTTAAATTTTGTACAGAAAATTAAAGTAGCGGCCACGTGACGAAGAAAGTCCTAATTATTTTTTAATTGTCCTAATATTTAAAAAATAATACAATGAAAAAAACAAGTGTTGCCACTAACATGGCAATTTCCCCCGCCTGTAACATTGAGTTTAGTAAGAGTTTGAAAAGTGGTAATGTCATGGTGACCTTCAAAATAAGGTCAAGGTCATCAAAAATTGACTTGTGTCTTCGAAAAGTGGTAATGTCATGGTGACCTTCAAAATGAGGTCAAGGTCATCCAAAATGCAAAATTGACTTGTGTCTTCGAAAAGTGGTAATGTCATGGTGACCTTCAAAATGAGGTCAAGGTCATCCAAAATTGACTGGTGTCTATGTCTTCCCACAATGTAGGCCGGCACCTAATTTGTAAACTTTGGATATTGCGATATTGCGATATTGCTTTAAGAAAAGCAGACCAGGCTTCCTTCCTTACGTTGGAAATGTCGAATTACATAATTATTTTCTCTGCAACGAATATTATCAGATTTATTTTTTTGAAGAAAGGTTATTGCGATTCTTTTTAAACAAGTTGGAAATTTGTAAGTGGATATTCAAAAACAATACAAATGAAATTCCGTTGAAGACAACACATTTTTCCACAAGCATCTGCCAAGGTACATGCTGCCATAAGCAGACCAGGCGTCAAAATCAAGGAAATAGTGAATTTTAATTATTTGTAAACTACTACGAATATATGAGCTTTATTTATTTGTAAGAACTACTATTATGATTCTTTTAAAGCAAGTTGCTAGTCTGTTAGTAGATATTTAGAAACAATACGATGACAAATACGCTAAAGAGATGAGATGCCAGGTTCCCGCAACCTCTTGCCAATCGCCATGCCGCCAAAGACATGGCTTTGAAGTGAAATGATGATAAAACATTAAAATAAAGAAAAAATATATAAAGTTTAAACTGTGTGAGCAACGAAATCGCCCTGATTTACATTTTTGGTCACAGTGATATTAGCTATCTTCAAATGAAATTACAAGTCTCTTGTTCTATTTTGAAAATTGAAATTCAGTTGAAGAGATCCCTCTTGCCAATCGCCATGCCGCCAAAGACATGGCTTTGAAGTGAAATGATGATAAAACATTAAAATAAAGAAAAAATATATAAAGTTTAAACTGTGTGAGCAACGAAATCGCCCTGATTTACATTTTTGGTCACAGTGATATTAGCTATCTTCAAATGAAATTACAAGTCTCTTGTTCTATTTTGAAAATTGAAATTCAGTTGAAGAGATCGCAGTTTTCCACAAGCTCCTGCCAAGGTGCATGCTGCCATAAGCAGACCAGACGTCAAAATCAAGGAAATATTGAATTTTAATTATTTGTAAACTACAACGAAAATAACAGCTTTATTTATTTGTCATAAATGTTATTTTGATACTTTCAAAGCAAATTGCAAGTTTGAAAGTAGATATTTAGAAATAATACAATGAAAATTACACTAAAGAGATGAGATGCCAGGTTCCCGCAACCTCTTGCCAAAGAGCATTCCGCCAAAGGCAGGGCTTCCTAGTGAACCGATGGAAAAGCATTATAATACAGAAAATGTAAATGGCGGCCAAACCATGTGAGCTACAAAGTCGTCATGATTTACAAATTTATTCACAACGATATAAGCTATCGTTTAAATGAAGTTGCAAGTCTCTAGGTCTATTTTGAAATTTTTGCCCATGTTAAAATTTAAATTTTGAAAAATGTCATTTTTTTCAAAATTCCTACAGACCGGAAATGACTGTTCGCACGCCATTTTATTATTGATTCTTGTACACGACATATGTATCTTCCTTCCCTGAAAAAATCATAACGTTCCCGTCCTGGGTCTTTTAGTTATATGCCCTCGAAGTTGGCCATTTTTCACTTTTTTCCGATTTCCGACAAATTTGAAAGCTCACTGTGAAAAAAGTATAAAGATTTCGCAAATTCTGATTCGTATCGTTTTGAGTACAATGCATCAGCAACTTTGTGTGAAAGTTTCAGATCTGTAGTGCCAGAATGTTCAGAGGAGAAGATTTTTGAAGATGGGTGGGGTCAAAAACGCTGAATATTCACTAAAAACGAAATGACGTCTAAGTCATTTGACCCACGACTTCGTCATGATTTACTTTTTTGTTCACAATCTTATTGCGCATATTTTAGAAAAAGTTTCAAGTCTCTAGATGCATTTTGAAAAAATTTCCCATGTTAAAATTCGAATTTTCGAAGGGCCGTAACTCAGAAACCGGAACCGGAAGTCGGGATTTTTTTTCATCTGTATCAATTTCAGCCCAGAGGCTAACATCCCTGTTAATTTAATGAAAATCGGGTCGCCCGTTTTTTCAGTACAGCTGTCACAAAAATCTCGGAAATAATAATAATAACTAGGATTGACACGTCAATACTTAGGTCTTCAAGACTTCTGCTTGACCTTGAACTCCATGTTTGACTCAGGGTTATTCGTCTGCTTCTCCGCTTTAAAATGAGCTATCAAACATGTCTCTATCTTCAGTAGTTTTTTTACAAAAAATCTCCAAAGAAGGTACCCCTCTGAAAACGGAAAAATCACATATTAATGGACCCCTACATTACATTTCTCACGATTAAGACAAAATGGTTAATATTTCCATATTAAGGTGCAACATAGAAAATGTCGTGCTTTAATTTCCACTTAAGAAGAAGTAATCATCAGTTAGATTGCATACATAATAAATGCGTTATGCTGTTCTGAATATTCAAGAAAATAGTCAAAAATGCTTAAACTTGGACCCCTAGACATCGCCTTCGATGTTCGAGGCTTAACTATCAACTTTTTGATGAAAGCGGTCAACATAAAAGTTGTTCTTCTTGAAATTGTGCATACGCAGGTGTATGTAAAATTTCAATAGCATAAGAAGTTAAGCAGTTATGAACCTTTCAACTTTGTTGAAAATGGCGATTTTTTAAAAATGACAAACTTCTATGACTTGTCACACAAAAACTAAGAGAGATACGAGCTTGAAAAATATTATCCCTAATAAATGACGTTTCTACATCACCATGATCTATTTAAAGTCTTCCTATCTTCAGTGGTTGATGATCAATCATTCCCCAAATGATAAACACCTCAAAAAGTCTCCAAATCAAAATATTTCATTGTTTTGGGAATATGCTCAAATTATGCCCAAACTAATAACTTTTATATGAAAATGATATGTTATGGAATTTTGAAACTATTTATAAGAAAGAGATTGGACTAAGCAACTTTGACATAAGTTCATTCCCAACAGAGTTATGACCATTTGAATGCGAGCCCTAAAAAATGTATTTTTAAAAAGTTAATTTTTCAAATGGCTGTAGTTCATTAACCGCTAAAAATGGTCAATTGGTTTGGGAATTCATTTAAACTACATTCATTCAGCTTTCAAATGAGCTATTGCATGATGCTGTATGTATTACCATCACTGAGGAGAAGATTTTTGAAGACGCGTACCCTCAAAACCGCGAAAATGCACCAAATTTTCAGTTTTTGCGAAATAGCAAAAAATCTATTATTACGGCCGAGAACCGCTATAGCCCTAATCGATGGGGAATGTTGTTGCGCACATTTTGGTGAAGGTTTTATGAAAATATCTTGAATAGTTTTCGAGCTATTCAGGTTTGAATTTTCAACTTCAAGGGGAGATAACTCACGAAAGAAGTCGAAAATCAAAAATCGGGCTTCGACATGCACCAATTTGGATCCCAGGCTATCTGCCCTGAAAATGTGATGAAAATCGGCTTAGCCGTTTCTGCGGAATCGCTTACACAAGATTCGGTACAAAGAATAATAATAATAATAATAATAAAAGAATCAGGATAATAACAATAGTTCTTCGAGACATTCGTCTTGAAGACCTAATAATAATCAGGATAATAACAGTAGGTCTTCCAGACTTTCGTCTGAAGACCTAATAATGTGGGTATTTGTAATGCGCTACCTCCAGGTACTAATACCTGCTCATGGCGCGACAAAATAATATATACAATTATATACAGAGAAGTAAGATGTTGAAGGAGTGAGTTTAACAATAAGCCATTCGGAATAGATAGGTTTTGAGTGCAGATTTGAAAGAGTTCAGAGAATCAGGTTTTTAATGTCAGTGGGCAGGTTGTTCCAGAGAGAGGCAGCTGCGTACTGGAACGATGTTTTTCCATATGACAAGGTCCGAACTTTTAGAACAACAAGTAGCTGTTGATTCTGAGACCTTAAGGGGCGGGATGGAATATAATGACACAGTAAATAAGAAAGGTATTCTGGCATCTGTCCACATAGAGCTTTAAATGTTATGAAGAGATCATTCCACTCAGCAATGGCCGATGGTAAGAAGGAACATATAGGAATTTGTAAATTATGTGATGTGCGAGTACTGCGGTTCGAAATGTCGGACATTGCTGGTGGAACTAATGACGATAAATATTCTGGTGTCAACTGAAATTTCATTTTGTAAAATAGAAACAGTTTTTGACATTTTCGCCTAAAGGCTAATGATGTAAACCCTGTTTCTTTGTATAATTTGTGGTGGCTGGTACCTCTGACTGCACCACAAATTGTCCTAAGTGCATCCAAATGTTGATCAGCGTGTCAGCGTGAGGCTTCGAATAATAAAAAAAAGGTATCGAATCTACGTTAGACTCACAAAAAGTTAAAAACACAGTAGGTTTATCTCCATTCTGCCATGACGAGTTATCAGCGTATTTTAAACGTGTTTCTTTGACACTGCGGAAGTGAACTGAGTGATGCGGTAATCGGTTGAACCCATTTTTCTTCAGGTATGACGCATCACATTTCCCTTGTTTTCGATGCGGTAGAAATTGAATAAACAGTGAAATTAAAAATTCATTCATATTCAAATGTGATGATTAAGCGACAACATAGATTTTAATCAAATAGAACATACAGGTTTGTAAATCTTAAGGTTTCTTCGCCTTGAAAGCTTTCCTTAACCACTTGTCAAATTGACGCGACCATTTCCTGTGACGTCATATTTGATTGAGCTTATGACTTCATTGTATCCGAACCGAAACCGGTTCGTTCATGGCTTATCGCGGTCTTGATCGACTACTGTCGATAACTGATTTACCCATGTTATTTTACGTCATCATGCATCCAAACGCGGAAAATCACCGTTCACTAAAATCGTGTTTGAACCTCCATTCGACCATAAAATAAACCAATCAAAAACAAGGATTTTAAAATGTCATGGTAGAATTACCGTTTGATTAGAAAGTCAATCCTAAATGTTTATGAGTACTAAGATCAATTATAATTTTACCTTTCATGTCAAGATTCGGTACTTTCGTGGGTACCTGTTTTCTGGAGAATGTTATGCTGTCGGTCTTTTCAGCATTCAATTTGACTTTCCATCCATTGGAGTAAATCATTATTAATAAGACATGATGATTTACTCCGATGGTTTCGGTTCGGATACAATGATATGGTCATGAAAGTAAATGAAATAACATGGTGTTTCAATGGATCACCAATAATTATCCGCTCTTGTCCCTGTAAGATCCTCGTTGATAAAGACTTTCGGAGTTCCAGGAGCACGATTTACGGTTTTCAGTTTAGATCGTGAGTTTATGAGTATGCGTTTGGTTGCGTTAAGCGGCTGTCACAACCCGTCGTACGTGCAGCTGCGTGCTGTCTACCAACATAAACGTGGGGTAAATTGGGGAATTCGAGGGTCGCTGGCACCGACGCCGTACCGATTTTGGACAAATTTGGACCATGCAGACTCGTCGTAGAACTTTTAGTGCATGCAGAACTTTCGCTGTGTGCAGTCTACGAACGAGCTGCAAATTTTCCTCCGTACGAGCGACGTGCGTGCCCTGTACGACAACCGCACGCACAACGCACCGACATCGTGCGTTTTTTTCAAGCTTACCCACTCACACTTTCTCTACGATGGGTTGTGACAGGGGCTTTACTGACGAACCTGACAAGTATAGGTCGCGCTCTATCCTGGGGTGTAGTCGGGCGGTGTGCCACTCTGTGACTGACGTCTATATCACGGGGACTAACGTCGAGTCCGATAGATTTCGCCACTTTCATGACCATATCATCGGTATCTTCTCCTTCCTCGGGGATACCGGAGATCGTGAGGTTGTTACGACGAGAGTACTCAGTACTGGTCACTACGGTCCAGTCGGTCACTTAGTGATCTGATCTCCTTATCTTGTTCTTCGACTGTTTTACTGAGTTTAGCAACACTCTTTTCTAATGCCGTGTTTTTGGCAACAAGGGTTTCCGTTTTTTCCCTAAACATTGGTCTTATAATTTCGGCAACTGTGGAGCATATCACCGCTAATACCTTTTTGCTTTGTTGTGGAAAACGTCGTCGTTAATACTGCTTGCAACTGATTCTGCACACTGTCGCTTTGCGTCTTCTAACTCAGGTGTTGACACGTCAGACCGAATGCGCTTTCCACGGGTTGGTGTTTTATCCATATAGATAAGAGAGATATTATCGTTACAGAACCTCAGAAGACTCATGTTTTGGCTTACTTTACAGGCGTTGATTTAATAAGAACTCACTTTGAAAAGGGAGACATGTCCCATATATCGTATCTAGAACCGGTTCGTATATACGTAGAAGTATATGTCGGTATTATCCTAGAAAATTGAACGGTGTTTTCGAGAGAGAGATTTGATCGAACTCTCTTGAATAATCGGCAGGTTATATTTTTTTTTTTAATTTGTTCAAACAAACGAGACATCATTTCAGATTTATATTTAATGTTTTACTCATATGTTTGCATTATTATTTTAATTGGTACAATAAGAAAACGGTTTTGGTAGAGGTTGGATTTGGAAAATAAAATGAAAAACAGATAAAATCATGTGTCTGACTTATCAGCAACAATTTGAAAATTAGCAGATGCAGGCGAAGAGGAACAGGATTAGTGGCCCACAAAGTAAATGTCAATCAAAACATCACAGCACACACCAATATGTACACTCTGTCCTGAGTCGTTCACGCTTCAGATGATGAATTTGAAGAGTAACTTTTATAAAGTTTATTAACATTATTACTTTTACTGATCATATAACATAGCTGTTTTGAAAAGATGTTTCTTGCAGATCAAAGGAGAGAAGTGTTGTTACAGCAAATTAGCAATTAAGCTGAACAAAGTCAAATAAGTTAAGTAGGTGAGAAGGAAGTTGGACATACCAGTGTAGTTATGTTTTTTTCCAGATAACATGTTTACTGGACTGTATCAATTATATTTAAAAAAATGGCCTGTCGGATGACTGGCATGTCATGTTTATTGTCAAACGTCCTGTCTTGGTGACACAAAGCTGATCATAACAAGAAATACACATTAACGTGACAATCAGTCCAGATAGTGTAAGCCAATGAAAGTTATAAACATATATTCAACCAATGGAAGTTAGGAATCGCGTGAAACCTTTGTATTCTGTAGGATTTTCTGCGGCAATGGCACTCATTTGATAAAAAATATATTGCTGTATGATTACTTAGGATGTGCGACAATACACATGGATTATCAAACTCATGACAAAATGACGAAAACAGGTATTTTACAATACACTTTTTTCAAGGCGAAATGGTCGTGTGGTAAGCTGTTGGTACGGTCAGTGCTGGCGATAGTTGCCTTACTCTAAGGGTGTGGCTTCCAATACCGCAAGGGACTTGGCCCGAGAAAATACAAGAATTGGTATTATTATAATCCCAAATGTAACAATGTTATAGGTATTCTATTGTAATCATCGGACACATTGTAGATTGCTATTTACATGTGAAATACTTGCACAACCATCACAATGTACTTATGGTAAAAAAAAGTATTATGAGAGAGTACTACCACAGGCAGGTGCATTCAATGCACGTGAAGGACGTGCGTGTGTGGTCACGTGGCAGAGATTATAAATCAGCTTGAAGAAGATGTCTTTTGATAACTGATACTTTTGAAACGTGGCGGGGTTCAAAGACTGAAATGGAAGCATCTTAAAGCATCAAGTTAAATCTGATCTTGGCATGATATCGGATATGCAATTGGAACAAATCAGATTGAGAGAAGCACCTATCGATCAACGAACACAATCCATGAGAGACAATCTTATATTTACAAACATTCCTGGGGCTGTAGAGGGTGAACCAGGCGCCTCTCCTGGTGACTCGTGGGAAAATTGTGAATCTCTCATCCGTAAGTTCATACGAAATGAGCTTGACCTTGATAGTAAGGACATTAAATTCAAACGTGTCCACAGAATTGATGCAAGACGTGTTGCAAACCAGGGTAATCGACCTCTGCCCATCATTGCCAAATTCATATATACACGTGAGAGAGATGCTGTCAAACGATCTAGTTCGAGTTGAAAGGCAAGACATACGGTATAACAGAGCAATTTCCAGAGGAGATCAGCACTTATCTGATGCCATTGTTTCGTACAGCAAGGAGTCAAGGTAAACACGCATCTATGGTAGTTGATAAACTTTACATCGATGGGAAACTACAGAAACCGTCAGTTTGCCCACCATATCGCGCCCCTCCATGTACAGACCGGATGTTTACACGTGGTAACCTGGCAACGAGGCCGGAAGTGAAGGGATGGCAAGGTGGATATGTGCTGTGTCAGGACGAAGCGAGTGCTCAACATGTGACATTGCAACCATCCCCAGACATCGACAAAACTGTAGATAAAAGGGTATGTCATGAACATTACGCATCCCGTCCTAACTTAACCAATACATATTTCCCACATAACAATAATAGCGAACTCGACACTGTGAACTTAACTGTCCAGACTGAACAACCACGTTGTTCACACAAAGGCGAGTTAACCGTTGAGGCTCTACATGAGTCTGAACCATCTTGCACACAGTCTGTTGCGTGTACCACAAGTGCCTCACCGGAACATAACAACTATGAGTTACTTGTTGAACTTGGACAATTAAGTGTTATCAACATAAATGTATGTGGTCTGAGAAAAACTCCACGTGCTCTCCCGGATACAACCGTAAACTGCTAACGGTGTGCCACAGGCATGCGCATTGCCAATGGTAGATTATAGAACATAGCGAAGCTGAATCTTTGCTTTTAGCCTCAAGTTAGAAAACTCAACTTCCAGAAAGCCATTGCAAACCAATACAACCAGCTTCACTTATCGAATGTAGAGTCAAGATAAGGATGATATGTTCAGAGAAGGACTAAAAGCGAACTGAAGGAATGTTTGAATCTCCAACAACTTTAGACGATGGTCTTAAATCCTTTACGCATAAAATTGTAAAGATCGCAAACAGATGTTTCAAACACACTGTAAAACAACATTCCGTTTGATAAAGAATGTTACAACCTTTGACAACGATTTAAACAAGCCAAGAAATACCATAAGAAATAACCAGGTATACCACAGAGACAACATGTGCTACAATGTAGAAAACTCTACAAGCAAAATTTACGAAAAAAGAAAAGACTATACAAACAATAATCAGCCAAGGAACTTTCAATTTTAAACGGAACATCACCTTAAGAATTCTGGAAACAGTTTAATAAAAACAAAAGCAAAAATAATACCAATACAGACGATTTGGACTTTTTGAGCATTTCAAGAGAATTCACACAGATATTGACTTTGTAAATCAAACCGTTGAAGTTGAACTGTTGCACTGGGAAGCTAATGGTGATAATAGTTATGAGGAGCTCGACAAACCCATCTCCTCCAGCGAAACAAGAAAAGCCTTTAAAAAGGCATGGTTGGAGGCATCTTGTTAAGGCTAAAATATATTATAAAAAGGATATGTATGTCATATGTACATATAGCAAAATGAAGCCTGCATTATGGTCATTTTGGGGGATAAAAGCTTTGATTACTAATCACACAATTAGTTATTCAATTAAAAAGTCGCATATAAAAGAATTTTACCTCGATCATTTAAGTTGTGTATATGCTTTTCAATTTACATACATTATTTATTCATAAATAAAATAAAATTATATATAATCTATCATTTGAAAATGAAAGTGAACATTCAACTTCACCGATTTATTTTAAAGCGCAACTCCCGGGTGCTTTTGCTCCAATTTTGAAGTAGGCCTGTATTATGAATTTGATCAAAACGTTGTTGAAAGTTGTGTCATTGTTAGATTCCAGCAATAAGAATATGTAGGCCTATTTTCCCTGAAACACGCAGTCAACCATTTGTTAAACATTTGCAAATTTAAAGTGTACCAATTCGATTGATTATGAAGCATATTCTGTTTATCTGTTGAAGGAAGGTATATGGACCTTTTTTAATTCAAGGATAATGACCCGGTATCCTCATGCTTGGTGCTATCAGTTTGGACATAAATATGGTTCTATCCAATATGTGCTTATACATGTACAAGCTTCACTATCATTAATTCAATAACAGGACATTGAGTAGGCCTACCATTATGCAAGTCTGATTGGCATTGAAAATATTGATAACTGAGTGGAAGGTTGGTGTGTTGATTGACAACCACTATTATCGTTTAGTATATGCTTGCTCCGCGCGTATAACATTAGCTTGTAAAGTTTCTTGGATTTTCCGAAACTGCAGTGCGAAATTATGCACTTGAATTGGTACATCTTTGCTCATGGAGGTGTAAAATGGCTTTGAATTGAAAAATCTTATGTTTACTAACATTCAGACTCAGAATAACACAACGGTCGTTTCTATTTTAGATGTTTAGACAAAATCTCTTTTCGCAGTAAAAGGGGATAATTATTTCGGATAACCCACATGGTCACGTGGTTACAACCTTGTTACAGCCGTGTTCGTTGGTCATATGCTTTTTCCAAAGTATGAAGAGGCCAAGCATGATTGGTCGAAAGTTTATTTTGAATATTCCAACAGTAATATAGCGTGAAATCCAACTGCGTATCAGATTGGAGGCGGTTTGCGCCTCCAACCAATAAGAGATGCGCTTAAACAAATGAAGAAAGGAAAAGCTCCAGAGAGGACGGAATTCTTGTGGAATACCTGGACTCGATAATGGACATCTTCCCCATTCAGGACAGGATATCACTATCTTATTTAATAAGATATTTGACTACGGGTGCTTCCCTTCTGTGTGGACTGTTAGACACATCATACCTTTACACAAAAAGGGAAGCCAAACCGACACAAACACTTATAGAGGAATTACCCTTCTTAACAATTTTGGGAAGCTATTTACAAAGATTTTGAATATAAGGTTCAATGACGTTGTTTCGGAAAATAATCTTATCTCAGATACGCAGTTTGGATTAAAAAAAAGCAAAGCACTATAGACTCAATATTTGTTTTACAATCACATATTGAAAAAGTCTTAAAGGCAATGGGAAACTATTTTGTGCATTTATAGACTTTGAAAAGGCATTTGATAGTGTTTACAGAAGCGGATAATGGCTGAACTTGTACAAGCTTGGAATAAATGGTAAAGTTACAAAGTTATGACGATCCATGTATGAACGTGTAAAATCCAGTGTCAAATTAAGAGATAAAACAAGTCCCACATTCAATTACGTATACAACATAGGATTGAGACAAGGCGAGATTCTTTCACCCTTCCTTTACTAATTTTCCATCGAAGATTTGGAACAGCAACTAACATGAGAGAAAGATGCAGGGATTAATATAGACGTCTTTATCTACTGCTTTTTGCAGACGACATGGTCCTACTCAGTTAATCAGTGGTCTACGGAACTGCTAAGACAATCTTGCTTCATATTGTGACTACTGGGGCCTGACTGCCAAAATGACCAAAATAAGACCAAAATGGTGATTTTCAGGAAATCAAGCCTAACAATAAACTCTCAATTCATTTACAACAATCTAGTATCGGAAGTTCAGAATGAATTTAATTATCTGATGTGATGATGCCAAGGTGATGTCGAGTAGATTTTGGAGAATGCCGATTGGACATGGAGCAAAGCCGATTCCACTTGGAGCAACACTGATGGGACTTGGGGCAACACCAATTGGATTTGGGGCAAGGCAAGAAAGTGTCAAATAAGAATTAAATACACTAATTATTTACAGTTTTGCTTAAGGGTGTATCTGACTTAAATAGACAGTTATAAATGTTCATATGTTGCAGGAAAAGATGAGGCGTTTGCCTATGAGGACACGGACCTATCGAGGTTACCAATCCCAGAGTGTTTAGGATTTACAGAGCAGTCCCCCTTCTCCCTGTGTTTACTGATGGATGTACTTCCTCTCATCGGTGTGGGACGGCTCGTATTCTGACTCTTCCATGTCTGGAACCTTCATGCGTTTGGCCTTCCAAATGTATGCGTTTCATCCCCAATCTAAGATGAACTACGGACAACAACTGTACTCTCTTCAATTCACACTCTATGTATATCCTAATTAGTACTGACATCTCCTAATGGACATTTTGTGTACATCCTCATAAGTACTGACTTTCTCCTCAATCAGACTTTGTGAACATCCTCATAAGTACTGACATTCCTCTCATTCACAGTTAATAGACATCCTCATAACTAGCCTCATTCACACTGTGTGTACATCCACATAAGAACTGGCATCCCTCATGCACATTTTGTGACCTTCCTCATAAGTACTGGTTTCTTCTCATGCACATTCTGTGTACATCCTCATAAGTACTTACGTTCCCCTAATGCACACTTTTTATACTGACTTCTAATGTTCACTTTCTGTACATCCTCAAAAGTACTGGTTTCTCCTCATTCACACTTAATATATATCCTCATAATTATTGATTTCTTTTCATGCACACTTTACATACATTCTCTTAAGTACTGATTTATTATCATGCTCACTTTGTTAACATCCTCGTAAGTACTGACTCTCCCCTCATGCACATTTTGTGCAAATCCCAATAAGTACTGGTTTCTCCTAATGCACACTTTGTGAACATTCTCATAAGTACTGATATCTCCTCGTCTTGAACACCTAAACAAGCTGGTTGGCCCGGGTTAATAAACGACCTATTTATACATGTATATTACCCCGTTCGACGTGTACATCGTCATGATCATCACGTGGGCAGATGTGAGTGACATACTTGCTAATTTTACAAGCATTAGAAGCTATGTTAGGTAGCTCGATACTTGTTTGAAATCAACTGCAGAGGTTGCCGATTCTTTTGCGAATGTCTTCCTCATGCAACCGCGACCGTCAATTTCCCCTCAATCAGTCTACCTAATTACGATTAGAGTTTATCAGATAGAGTTGGGACCTCGTAGGTTGAGGTTGTTTACGATCTATTATGATATATCTGCTACAACGTTCGTGTTATTTTCAAATCGATTATAATGAAATAAGTGCTCTTAGGATGACATTCTTTTCTTTTTTTTAAACATATACGGAATGATGAGAATACTATACATACCATGCATACACCTGACCCCTGCGTCCTCATCGTGTTTGCAGTTGTTGACTCCCCAGGCCAGGAACTGACACTGCCCAATGTTTGTCTCTGTCCCAACACAGTCCACGTCGTCCATTAGGACTGGACCGGACCCTTGCCCAAAAGCAGCTTTAGTAACCGGAATGGCATTGGAGCTGTTGTTCATTCCGGTGAAAAGTAAACATTTAAAAAAGAGTTCTAACGTGTTGTTTAAACATTTGTTTGTGGTTTATGAAGCAGAAGATGGAATATAGAACTCTACAGAGAAAATAATTGCTATCTTTCCATTTAGCTAATCAGTAATGCAGTTACTCAACAACACATGGCGTTTATCTTTTGGTATATTGCCAGAAGTGTCTGAATGATATATCATAGTATCGTGCCCTTGAAATTGTAAAGTTAAAACGTGTCCGAAGGGTTGTGTTAATAGTATATCGTTATACGAGGTGTAGTGAGATGAGCTGAGTTGGGCTTTACCGCTGCTCAAGATCATTTCACTTCTAAATACCACTGATGTTGCTGTACGTGGGTTATTTGTGTACTTACTGGTTGCTATTTACCATCAAAGTTCATTGAACGATTGTAAGGTGTTATGTGATGGAGCCGAAGTTCTTGTTAAATAAATAAGTAACGTATAATTAAGACGCATATATTACCCAAAATTGAAATAAATAAAGCCTGATTTATACATTCAACAGTCACAGAATTTCTGTTTTCATGTTCTGTTTCAACAAAATAATGTAATTGATTTCAATAATCTCGTTTGAATTTTGTTTTGAAGTATATTGTGCAAGAGTGAAGGTTAATATAGATGTCAAACTAAAAAATAAGTATGTCTCCCCCTTTGATAAATAATATGACAAAAACACTGCATGAAAAATTAAATGTATATTTAATATATAATCTACAGCCTATCGTTCATAAACTATGAAAGGTATTAACTAGTCCATGGCAATGTTGAAGTTTGTCACAGTAAAAAGACAGTATTGTGCTTTACACAAATAAACATTTTTTTTAAATAGTTCTCATCCACTGACACCAGTTTAAGAATTCCGCAGCAAGTGTCAAACATCACCGTTAGTTATCGGTGTATTGAAAACAGATATTTAATTAGTATACCTTAGTTAAGGTGAAGTTTGATTGTACTTAATAGACAAACATATTGGAGCACTCTAAACATGGTGGGTATTTTTATATCATGTTTTAAAGAAATTTCCCACTTTAAAAAAATTTGCGTATCGAATCTTAACAAGTATACCAAATACGGATCAAGCCTGAAAACATGGCATTGGTATGATGCAAATGGGAGCCTCGATATCACATAGCAAGCACCTTTGGCTGTTCAAGACGAAGCGTTTGCACTCTTTACACGTTATCGTTTGCCAGGCCGATCATGACAAACCGTGGCCAACATTCTTCGGTAAGAACGTCGTATCATTGTTATACACCTTCGCGATTTGTGACGGCAACATTGACTGCAGCAACGACCCTTCCTCACTGTATTACCTGATGCACTGTTACCCGACCCGGATTGTCGTTCCCTCCGCAGAATTGTTCTGATTCTTAGACATTGACAAACAAGACTGTGTTGACCAACGTCGGCAGCAACGCCAATTGCAATGTGTACCACATAAGATTATTTCCACTCCATCATGCCCACGCCAGAAACTGTATTTACGGGAAAAGGGAGCACCTGGGCTTGTCCAAGAGTACTATCCCAATAGACGGGGTGGTGTCATGATTTGGGGTGGCATTTGCGGTGATCAGAAAAATCATTGGTTATAAATGATAACCTGAATACACAGAGGTATAGAGATGAGATTCTCAACCCAGTTTGGGTGTACATGGTCAGACCAATTCTGCAGCGCGACGAGGTAACGCCACACACTCAAATTGTTCAGGATAACTTTACTAACGATGTCCCGGTTTTGCATTGACTGGAATGTTCCCCGGACATGTCTTGTCTCTTGCAGTGGACGCAGCTCTCAAACTATGTGCAGTAAATTTGCTTGTGTCAAAAACAGGCGCCATCAAAACAGATTTGATCCACCAACCAACCGTGTCAGTACTCACTGACTTGTGAGCTTTCCGGTATTTCAACACTAACTAGTTTCTCCTTGTCCCAGCTCAGCTGTTTACTTGAGGTACAGACGCAAAAACGTCACAACACACAGCTTTGATGACATTCAAGATGAAATTCTGGCCTTGATTATTTAACAAAGCGTTATAATAAACACAACGAAATTGGCTGATTTTCATAGAATCAATATCCAAAGCAGCCAAAGACTTTACAACTTTGTCCTGAAAGTAGTACTAAAGAAGTGCGTCTGAATGTACGTTTTCTCAGCTGGAGTTAGAGTTTTGAAATATTGCAGCTGCAGCACAACTTCAGCATCCCAGGTGCTTGAAAACCTAGGCAGTGGGTTTCGTCTGATGGAAATCCTTTAAACAGCAAGCACTTTGTGATAAGACCGTTATCGATCAACAGAGTGGACGATACTTTTCTTGAATACATGGTCGTAATATCCCTCTGAGGCAAAGACAGACGTCATAATCTGCATGACGAAAAATGGAATGAGTCAATTTTGAGACAATTTGCCGACTTGCATTTAAGAATTTGATAAATCATTTCTGCAATCACAGTGGTAGCGGATACTATAGACGTTCTTAAGTTGATCGGTTGATACAGTTTCTGTGTACAGTGCATTGTTCTTTGAGTTGGCAACTCTAGGATATTTATCCCAGAGGCCTTTGACCTTGTATACTGTCATCTACAGGCCAAGTTGCTTGTTTGATAATTTGGCCTTGTACATTCAGCATCATAGTCCAAAATGGCATCATGGCGGAGTTGATTGAGAGCTCGTATCTGACTGTGTGAAATCGACATCACCACGTCGATGAGACATGCATGTTTCCCACAACCCTCCTCATCTTGACTGATGGTTGGCTGCATGCAATTCGTGTACTGACTGACTTGACTTTGAGGAATGTCCAACTAGTGTCAGTCAAATTTTTACACAGTTCATATGCAGTTGCACCGTGATCCTTGGTCCATGATGTCTGAATTATCACCGTCGGACAGAAGCAAATCTTCATTAGCGTCAGACATGGTCTAACCTTACACCCAACACTAAAATATTATCAAATCGACACGTTAATGTACTAGACAAAATAAACCCGGTTTTGGTACAGGCAGCTCCTACGGATTGAAAGACTCTGTCAAGGTAGAATCCGGTTACATTTCTTCGATCTATACTATTGTTATTTATTGTTTAGTTATTGATTTTGCTTGTTGTCAACATACAGGAAAATACCACTAACCCCATCAAAAATGCACATTACACTCAAGCTTCTAGATTTGTATTGATTGAAATGCAGGATCAGGATTGGCAATTCTGTTATGGGAAGAGGAAACTATCTCATATAATGTGTGTCCGTCAATGCTAAAATGGATATCAAATGTGGATCATGTAAATCTATTCTTGAGAGGATTAATAATGACGGACTTTCCCGTTCCCCCTCCACAAATCTACAATTCACAAACCCAGGATAACATTATAAATGAACATTGGTGAGAAATGTTTCTACCATTCAAGAGTAATCTAGAATACATTCATATCATATGATCTTGAATAAATTATCCAAATTTTTGTTTATGTTCGTATCTGTAATGAATTGCCTCAAACTGAATTTGGGTGGCTGCACAACGATGGGATACTCTTTCCCACAGACATAGACAGACATGTAGCAAAAGCAATGAAGTTGTAAAAGTTATGAAGATCGTTTCTTGTGGATGCAAGACATGTTATGGGAATTAATGAACTTACGACAGTCATTGATTTAAGTGACTTACTTTGAAGACACGATATCTGTATTGATTATAGAAAATTTGGCAAGGACTATGGTCATTATTTCTCTACATTTCTTTTCCACAGTAATGAGATGCACTTCTAAAAAGGATTACAGGCTTTCATTTGATATACTACATGAAATGATTGGCACAAATGTATTAAAAATGTCAATGATCCAGAAAATCGCGTCCATAATGGCTGCCATTTGGAAAAAAGCCAGCAGCTGGAATTTGTAAGTCAACTATATAACTGGAACCTCCAAATATATTTTAATCATCAATACACGTTATATGATTTTAATATATCATCATTAATCATGATGAGTTTGGTATAGGTTTGGAAAGTATTTTTTAAATAAAAAACGGAATTTTCACGAAATTTTCAAAGCCAAATAATGGATAAACTAGTTACTCCATGAGGGAGGACTATGCATTTTGGATTGCGGTTGAAGACCGCTTTCATTTGATATACGGTATGTTATAATAAACTTTAAAATAAAAAATAATTCATTAATTCATCCGAAACGCCGGTGGCAATCTTGGAAATGGCGGCCATTTTGACAAAGCCACCAGCTAATGATTGTATCCACCTCATGTCTAATGGTCCTGACCTAATATCCGCGGTCTCGAACAGACTTTAAGAATAAGCGCCGGGGTGTCTATTAAAGGAAATACTGTACTCACAAAGGGAGCTTGAGCATTCTGCATACGACTTGGGCGTCGACATGTGTCCAGTGGTCGTCACATACTGTGCCCCATTGCTTGTTGTACAGGATCTCCACCCGACCTTCCGTGCTGTCTGACCCGCCCACTAGACGCACATCCACTATACTGGCCGTCTCTACATATCAAGTATATACCATATTAGCGAAGATTTATTGCACAACGATATACAGGTCATGCGTGTCTTTGTCGTTGACGCTAAAACCACATATTACATAGGCTCGGCAATAGTTCCTGGAGTCCTGAAATAGTATAATATTTTGTTATTTTCTGGTTAATTTATCACACATATTAATGATCTTGTCGTATTTAATGTTTTTCAAATCACGATAAGTCAGGTTACTTGACTTTAAGATATGCAGTTTAGGTCACAAAGTATAAATAACAATCAACAAGCAAAAAAGTGAGCGTGGCTCACTAATACCCCCGACTGTTAAAGTTTGACATTTTTATTTTACTTAAAGAGAGAGGTGTCTGCACACCTAAGGATTGATAAGCTATGAAATGTAATTGCTAAGATTAAACTGTTTGTGAAAATGGTAGGATAAGTCTCGATCTTCATGTAAAAAAGGTGGTTTAAGTCAAAATAGGAATAATAGTAACTTGAAAAGGTATGGGTAACATAGTACACTACTGCTATTACCACTGATTTCAACTTTATTTTGGAAATTAATCAATTATAATGATTCGTTCGAGTGACTTTAAACAACAGGTACATGGAAGCACACCCCTGAATTCACAGTGAGAGATATACCGCAGTTTATGGCTGAAAGGAAAGAAAATTTAACTTTTCCCAAAATATAACCAGTAGAAATATAAAATAGTAAAATCAACAAGAACACAGAAGAAGCTTTTAATGAAAGTTACATGAAAAAGAAAATGATGAAGTCAACAAATCACAACACAGAATTAGCTTCATTCATTCTAGCTATGATAAAGTAAAAAAATATATAAAATGGCAAAAAATTAAAAAATTCATCACATCGTGTTACATTTTGCAATGCCCCTCTCCTAGTGGTGAAGAAGACATGTGTCAAATTTGAAAAGGATGAGATGAATAGTTTTTCTGTAATCGATCTGACAAAAAATGCTCAGAATTTGACGAAGTTAAAAAATAAAAAAAATTGCCAAAAATGTAAAAATTCACCAATTCGGTTTAAACTTCGCACTGCACCTCTCCTAGTGGTGAAGAAGACATGTACCAAATTTGAAAAGGATGAGATGAATAGTTTTTCTGTAATCGATCGGACAAAAATTTTCTTCGGACGGAAGGACGGATGGAAGGACGGACGGACGGACGGACGGAATCATTGGTATTACTATATACCCCTAACCATTGGTCGGGGGTATAATAAAATCGAACAATATTGTCAATGCTAGGATGAAAAGACCGATGAAGGATCAAAAAATTTCAAATCACGAAATTTTATGGTTGACAACATACATTCTGAACTTACAGGTAAAAGGAAATATTCCAAAATTCTGATTCGGCATATGCGATAAATCCAATTTGGTAATCGTTTCGTTACTGTGACCTCAACAACAGCTGGACGGCTGCAGTGTACTCGTTTACAGGGTACAGGAAATCTCTTCATTTACAACGACGGTTTTAGTTATTCAGAGCAGATGGTCGGGTTCTTTCTTTATTATCGGTTGACTTGTTGACAATCTGGTCCATATGGTCATATACATGACATGGATAATATTACACTCAAGTTCTGTTCATCCTACAAAATCATGCTTCATCACCTTTGAGCTAACATTTTGCAACATTCAGTATAAATCCAGGTTTTAACCATATAAACCAATCTGACAATGAATAAGGTGAACATATCATGAACATATTTTTAAAAGAGAGGTTCCTCAATATATTGCTTTCCTCCATATATTGCTTGCAAGATTTTCATTTTACTGAAGGTATGGCAAAAATGGTTATTGAAGATTTGGGTTGGAAAAACTGTGTTAATGTTCTTTTTTCAAAATCTGTAAATTATGCTAGATATTGCCCATCTGTATCATGTATATCAATAGAAACACAATTCACGTCTGACCACTCAGCACAGTTGTTGGCGCATTTGGCCTCGGATCAAGTGTAGTACTAATTTAGTCATTTCATTTACTCTGAAAAACGAGGTCGAAAATGCCCGATATACACAGAAGCAAGTGAAGACCGACCAAGGATCACTACACCGGCTCTGTATCGCTACATCCGCGTCACCCACCTATGTAATCTGCAGGCCGCACCAACTGTCACTGCAACACAGGTGCCCTGTTTGAGGAGAGTGTCGGCCCAAACCATCAGGAACCATATATACGTGAGGCCAATCTACGTGCATGAAGACCATTTGTCGGACCCGTACTGTGACGCCAACGTTTCAGGTGGTGCTCTAACGTGAGGATATGTACCCTAAGAAACTGGTTCAGCGACGAGTCCCATTTCATACTTCACTGGTGTGACGGAAGGCAACATGTCCAAAGATGAGGAAATTAACAGCTTGCTCAAAAGTCCATTTGATAGGTCGGCAGATTTTGAGAAGGAATCGTCATGGTATGGAGACCCATGTTTAACAAACAACGATCACACCTAATCATCATTTCCGGCAAATTTATGGCCCAATCAATGACGTTTTACAGTTTCTTCTTCTTCAAATAATCAACCAACAGTGGTAGCTGTTTCAACAGGACAATGCCCGCCCTCACACAGCTCGTGCAACAGTGAAGCACCTTGGAGTCCTCGAAGGCCACCTTCTCCTCAGCACCTTCTTTGACCAAAATCCAACCTATAGGACAAATTCTGCAACGTTAGGTATGTGGGAAGCCACAGCTGGCACATCCCAAATATAGTTCCCATTATCTGACTCGCAGTGCTGCAAATAGAGTCTTGAGCCAGATAACAAGAAACTTCGTTCAGCAGCTTCTGGAAAAATGACACTGAGGTACCAACTTCCTGCTCTACCAGTAAATCCTTCGATTGCATGGCAGCCAGATGGGCAGCATTCACTAACACATGAAGCTGTTGTGTGTCGATTCTAGAACGAACGGAACTTAACTTTTAGCAACACGGGCTGTATCTCTTGTTCATCTCAGGCAAGTCGACCTTTGTCGGAGTGGATTGATCGCCTCGACTATTATGATATCAAGAATGTGCAGCCGAGTCCCAAGGGGGCTTCATGGCATCAAATGCGTCTCCCAAGTAACCAGAAATCCGAGGTAACCTACCCTTGTGTGGCGACGAACGTCTGAGGAATAGCAACAGAAAAACGATTCAGCAGTGTGGCGAGCGAGGCAGTGTTCTCAGCATCCTCCTCCAAATCCATCACCTCCTCGGAGTGATCACCACCACCAAAGCCACCAAAAGTCACCGTGTCCTAAGACCGTGGCACAGATAAGGCGGATGCAGAAGTTGCAATTGCCCGCTGGTACTCGTTCCTTCAAAGGAGCCGGTACTCAGGTCAGTGACCCACCCTTTGCCGAAGCATCGGGCCTGAGGCTCTTAGGTTTCTTGGTACCCCCTGACTAACCGGGTACCACTGCAACAGGCACAGTCAGGGGAACCAAATCATCAGTGCAAGGCAGAGCCAGGGCAATCCAAAGGGACCTGCATTGCTAGTGCACTGGGGGCTACGTCGGGTTAGCACCAGTCCACTGACCCACTGGCATCTGTTGATGACGGGGTCAGCTGCTCCATCATGACCTCACCACTCCATCATGGACCTCACCACGTCCAGTGTGTTAGTGACAAAGTAAGTCTGAGAAGGTGTGGGAGATGTGTGAGTGTGGGGCTCGTTTGTGTCCGAACCTCCCCATCCTCGTTAGAAGTATCTGAGGGAAGGGAGAAGGGAGGGAATGGTACGTTTTTCTTACCACCGTCCTTACTCTTGGCCTTCCTCTTTTCTTTAGAGGGAGGGAAGGGACAGAACCCTTCAACTACTGCCTACTGATGATATCCATCCCCATGTTCTTCTTCTTGAAGCTGTTCAGATATCATGGTCGTCATGGTCCAGCTCAATAAGACAGGGAAGGCATCGATCAAGGTTGCAACTGGGTATAAAGAGTGCAGCATAAATAACTGAAGCAGAGGCGAATACGACATTAGTAAAGCACTAGGCAAGTAGAAATAGTAGTAGTCCTGCATGAATAGTAAGCATGTAAATAAAAGTACAGCTTGCAGATCGAATGTACGATGACCCCAAACATGAAAGAAATTCAATGGGAAATCACCAACAGTCAAAGTGATTCTAGAAATCCGAGCGAGAAGCAAGATAAAGAACCTCCAAAATCACAGATGAATTTTGTTTGAGCACCCGCCATTTTGGGCGTTGTCTACCCGCCATTAGTGTGAAGCATGTGCGAAGAGGAAACAAAAAAGTTACAACGCAGAGAAAAGCAAATACAACCTAAAATATTCGCTTCAAAGAATAAGAAAGTTTACCACACATACAGTATTCTTTTATTTGTCGGCAGTGTGAAGTTGGTGACGTATTCGTTATTGGACATTGGACCTTTGTTTCCATTCACTTATTCAAAACAATGACTGAGCACTATGCAGGATTTATATCATAACCTTGCTATACTCATTTTAAAGAAAATTTAATTTCTTATCCGATGAGGCATGTTGTTTGATTCGGAATAAAAATAGGTTGTACCGTAAAGTACAAAAGAACGGCGATGGGGGTTGTAAAAATCAACCCACAAGTTGAATTGACGTTTTAAATAGGTACCAAGGAATGTTTGCACCACCATGTAAGTGTACCCAAATGGAAGATAACTCAATATCCTATCCACTTAGGTAGGTTTCATGATTTGGCATAGGAGTTGTCATAGGAGTTGTCATAGGAGTTGTCATAGGAGTTGGCATAGGAGTTGTCATAGGAGTTGTCATAGGAGTTGTCATAGGAGTTGTCATAGGAGTTGTCATACCATAAAATGCACTAGTGTAACTGTAGTTGGGGCGACAAGGATAAGACTTGTTTTTGTTTCAATGGTGTTTATTACACACAAAGATGTACAGGCCGTTTGACACGTATTCTAATTTCGTACACAGCGAGACCAGTGTATATAGAGATAAGTCTTTTCGGCAGGCCGGTGCCTACATAGATTGTTGCCTATGAAATAATATTACATCTCCCTCTTTAAGCTGAATAAACATTACCACTATATAAATGAATTTGCATTAAAATGCTGAGACTCAGAATAGTTTTTGTTTATTGTTAAAATAAACATATTTATCAAAAACTCTTCAACTTAAAAAGTCCATTCTCAATTCCTGATTTTGGAATAAAACTTTGACAAGAAACGTTTAAACTACAAACAAACTTTAACAGTTCATAATACTGATCATCATGTCGTCTTTGGTTAACAGGTCCAGTCTTTTAGGTATTTTCACAGCACGACCGGATCTGATTACTGTGGTACCCGTAGTACAGTTCTCAGTAGGTGTCACAGACTTAGTGTGTAGTCTTGGTAAGCCCTTTGGAGGTGCACTGGTACTTGTCTCGGTGGATGTTGTATTGGTCTGGTTTCTTGGTCCAGTTGGATGTGAAACGGTTTTCTAGGAAATCGTCCAATTCCTGAAAATACATCATTATATTATATTCTCCTTTGCCAATGGTAGCTGTTTTCTGTTGAAGTCTGTTTGTTTGTTTGATTTTGCACAGATAGGAAAGTTCAGAGTAAGAAGATTCAGTACTGTGATGAAATATTACCAACAATAGTTGGTCCGCGACATGTATGCGTACTGGACTTGACTGATGTGGTCCTTGTGCATACACTTCACAAGCCCCCAAGTTGATGATAGGCAGTCCACTATAAGCAACAAGTTTTACTGTAGGTTTTCCTAACTTGTGATTTTCTGGAAACAAGCTTTTGTAGACTTTGTCGCAACTTCCTCTAGAGTTAATTGCCCTTGTCTCCTGTGGTGCAATTGCCATGCGGATACTAATTCATTCTACTGTGGCTTGCAAAATGCTGTTGTTTAGTTCAAGTCCCCGTTCACACCAATTAAGTAAATACTTGCATTCCATTGTTTTTTGCATATCGGCCAAAGGTCCAGTGAAAATACCACACCTTTGTTTCCATAATTTGTAGCGACAATAACGTCCATTATCACAATCCCTGCTCATTAAGGGTCCTTTGTCAATGGAAGCTCCATAGAAACGGTTTGCACGTGGTTGCTGAGCTTGGTCTCCGTCCAACTAAGTAATATATATACATATAAAATGTTCAGACTCTAAACAGAGGCTCCTTTTCAATATCATTTTTCAATAACTATTTCAGAGTCTAAGTTTTAGACTATGTTCACAGTCAAACTTGCATTTTCGTCTTCGATGCTATCGAGACAGCAGTCCATCATTTTTGGTCTTGCAAAATGGCCAATCAAATGAAGCAACATCTGGAAACCTGGCTCTATCGGAATACTCTCATCCAAGTAAAATTAAGAAAGTGATGATTGATATTATCCAGATAGGCGTACTGATCCTCTGAAAATCATGTTCACTTCATTATTATAAACAAAAACTTATACTTTTTAAGAAAACTGAACAAAAGGATGCCGCTGTTTCGATTTTGTTCAGAATGAAATGAAGAACTTGGGGTCCTACTACATCCTTACTAAGCGTTCAGTGATTATTGAGAGTAACATCAGTCCCTCTTTAATGTTGGTCAACATGTCATAATATAGACATGTAAAGTTTTAACTTTAATGTCTGCACTGGAATGTCACACGTTGAGTTTGAAACAAAATGCTGTAAAATGCTGCAAAATGCTGTAAAATGCTCTTTCTTTAACTTAAATTCAATATCCTTGTGTATGCAACATAACGAAACATAAAAATATTGCAGACGTTAAAAGAAATTAAAGAATGTTGTATGTGATGAATTATTTGCCTGGCATAGAAATTACTTGTCTAGGCAACATGACACCATCGTTTTAACGAAACATTTATCGGTCTTAGTTCCCCATATACATCGGAAACATTTACATTGAATGCTTCAAATATTGGCTGGTCGACCATGATGTCCAACGCTCAGATTAATGAAACTATCAAACTCAATAAAGGTTTCCTCGTGAACACAGCCGGTCAATATCAGCTGATATGCCCGGCCCTCTAAATGAGGGAGAAATTTTAGTTAACAGATTATTTCGGGGCTAAGTGTGTCTCGACAGAACGATATGTATAAGCGCTGCTAGTAGGGTCATACCGGACACACAGGACACGGCCACATCCTCGGTGTGCGAGCAGTCGCTGCTGCCCCATGGTGAGTGGGTGCACTGCTCCAGAGACGTTTCGTTTCCCCGACATATCGTATCATCCAGCCAGATGGGACCCGACCCTCCGGCGTACTGGGAGCCGCTCAGCTTTGCCCCTCTGCAACAGAGAGTCTTATATGTGCGTTTATGTACAGGTAAGGACGATTAGGTAGCATCATCTGTGTCGTGCATAAGTACAAATGAAACGAGCATTGTTGTGGTAACTTGGTAGTCAAAATCTCGTTTATTTATTCTTGAGAGGTTTATGATATGTCACATTAAAGATATTCAAACATCCATCAACCGACTGTTGGAGTCGCCATTGTTACAATCCCATGATTCCCTGCTGACTTCCGGGAGTACTTGTTTACAGAGTAATAGTGCATGGGTACTCACATTACGACAATTATGGATGTCGCCTGACCTACTCCCAAATAAACCGGAAATGTAATTGAATGAATAGTTTTTCTGCAATCGGCCAGACAAATTTAGATCTGAGAATATGACCAACTTACATAAATTAGTGTAAAAAATTGACTGCACTGCATCTCGTAGTGTAGAAGATTTGTGCAAAACCTGAAATGGCAATCGGTCCGACCAAACATGTTTTCGAAAGGAGAGAGGACCAATGGAATCGTTGGTTATACTTTATACCTCCGAAGGGTTGATCGGGGCAAAAACAAAATCACTTGGATGAAGAATGAGTCGTTTCCATTTTTACCTCTTATTCGAAGATTAAAGGCGGGCGCTGTAGCACGCTTTTTGCAAATTATATTTTCTCAAATTTGGCATTAATTTTATTTTTTTTTACAATATATTGTTATATATTGTATATATGAGAGGGTAACACATCTCATTACACGACCCGATAACTTTTTAATAACTTAAGACACTGATAGAGTATTCACATAGAAACAGATAACAGTTCATAAAACTTATAAACAATTTGCTGTTATGCTGTAGCGAAATTTTCCCCACTCGCAGCGCCGATGAATGGCTTCAGTTCTCGTTGTTTTTATTTTCCAACCAATGTTCATCCAAGACTTAGTTGTGAAATATAAAATCATCAAAATATTACCTTTATTAGTATCTTTCAAATTTACTGTTTAAATCATGTATTAATAACACATATATGTAAACAGGAGTATCCACTCGAATTTCGTTGCCACAAACAATACCTCGATAGAAGCCTCCAAAACGTATCTCAACTTTGGTGGAGACCGTGTGTATAGTTTGAGAGATCTGCTGCGACTTTCTTACTGAGCTACTGTTAATTTAGAAAGCACAAAATAGAAAATGAACACTCAGGTATAACCCCGAGAGGCAGATCTTTCGATCATGGTTGACCTCGTTTGGCGGAGCTAACATATGTATATAGTTTGGTGAATGCTCCGGAGAAAATTATTTCTTTATAGAGCACTGCAAAAATGAAATTTTAAAAAAAGGTTCCAACCCTAAAAGGGCACATCTAGGGACCATGATTGACATGTACAACCAAAGTTGGTTCGGTTCGCGTGTATAGTTTTGGAAATATGCTCCTGATAAAACGGGTGGACAGGATGAACCCTATATATATATAATATATACCCCCGCTTACGCTGTAAAGTCGGGCTATAAAAGCGTTTGATATTTATAGATAAATAACATGGTGAACATAAGAGTTCAGCACAACATACATTGACAAAACCGGTCCCCCACATTCTGTTCAGCACAATTCGAACCTCGACATTAGACTAATGAGCAATGGAATAAGATTTCAACAAAACGTGTGCTGAAATCTCATTTCTGTACCTTTTGTATCCAAGAGAACGACACACAACAGTAGCTTCATCGTTGCCGAAATTGTCGTCACAGACGGTTCCCCAGACGCCGTGCAGCTGTAGCTCCACCCGACCAGAGTACTGACTCAGTCCCCCTGTCAGCCTCACCTTCATCTCTGCCGGCCCACCTGCACAGCCCACAAACAACTCAAGGCTGCCCTCATACACGCATTATTCCAAGTGAGTAGACATAAACACCAAACGAACATATTAACAAGGGTTATCGTTGTACCTTGTATGCACATGACCCCAGCGTTTTCTCTGTTGTGGCAGTCGTTCAATCCCCAAGGTTTGTGGTCACAAGCTCCGATGCCCTGCTCCGTTCCTTTACACTTCACGTCATCGAGCCAAATCTTCTGGTTTGCCACTCCGGTGCCGTTTGAGAAATACGAGTTGGTCATTGGAACAGCTGTCACGCTATAAACATCGTGATGCAACCTACTATAGCATCCAAACTCATTGCTTCAAAATATAATTCAACAATAGAAACAAAAAACATTGAATATATTGTAAATACAAAATTGCAATATCCATAGAACGTGTTCTCCTGCCACATAAACTATAGTTTTGAACCCATGCAGATATATAATAAACAGAGTAAAGTGAAGTTCGATACCAAATAGGTACTCAGAATAGCAACGGGGCAGTCATCAAGCCAAAATTAGAAGATTAAAATATCTCCCGCTTTATTTTTGTAATAAGGTGAACTTCTCCCTTTATACTGTTGGAATTTTCAAATAGAACCTTCAGCCAATGATATGCGTTGTCTTAGTATCTTTGAAATTCTATTGACCAATGACCACAGCTGTAGCAAATTATGAACCACGTGACATTGTGGGTAATCCGAAATAATTGGCACAAACAAATGTGGTTTTTGAATATCAATATTTGTCATATAGATAAAAAAAATTCTTCAATGTTTCATTAGAATCAATGATAAACTTGTAATCTGCAATTGAAATGAATATCACAAGTAACAAAGTGCTTTTCTATAAGTTAAGTACATTATTTGGCATTCCAGAATCGGAAACTACGTTCCGTTTGGTTAACAGTTTTACTGGTTATGATTGATTCGGAACCCGGCGCAACACCCGGCATACGCCGCCGAAAATGGTGAAACCGACGTACGCCTAAGGCGTAATCCGAATGCTTCGGTTTGAAATGACAGGCGAAGGTGGCGTATAATGGCTTACAAATGCTATCCATGCGACATTTAATAATTATATTTTCTTTGAGTTTGCATTTGACAACTAGATACTTTGACGAAGTGATTTATTTAAGAATAATACTGGTTCTTTAAAACAATGCTTAACACGCTAATAAAATGTCAATCCATGTTTGGAAGTAATTTTTAAAAAGTTTTCTCATTTAAATGACATGTTAATTTAAGCTAGTTTGAGGGATGATGACGTCTTTCTGTTTGTACGCCGATACACTTGTTAACTTTAAGCCTTGGCTTCAGAACGGTGCATGTACTCCGGTCACTTGGTCGGTGTTTATGCCGATGAATCAAACATAGCCACTGACCTACTTTTCCAAAATTTTGCTGATGTCGAGTTAGCGAAGGCAATGTAATAGAGTTGGTCTCCATAGATTAAAATCTAAAAATTAAAAGAATAATCGCCACATGGTAAATTAACATATTTGTTTGAGAGCTTTACATTGATATGATAACACACGGTGTTGTGTTGTGCGTTGGTTGCTGTCTTGGAACTCCCGTTACATTTTGTCCTTAGGGTTAGAACAAGTCCGAATCCTTTCGGTGATACTTTTTTGGAATAATCAAGGACGTATATCACATATAATTCCTTGGAATAATACATCCGATCGAGGTCTTTGTGATAATTGACTGTAAACATGTGATATTGCATTATTTATACAAAGCGTAGGATACAAAGGGTAATTGTAAGGAGAGAAAATGAATCATAACAAAATAAATAAACGTTTTAAAACAATTAAAATGCCAGTCTATAAATTTCTAACAAATAACACTTGATCTAGACATTAAGACAAATATATATAACATTCAAATCCTATGTTAATAGTTAATTAGGCTCTAATTTGTTACAGAAAATTCTTCAAAATAAGATATATTGACATGAAGAAGACACATATTTTATGGATGATCAACTTCTTTATTAACAATAGCGACGTTTCGGTATAGATCCTTATACCGTTATCAAGCATATGGAATGGAGATAACAAATACAACAAGATGAGGTAACAATGACATAAATGGTTGTACAAGTGAAGTGATAACAAGGAAACCAGAGAGTAGTAAGTTAATTAGCCAGGGGGTGGCGGATGAGAGGACAAAGGCAAGATGAGGGTACCAATTAGTGGTGTAGGTGGAAGCCAGAGTGAGTAGATTGGATTAATCATTTGTGGATTAAGCGGTTGTAAGCTGATGGGATGAAATAGCCTTGATCCTCGGCCACCCCACTAAAAACCATCATTAAGGCTAATGGTAGGAAATATGCCCAAAAACAACAACAACCTAAAGGAGTTGTTTACAACATTAGCTGCGACTGCGGCAGCAACTACATTGGGGAAACATCAAGACCGCTCAACACACGCATCAAAGAACACAAAACATCAACAATCAAGGGAGACAACAAATCAGCCATTTCGGAACACATCACAAAATTTCCACAACACAACATCCATTGGGACTCTGTCAAAACACTCACAAACAACAAACATGACTACACTCACCGGCGTTTAGCTGAAGCCGTGCATACTGTTAGACATAAGCCCCCTTTGAATAGGGATTAAGGCTATTTCATCCCATCAGCTTACAACCGCTTAATCCACAAATGATTAATCCAATCTACTCACTCTGGCTTCCACCTACACCACTAATTGGTACCCTCATCTTGCCTTTGTCCTCTCATCCGCCACCCCCTGGCTAATTAACTTACTACTCTCTGGTTTCCTTGTTATCACTTATAATAATAATAATAATGAGGATACTTATATCGCGCTGAACTCCACAACACAAAGGGCCATGCTCAAAGCGCTACATACATTATTACCCTGGTGTAAGGACCAACATCGTTCCTTTTTCATTCTCAACTCCCTTGGGAGTATGCAACCTGGGCTGCCAATTAAGGCGCTCGTAGGTTATCTGTCACATTGCCTGCACTTCCAAACCAGGTACTCAATTGTACTGCTGAGTGAACAGAGGCACATTTCGAATAAAGTCCCTTGCCCAAGGTGACACCACGAGCCTCTCAACTCATGTCTCAGTGTGGGGCACGGGATCACCCTTCAAACTCTCAGTTTTCATTCAGCAATGAGGCGGGAAACCCACCCATCCAGCGAGCCACGCCCGTTGTTGCTGAACTTAACTGATAGCGGTCGACTGAGCTATGCACAGGACCACGTGCCACCACTTCACTTGTACAACCATTTATGTCATTGTTACCTCATCTTGTTGTATTTGTTATCTCTTTATCATACCAACATGTATCCTGTATATAATCTGCTGTTTCACCATCCATTCCATATGCTTGATAACGGTATAATGATCTATACTGAAACGTCGCTATTGTTAATAAAGAAGTTGATCATCCATAAAATATTTTTCTTCTTCATCACTCCAACTTCTAGAATGCCTCTCAAACAGTTTATATATTGACATGTTATGATGTTTTGAGAGGACTATCGGACAACACCAATCAGGACTTCTTATGCAGACTTTCGAATTTTTTAAAATGGATATATTTACTTGTGCACTGACTTTCATTGAGAATGAGTGAGTAAAACTTATCTCAGGTAATACATGTGTATGCAAGCTTACGTCACCTGTTAGATGTTACACGAGTAGGTCTTACGCCAACCTTTGTAATGTCAAAAATAACTCAAAATGTAACGATATAGTTATTAATGACAATATGAAATTAAATTTGCATATGTTACTTGAAGTGAAATTATTAAGATAAGGTTTCATACAGTTGTTGAAGGTTCCGATACAAAACTAGATAAACCGAAATATAGAATAGAATATAGAATTACTCCTTCAGCTTTTCCTCACGCAATACTTCCTTCCTTAATTGTATGTTCTTCCTCAACCCTTTCATCATACATTGTCGGACACCTGTCAGTCCATCCAGCACCCATATTCACCTGGAATCACTTCCCACTAACAAATCACTGCCTCACGTTCCAGACACTACATCTACCCAGGTGCCCCAAGCTTGCCTTTTTAAAGGCTTTTCTTGTTATTGTACGCATGTTACTGTCCACACATATACATGTATCTTAATTTGCCGAATCTCTAGTCTGCTATGTTAATTTAAACAGATATTTAAAGGGGGTATTCAAACTTGCAATGCAATTCATACACGACCAAGCACACACGTAATGCTTGCAATTTACTATACATGAGTTAATGACCTCTGTATTGAATAACATGATATACTGATAAACTAAACCAAACTGTACAGGGATGGCTCTATCTGAGCTTCCATATATTATAAGATCTGTTCTTATCCAAGCGGGCAAAGATATACCGGGTATTAAGTTTTCATAATGGTCATGGGAATTACACTTTTTCTAAATGTAACTTGCATTTTGGTTGGTTGACGGAGCTACTTTACGCCCATTCATGAATTGCTAAGCTGTCCTATTTTAGCTAAATCACACATATGAACAATTTCGAACTATTTCAAGTCACACGTCAGTAAAACATATAGAATAGAAAATCATATTCAGTCTATGTTTTCGATCGAGACCGCGTTTACAGAACTTAACTTTCAAGGCGAAGCAGCAAACAAGAGTGTCCAACTGCATTGCCGTGACGTCATGGCAATGTGACGTCATTAGCCATGACGTCATTTGGTGACGTAATTACATTCCTATCTTGCATTCCAACAGAGCGATTGTCAGATCACGTCTTCACTTATTTTTTCTCATTCTTCGACTTTGTTTACAATATAAACGAGTTGTTTACTTTGCCAGTAACCATTTTGTGAATAAAATTCAACAGTTACTTTAGAATCTTTCTGCAAAAAAGATTGCATGTTACAAACTATTTAGATGTGCGCATCTCGAAGGTGTGGCGAGTTATGAGTACAATTTGTATTTTACTCAAAGATGTGAATTCGCGTCGTGTTATTCGATTTTTACGCATTAAAATGATCCTGGGTAAGAAATAGACTCACCAACACGGTGCTCGGAATTACGAATTATCTGACCCTTGTGAACTATTATGTCAAGCTCGGAGTTTATCAGAATAATTAACTCGGGACAGATAATCCGTAATTCCTCGCAGCTCGTTGATTATTCTAAAAATAACTCCGAAATGAAAGGGGTTTGTTACACTGACTTTGAGAATCCCATCTGTCTGCAGACAACTTGTGCATCCTTCTCATCCCACTCGTCGTCACATACAGCTCCCCACTGACTTTTGTGCTGGATCTCCACCCGCCCTTGGCTCCCGTCCACACCTCCTACTATCTGCACAGGGATAGCCGCCTGCTGAGCTGTCGACATTCACACCCATCAGTACCGCGCGACATCAAGCATAACACAAATTCACAATACACTCAACATCAACATAGATCGCATCAATATAAAGAAAACAACACCATTTTATGAAGGTGCCACACTACTTATCCCACTTCTTATATAAATAGTTCTTCAGAATGAACTACGTGAGGTGTACCCACCCGGATCACAGTCGACCCCGGCATCCTCGCTGTGCGAGCAATCGTTCAGTCCCCATGGTTTGAGTTGACAGGAGGAAAGGACATTCTCACTGCCAGTACAGCTGAAGTCGTCCAGCCAAATCGGTCCGCTTCCCGGTCCGTACCACGACTCAGACTTAGCTTGAAACTCGCTCCTGGACATACAGTTTATTCGTGCAGTTAACATACTCAGAACTCTCGTCTTCTGATTCAAATGCAAACTATACAACGTGAAAAACAAATATGGATACATCTATCCCACTGCCAAACTCCCATTAAGAGACTGAGACACTTTGAGATGCTTACATATATATATTACTTGACATGAAAAAAAATGACAATGCTAGTAAAACTACTGAATGTGCTAGTTTAGCAACTGACCCTGTGTAGTGTAACTGTTGACTGTACTAGTTTAGCAACCGACCCTGTGTAGTGTAACTGGTGACTGTACTAGTTTAGCAACTGACCCTGTGTAGGGTAACTGTTGACTGTACTAGTTAAGCAACTGACCCTGTGTAGGGTAACTGGTGACTGTACTAGTTAAGCAACTGACCCTGTGTAGGGTAACTGGTGACTGTACTAGTTAAGTAACTGACCCTGTGTAGTGTAACTGTTGACAGTATTAGTTAAGAAACTGACCCTATGCAGTGTAACTGTTGACTGAACTAGTTAAGCAACTGACCCTGTGTAGTGTAACTGTTGACTGGTAGTTAAGCAACTGACCCTGTGTAGTGTAACTGTTGACTGTACTAGTTAAGCAACCGACCCTGTGTAGTGTAACGGTTGACTGGTAGTTAAGCAACTGACCCTGTGTAGTGTAACTGGTGACTGTACTAGTTTAGCAACTGACCCTGTGTAGTGTAACTGGTGACTGTACTAGTTAAGCAACTGACCCTGTGTAGGGTAACTGGTGACTGTACTAGTTAAGCAACCGACCCTGTGTAGTGTAACTGGTGACTGTACTAGTTTAGCAACTGACCCTGTGTAGTGTAACTGGTGACTGTACTAGTTAAGCAACTGACCCTGTGTAGGGTAACTGGTGACTGTACTAGTTTAGCAACTGACCCTGTGTAGTGTAACTGGTGACTGTACTAGTTAAGCAACTGACCCTGTGTAGTGTAACTGGTGACTGTACTAGTTAAGCAACTGACCCTGTGTAGTGTAACTGGTGACTGTACTAGTTAAGCAACTGACCCTGTGTAGGGTAACTGGTGACTGTACTAGTTAAGCAACCGACCCTGTGTAGTGTAACTGGTGACTGTACTAGTTTAGCAACTGACCCTGTGTAGTGTAACTGGTGACTGTACTAATTAAGCAACTGACCCTGTGTAGTGTAACTGGTGACTGTACTAATTAAGCAACTGACCCTGTGTAGTGTAACTGTTGACTGTACTAGTTAAGCAACTGACCCTGTGTAGTGTAACTGGTGACTGTACTAGTTAAGCAACTGACCCTGTGTAGGGTAACTGGTGACTGTACTAGTTAAGCAACTGATCCTGTGTAGTGTAACTGGTGACTGTACTAGTTAAGCAACTGACCCTGTGTAGTGTAACTGGTGACTGTACTAGTTAAGCAACTGATCCTGTGTAGTGTAACTGGTGACTGTACTAGTTAAGCAACTGACCCTGTGTAGTGTAACTGGTGACTGTACTAGTTAAGCAACTGACCCTGTGTAGTGTAACTGGTGACTGTACTAGTTAAGCAACTGACCCTGTGTAGTGTAACTGGTGACTGTACTAGTTAAGAAACTGACCCTGTGTAGTGTAACTGTTGACTGTACTAGTTAAGCAACTGACCCTGTGTAGTGTAACTGGTGACTGTACTAGTTAAGCAACTGACCCTGTGTAGTGTAACTGGTGACTGTACTAGTTAAGCAACTGACCCTGTGTAGTGTAACTGGTGACTGTACTAGTTAAGCAACTGACCCTGTGTAGTGTAACTGGTGACTGTACTAGTTAAGCAACTGACCCTGTGTAGTGTAACTGGTGACTGTACTAGTTAAGCAACTGACCCTGTGTAGGGTAACTGGTGACTGTACTAGTTAAGCAACTGACCCTGTGTAGTGTAACTGTTGACTGTACTAGTTAAGCAACTGACCCTGTGTAGTGTAACTGGTGACTGTACTAGTTTAGCAACTGACCCTGTGTAGTGTAACTGGTGACTGTACTAGTTAAGCAACTGACCCTGTGTAGTGTAACTGGTGACTGTACTAGTTAAGCAACTGACCCTGTGTAGGGTAACTGGTGACTGTACTAGTTAAGCAACTGACCCTGTGTAGTGTAACTGGTGACTGTACTAGTTAAGCAACTGACCCTGTGTAGTGTAACTGGTGACTGTACTAGTTAAGCAACTGACCCTGTGTAGGGTAACTGGTGACTGTACTAGTTAAGCAACTGACCCTGTGTAGGGTAACTGGTGACTGTACTAGTTAAGCAACTGACCCTGTGTAGTGTAACTGGTGACTGTACTAGTTAAGCAACTGACCCTGTGTAGTGTAACTGGTGACTGTACTAGTTAAGCAACTGACCCTGTGTAGGGTAACTGGTGACTGTACTAGTTTAGCAACTGACCCTGTGTAGTGTAACTGGTGACTGTACTAATTAAGCAACTGACCCTGTGTAGTGTAACTGTTGACTGGTAGTTAAGCAACTGACCCTGTGTAGTGTAACTGTTGACTGTACTAGTTAAGCAACTGACCCTGTGTAGTGTAACTGTTGACTGGTAGTTAAGCAACTGACCCTGTGTAGTGTAACTGGTGACTGTACTAGTTAAGCAACTGACCCTGTGTAGTGTAACTGGTGACTGTACTAGTTAAGCAACTGACCCTGTGTAGTGTAACTGGTGACTGTACTAGTTAAGCAACTGACCCTGTGTAGGGTAACTGGTGACTGTACTAGTTAAGCAACTGACCCTGTGTAGTGTAACTGGTGACTGTACTAGTTAAGCAACTGACCCTGTGTAGTGTAACTGGTGACTGTACTAGTTAAGCAACTGACCCTGTGTAGGGTAACTGGTGACTGTACTAGTTTAGCAACTGACCCTGTGTAGTGTAACTGGTGACTGTACTAATTAAGCAACTGACCCTGTGTAGTGTAACTGTTGACTGGTAGTTAAGCAACTGACCCTGTGTAGTGTAACTGTTGACTGTACTAGTTAAGCAACTGACCCTGTGTAGTGTAACTGTTGACTGGTAGTTAAGCAACTGACCCTGTGTAGTGTAACTGGTGACTGTACTAATTAAGCAACTGACCCTGTGTAGTGTAACTGGTGACTGTACTAGTTAAGCAACTGACCCTGTGTAGTGTAACTGTTGACTGTACTAGTTAAGCAACTGACCCTGTGTAGTGTAACTGGTGACTGTACTAGTTTAGCAACTGACCCTGTGTAGTGTAACTGTTGACTGTACTAGTTAAGCAACTGACCCTGTGTAGTGTAACTGGTGACTGTACTAGTTAAGCAACCGACCCTGTGTAGTGTAACTGGTGACTGTACTAGTTAAGCAACTGACCCTGTGTAGTGTAACTGGTGACTGTACTAGTTAAGCAACTGACCCTGTGTAGTGTAACTGGTGACTGTACTAGTTAAGCAACTGACCCTGTGTAGTGTAACTGGTGACTGTACTAGTTAAGCAACTGACCCTGTGTAGTGTAACTGGTGACTGTACTAGTTAAGCAACTGACCCTGTGTAGTGTAACTGGTGACTGTACTAGTTAAGCAACTGACCCTGTGTAGGGTAACTGGTGACTGTACTAGTTAAGCAACTGACCCTGTGTAGTGTAACTGGTGACTGTACTAGTTAAGCAACTGACCCTGTGTAGTGTAACTGGTGACTGTACTAGTTAAGCAACTGACCCTGTGTAGGGTAACTGGTGACTGTACTAGTTAAGCAACTGACCCTGTGTAGGGTAACTGGTGACTGTACTAGTTAAGCAACTGACCCTGTGTAGTGTAACTGGTGACTGTACTAGTTAAGCAACTGACCCTGTGTAGGGTAACTGGTGACTGTACTAGTTAAGCAACTGACCCTGTGTAGGGTAACTGGTGACTGTACTAGTTAAGCAACTGACCCTGTGTAGTGTAACTGGTGACTGTACTAGTTAAGCAACTGACCCTGTGTAGGGTAACTGGTGACTGTACTAGTTAAGTAACTGACCCTGTGTAGTGTAACTGTTGACTGTACTAGTTAAGCAACTGACCCTGTGTAGTGTAACTGGTGACTGTACTAGTTAAGCAACTGACCCTGTGTAGGGTAACTGGTGACTGTACTAGTTAAGCAACTGACCCTGTGTAGGGTAACTGGTGACTGTACTAGTTAAGCAACTGACCCTGTGTAGGGTAACTGGTGACTGTACTAGTTAAGTAACTGACCCTGTGTAGTGTAACTGTTGACTGTACTAGTTAAGCAACTGACCCTGTGTAGTGTAACTGGTGACTGTACTAGTTAAGCAACTGACCCTGTGTAGGGTAACTGGTGACTGTACTAGTTAAGCAACTGACCCTGTGTAGGGTAACTGGTGACTGTACTAGTTAAGCAACTGACCCTGTGTAGTGTAACTGGTGACTGTACTAGTTAAGCAACTGACCCTGTGTAGGGTAACTGGTGACTGTACTAGTTAAGCAACTGACCCTGTGTAGTGTAACTGTTGACTGTACTAGTTAAGCAACTGACCCTGTGTAGTGTAACTGGTGACTGTACTAGTTAAGCAAATGACCCTGTGTAGGGTAACTGGTGACTGTACTAGTTAAGCAACTGACCCTGTGTAGGGTAACTGGTGACTGTACTAGTTAAGCAACTGACCCTGTGTAGTGTAACTGGTGACTGTACTAGTTAAGCAACTGACCCTGTGTAGTGTAACTGGTGACTGTACTAGTTAAGCAACTGACCCTGTGTAGGGTAACTGGTGACTGTACTAGTTTAGCAACTGACCCTGTGTAGTGTAACTGGTGACTGTACTAATTAAGCAACTGACCCTGTGTAGTGTAACTGTTGACTGGTAGTTAAGCAACTGACCCTGTGTAGTGTAACTGTTGACTGTACTAGTTAAGCAACTGACCCTGTGTAGTGTAACTGTTGACTGGTAGTTAAGCAACTGACCCTGTGTAGTGTAACTGGTGACTGTACTAGTTAAGCAACTGACCCTGTGTAGTGTAACTGGTGACTGTACTAGTTAAGCAACTGACCCTGTGTAGGGTAACTGGTGACTGTACTAGTTAAGTAACTGACCCTGTGTAGTGTAACTGTTGACAGTATTAGTTAAGAAACTGACCCTATGCAGTGTAACTGTTGACTGAACTAGTTAAGCAACTGACCCTGTGTAGTGTAACTGTTGACTGGTAGTTAAGCAACTGACCCTGTGTAGTGTAACTGTTGACTGTACTAGTTAAGCAACCGACCCTGTGTAGTGTAACGGTTGACTGTACTAGTTAAGCAACTGACCCTGTGTAGTGTAACTGTTGACTGGTAGTTAAGCAACTGACCCTGTGTAGTGTAACTGTTGACTATACTAGTTAAGCAACCGACCCTGTGTAGTGTTACTGTTGACTGTACTAATTAAGAAACTGACCCTGTGTATTGTAACTAGTTATTGTACTAGTTAAGCAACTGATCCTGTGTAGTGCAGCTGTTGACTGTGCCTGTTTAGCAACTGACCCTTTATAGTGTAACTGTTGACTGTGCTGGTTTAGCAACTGACCCTGTGTAGTGTAACTGTTGACGGTGCTGGTATAGCAACTGACCCTGTGTAGTGCAGCTGTTAACTGTGCTGGTTTAGCAACTGACCCTGTGTATTGTAGATAGTGACTGGTAGTTAGGCAACTGACCCTGTGTAGTGCAGCTGTTGACTGTACTAGTTAAGCAACTGACCCTGTGTAGTGTAACTTGTGACTGTACTAGTTAAGCAACCGACCCTGTGTAGTGTAACTGTTGACTGTATTAGTTAAGAAATTGGCCCTGTGTAGTGTAACTGTTGACTGTACTAGTTAAGAAATTGGCCCTGTGTAGTGTAACTGTTGACTGTACTAGTTAAGAAATTTGTCCTGTGTAGTGTAACTGGTGACTGTACTAGTTAATAAATTGGCCCTGTGTAGTGTAACTGTTGACTGTACTAATTAAGCATCTGGCCCTGTATAGTGTAACTGTTGACTACATGTGCTAGTTAAGCAACTGACCCTGTGTAGTGTAACGGATGACTACACTAGTTAAGCAACTGACCCTGTGTAGTGTAACTGTTGACTACACTAGTTAAGCAACTGACCCTGTGTAGTGTAACGGTTGACTACACTAGTTAAGCAACTGACCCTGTGTAGTGTAACTGGTGACTGTACTAGTTCAGCAACTGACCCTGTGTAGTGTAACTGGTGACTGTACTAGTTAAGCAACTGACCCTGTGTAGTGTAACTAGTTACTGTACTAGTTAAGCAACCGACCCTGTGTAGGGTAAATGTTGACTTTACTAGTTAAGCAACTGATCGTCTGTAGTGTAACGGTTGACTATACTAGTTAAGCAACTGACCCTGTGTAGTGTTACTGTTGACTGTACTAGTTAAGCAACTGACCCTGTGTAGTGTTACTGTTGACTATACTAGTTAAGCAACTGACCCTGTGTAGTGTTACTGTTGACTATACTAGTTAAGCAACTGACCCTGTGTAGTGTTACTGTTGACTATACTAGTTAAGCAACTGACCCTGTGTAGTGTAACGGTTGACTACACTAGTTAAGCAACTGACCCTGTGTAGTGTAACTGGTGACTGTACTAGTTCAGCAACTGACCCTGTGTAGTGTAACTGGTGACTGTACTAGTTAAGCAACTGACCCTGTGTAGTGTAACTAGTTACTGTACTAGTTAAGCAACCGACCCTGTGTAGGGTAAATGTTGACTTTACTAGTTAAGCAACTGATCGTCTGTAGTGTAACGGTTGACTATACTAGTTAAGCAACTGACCCTGTGTCGTGTTACTGTTGACTGTACTAGTTCAGCAACTGACCCTGTGTAGTGTAACTGTTGACTACATGTGTTAGTTAAGCAACTGACCCTGTGTAGTGTAACTGTTGACTGTACTAGTTAAGCAACTGATCCTCTGTAGTGTTGCTGGTGAATGTACTAGTTAAGCAACCGACCCTGTGTAGTGTAACTGTTGACTGTACTAGTTAAGCAACTGACCCTGTGTAGTGTAACTGTTGACTGTACTAGTTAAGCAACTGACCCTGTGTAGTGTTACTGTTGACTGTACTAGTTCAGCAACTGACCCTGTGTAGTGTAACTGTTGACTACATGTGTTATTTAAGCAACTGACCCTGTGTAGTGTAACTGTTGACTGTACTAGTTCAGCAACTGACCCTGTGTAGTGTAACTGGTGACTGTACTAGTTAAGCAACTGATCCTCTGTAGTGTAACGGTTGACTGTACTAGTAAAGCAACTGACCCTGTGTAGTGTAACTGTTGACTGTACTAGTTAAGCAACTGATCCTCCGTAGTGTAACTGTTGACTGTACTAGTTAAGCAACTGACCCTGTGTAGTGTAACTGTTGACTGTACTAGTTAAGCAACTGATCCTCCGTAGTGTAACTGTTGACTGTACTAGTTAAGCAACTGACCCTGTGTAGTGTAACTGTTGACTGTACTAGTTAAGCAACTGACCCTGTGTAGTGTAACTGTTGACTGTACTAGTTAAGCAACTGATCCTCCGTAGTGTAACTGTTGACTGTACTAGTTAAGCAACTGACCCTGTGCAGTGTAACTGTTGACTGTACTAGTTAAGCAACTGACTCTGTGTAGTGTAACTGTTGACTGTACTAGTTAAGCAACTGACCCTGTGTAGTGTAACTGTTGACTGTACTAGTTAAACAACTGATCCTGTGTAGTGTAACTGTTGACTGTACTAGTTAAGCAACTGATCCTCTGTAGTGTAACGGTTGACTGTACTAGTAAAGCAACTGACCCTGTGTAGTGTAACTGTTGACTGTACTAGTTAAGCAACTGACTCTGTGTAGTGTAACTGTTGACTGTACTAGTTAAGCAACTGACCCTGTGTAGTGTAACGGTTGACTGTACTAGTAAAGCAACTGACTCTGTGTAGTGTAACTGTTGACTGTACTAGTTAAGCAACTGATCCTCTGTAGTGTAACGGTTGACTATACTAGTTAAGCAACTGACCCTGTGTAGTGTAACTGTTGACTGTACTAGTTAAGCAACTGACTCTGTGTAGTGTAACTGGTGACTGTACTAGTTAAGCAACTGACCCTGTGTAGTGTAACTAGTTACTGAACTAGGTAAGCAACTGATCCTCCGTAGTGTTGCTGGTGAATGTACTAGTTAAGCAACTGACCCTGTGTAGTGTTACTGTTGACTGTACTAGTTAAGCAACTGACCCTGTGTAGTGTTACTGTTGACTGTACTAGTTAAGCAACTGACCCTGTGTAGTGTAACTGTTGACTGTACTAGTTAAGCAACTGACCCTCTGTAGTGTAACTGTTGACTGTACTAGTTAAGCAACTGATCCTCTGTAGTGTAACGGTTGACTGTACTAGTTAAGCAACTGACCCTGTGTAGTGTAAATGTTGACTGTACTAGTTAAGCAACCGACCCTGTGTAGTGTAACTGTTGACTGTACTAGTTAAGAAACTGATCCTCTGTAGTGTAACTGTTGACTGTATAAATTAAGCAACTGACCCTGTGTAGTGTAACTGTTGACTATACTAGTTAAGCAACTGACCCTGTGTAGTGTAACTGGTGACTGTACTAGTTAAGCAACTGACCCTGTGTAGTGTAACTGTTGACTGTACTAGTTAAGCAACTGACCCTGTGTAGTGTAACTGGTGACTGTACTAGTTAAGCAACTGACCCTGTGTAGTGTAACTGTTGACTGTACTAATTAAGCAACTGACCCTGTGTAGTGTAACTGTTGACTGTACTAATTAAGCAACTGACCCTGTGTAGTGTAACTGGTGACTGTACTAGTTAAGCAACCGACCCTGTGTAGTGTAACTGTTGACTGTACTAGTTAAGCAACTGACCCTGTGTAGTGTAACTGTTAACTGTACTAATTAAGCAACTGACCCTGTGTAGTGTAACTGTTGACTGTACTAATTAAGCAACTGACCCTGTGTAGTGTAACTGGTGACTGTACTAGTTAAGAAACTGACCCTGTGTAGTGTAACTGTTGACTGTACTAATTAAGCAACTGACCCTGTGTAGTGTAACTGGTGACTGGTAGTTAAGCAACTGACCCTGTGTAGTGCAGCTGGTGACTGTGCTAGTTTTGCAACTGACCATGTGTAGTGCAGCTGGTGACTGTGCTAGTTTTGCAACTGACCCTGTGTAGTTTAGATAGTGACTGGTAGTTAAGCAACTGACCCTGTGCAGTGTAGATAGTGACTGGTAGTTAAGCAAGTGACTCTGTGTAGTGTAGTTAGTGACTGGTAGTTAAGCAAGTGACTCTGTGTAGTGTAGTTAGTGACTGGTAGTTAAGCAACTGACCCTGTGCAGTGTAGATAGTGACTGGTAGTTAAGCAACTGACCCTGTGTAGTGTAGATAGTGACTGGTAGTTAAGCAACTGACCCTGTGTAGTGTAGATAGTGACTGGTAGTTAAGCAACTGGCCCTGTGTAGTGCAGCTGGTGACTGTGCTAGTTTTGCAACTGACCCTGTGTAGTTTAGATAGTGACTAGTAGTTAAGCAACTGACCCTGTGCAGTGCAGCTGGTGACTGTGCTAGTTTTGCAACTGACCCTGTGTAGTGTAACTGTTGACTGTGCTAGTTTTGCAACTGACCCTGTGTAGTGTAGTTAGTGACTGGTAGTTAAGCAACTGACTCTGTGTAGTGTAGTTAGTGACTGGTAGTTAAGCAACTGACCCTGTGTAGTGCAGCTGGTGACTGTGCTAGTTTTGCAACTGACCCTGTGTAGTGTAACTGTTGACTGTGCTAGTTTTGCAACTGACCCTGTGTAGTGTAGTTAGTGACTGGTAGTTAAGCAACTGACCCTGTGTAGTGTAACTGTTGACTGTGCTAGTTTTGCAACTGACCCTGTGTAGTGTAGTTAGTGACTGGTAGTTAAGCAACTGACCCTGTGTAGTGTAGTTAGTGACTGGTAGTTAAGCAAGTGACTCTGTGTAGTGTAGTTAGTGACTGGTAGTTAAGCAAGTGACTCTGTGTAGTGTAGATAGTGACTGGTAGTTAAGCAACTCACCCTGTGCAGTGTAGTTAGTGACTGGTAGTTAAGCAACTGACCCTGTGCAGTGTAGATAGTGACTGGTAGTTAAGCAACTGACCCTGTGTAGTGTAGTTAGTGACTGGTAGTTAAGCAACTGACCCTGTGTAGTGTAGTTAGTGACTGGTAGTTAAGCAAGTGACTCTGTGTAGTGTAGTTAGTGACTGGTAGTTAAGCAAGTGACTCTGTGTAGTGTAGTTAGTGACTGGTAGTTAAGCAACTGACCATGTGTAGTGTAGATAGTGACTGGTAGTTAAGCAACTGACCCTGTGTAGTGTAGTTAGTGACTGGTAGTTAAGCAACTGACCCTGTGCAGTGTAGATAGTGACTGGTAGTTAAGCAAGTGACTCTGTGTAGTGTAGTTAGTGACTGGTAGTTAAGCAAGTGACTCTGTGTAGTGTAGATAGTGACTGGTAGTTAAGCAACTGACCCTGTGCAGTGTAGATAGTGACTGGTAGTTAAGCAAGTGACTCTGTGTAGTGTAGTTAGTGACTGGTAGTTAAGCAACTGACCCTGTGTAGTGTAGATAGTGACTGGTAGTTAAGCAACTGACCCTGTGCAGTGTAGTTAGTGACTGGTAGTTAAGCAACTGACCATGTGTAGTGTAGATAGTGACTGGTAGTTAAGCAACTGACCCTGTGTAGTGTAGATAGTGACTGGTAGTTAAGCAAGTGACTCTGTGTAGTGTAGTTAGTGACTGGTAGTTAAGCAAGTGACTCTGTGTAGTGTAGATAGTGACTGGTAGTTAAGCAACTGACCCTGTGCAGTGTAGATAGTGACTGGTAGTTAAGCAAGTGACTCTGTGTAGTGTAGATAGTGACTGGTAGTTAAGCAAGTGACTCTGTGTAGTGTAGTTAGTGACTGGTAGTTAAGCAACTGACTCTGTGTAGTGTAGTTAGTGACTGGTAGTTAAGCAACTGACTCTGTGTAGTGTAGTTAGTGACTGGTAGTTAAGCAACTGACCCTGTGCAGTGTAGATAGTGACTGGTAGTTAAGCAAGTGACTCTGTGTAGTGTAGTAAGTGACTGGTAGTTAAGCAACTGACCCTGTGTAGTGTAGATAGTGACTGGTAGTTAAGCAACTGACCCTGTGTAGTGTAGTAAGTGACTGGTAGTTAAGCAAGTGACTCTGTGTAGTGTAGTTAGTGACTGGTAGTTAAGCAACTGACCATGTGTAGTGCAGCTGGTGACTGTGCTAGTTTTGCAACTGACCCTGTGTAGTGTAGTTAGTGACTGGTAGTTAAGCAACTGACCCTGTGTAGTGCAGCTGGTGACACACGACCACGGCTGCGTGTTGGTTGAAGGTGTCATCACAGACGGTGCCCCAGGTCCCGTTGTGGAAAATCTCTACCCGTCCCGCCGAGTCTCGAGTCCCGCCAGCTAACCGCAGTGAAAACTCTGTTTGTCCTAAACAAACCGTTAAGGAACTTCAAGATATCAATATAATTTAAAGAAACTTTGACCTTAAGGTTCAAAGAAAATATACATATAGTCAACAGAGTGTCAATAGACGTCTCTTGTCGAAGCTAAGGTGGGGCCAGATATCATACAATGCAACATCGGTTTAGTCACGGACATAAAAAAAAGAATCGGTAAAAACTAAATAATTTCGGAAAGCGATAATAAAAAGAAGCAGCCGACAACGGAGCTCGTTTGAAATAAGATAGTGTGATTAAGCAACATTTGTGAAATTTTCATGGGTACTGAAAATACACAACGTCATTGTCAAGTTTAAAGTTGTGTATGTAATAGTTACTACCATAGTGTCCGAGTTGTGACGGGAAATACCAGTCCGAGGACGGGGCTCGAGGACAAACTGTCCTGCTATTTCCCTTTGCAACGATGAAAGTGTAGTAGTAACTGACTTATATCTCACTTATTCCGAGTGAAATAACATGACAAATTCACAGTTTTTAAATTATGTAAAATACCATAACCTCTTTGTGTCCCCTTCTCTAGAGTATGGGTGAAGTACGTAGTGCTACGGATGTCCAGCCTAAGCCATTTTAGGACGTGTTTCTCGCGATTCTTATTCTTATCCCACTTCAGATATTGCATGTTGATCCAACAGAAAGTGATGGCGGGAAGGTAGAGACGAGGACCCGCCCAACAGAAGTGGCAAGACGTATGACATCAAATTCCTAGAAGGAAAAGGAGAGCATGGGAAAACCATGGGGACCATTGAAAACCCTCGGACAAAGCGGGGGCAAGGCAAACATAATTACCTAGTGCAGTGTGGTCGGGTGAGCTGTTGAGCCACGACCAACGGACCAACGGAACAAAGGACTATAAGCTCTGCACATCTTCGACTCTCAGATCTTGCATATAGTGGCTAGCAAACACCGTGATGGAGCGCAAAAAGCAGCCCTCCATGATCTGCGAAAAGCAGCTCTCCATGATCTGCAGATGAAGCACCAAGTTGAGGTCCCAAGCCAGGGAACAAAACTTCTGCTTCTGGTCTTCCAGCTTGAAAGACTTTAACATGGCGATAAGTTCAGATGTCTTGGAGAATTTTTTGTCTGCCTTGACAGCCCAAACGGAATTAGGGCTAAGGCCACGCTGATGGGTCGGGCAGAGGAGATACATACACTGGAAGACGATCATTGCACTGTGTGCCAAAGAGTTCAATCAGAGACAGTAGAACTTTGTGCAAAGAGGATTGAACGCCTCTGGGTGCAGCATCCACTCCGTCAGGAACGGTTTGTTCGGCCGAGACAGAGCGTCTGCGAGCATGTTCTGACATCCTGGAAAGTGTCGTGCCCTGACATCTGAATCTGATTGTCGTCGAACAGATGAAACAGTTGAAAGGTCTGATGCAGTAACCAGTGACCCTGTCGTGGCCTGGTTTTTCACCAGTCAGATCACAGAGTTTTCTGAAGCCACCAGCAGACGAGAGTTCCGGAGTTCCTCCAATTCCTCGATGAAAGGAGATATGATTACGTCACGTTCTCACGTGACAGATTTGGCACACCTTCCGGTGAGATCGGGGTTATTTATACTACTACTTCGTAAAGGACAAGGATTCAGGAAGTACAAGGAAATGTGCAATTTCTGAATTGAGGTAAGTATTAAAATGTTTCATTGTTCCATGTCAAATTCTCTCCGTCAAGTTTCGAAATGTTGTAATCTTGGTTGGTAGTTTTGAAGTTGTTCTCAGGATTTGTGCATGGATTTGTAGTCCTTAAGAATAAGAATTTTTACTGCAAAGAGTTCATTGCTGACCAAAATATTCTGCCGGGTATAGAATTATATATTCAAACTAAAAATGGCTATATATATTTCACTTTTATAGTGAGATTTTCCCAGAACACAAAGGCGGATGAATGGCTTTGTAGCAGAAATTTTACTGTATAGTAGTTTAACCTATGGCGCTTAATAGCCAATATACAAATCAACATTCTTCAAAATGAAGGATGGATGCAATAGGAAACTAAAACTAAATAGGTTTTTCTACGATTTAGAATCCCCATTGGCCAAGGAGTCTGCACATAAAATTCCAGTTCTTTAGAGTCATTGGTTCTGGAGAAGAAGTCGAAAAAGTGAAAAGTTTACGGACGGACGGATGGACGCCATGCCATGCCATGCCATGCCATAAGCCCATCTGGCCTTCAGGTCTGATGACCTAAAATTGCTAAAATCAAACGATCAAACATTAATGGCTTCGATGCCAAGTGAAGTATCCATATATAAACTAACTAAACTGAGGTGCAAAAGAAAGTATATCACACAGTTGTTTCGATTAATTCAATATTTTAAAGAAATTAGATGCATTTCATTATGGCACGATGCAATAACACCTTTCGGCAGTAGTTTGAATGACTTAATTAGTGACAGTTTTATTTTTTAACTTAAGTATCATTATTTAAAGTAGACGGGGTAAGAAATGAAATTTACACCAACATGACCCCTACCATGTTCAAAATGTTGTAAATGTGTGCAGGACGAGGCACATTTAATGATTTTCACACAGAGTATGTCTTACATGTCGATGAACAGTTGTGTTTTGTCAAACTTAATTTGGGGGAATTTCAAAATTTTAATTTTTTAATTTTTTTTTTTTTTAAAAACGCGTAGAGGTATTCTTTGACTGATTTAATGTTTTGGACTAATTTGCCAAACTAGTCAGTTTTTTAATACGACGTCGAAAATTCGAGATATGTGACTATGAAATTATACATACTCGTATGATAAATACAACTGAGTGATATACTTTCTTTTGCACCTCAGTTTACATCAAAACTGACTATAGTAGAATCTTTGGCCACTTGTGCTGGTAGATTATATAGGAAATCTATATCATCTCTGAGGTAACTTTTGACATGTTTACACAAAGGTTTAAGAATTATATCTAAATAATTGCTAAGACGTTGTGTATAACTTTCGGGTCCCCCTACTATCGGCCTTAATGTTAAATCTTCTGGATTTACAATATTTATGACTTCTTTGTTTTCACATAATACTTTTTCCTGAATAAGTCTACTTTTGTGTACCTTGGGTAGCCCATAAAAGTTGGCAGTTTTGGATTCAAAATTGGTTAAGTAATCCTTTTCCTTACCCAAAATTTCATCAGAGTAATTTTCAATTAATTTCTCAACTTTGTTACAAACAGCCTTTTCTTTAGTTGCAGAGGATTTTTGATAATATTCTGTATTATTCAAAATGGACATGACTTTGTCGCAATAATAAGAACTGTTCATTATAACTATAACCCCTCCTTTATCCGCTTCCTTAATTATAATATCCGCATTATTACAAAGGTCGCGGAGAGCTTTCAATTCCCCTTTAGTTAAATTAGAATTCTTTTTGTTAACATGAACAGGATTGTTTTCAATCCTTTGACAAAATTCATCTAGATATTTATCTCTGTTGTATATATTCATGTACACACACATTCACGTATCAATTACCAGAATAACTGAATGTTTTGGACTTTTATTGTTAAAAGACCGCATTGATTATAAGAGAATAAGACAAAATATATGAGGTTTTCATGAAGCTGTCAATTTGGAATTGTTTTCTTACCGTGTGTAAAGTGGACAAGTAGAAGGACAGCGATGTGTGAGACAATACAACGCTCCATGGTATGTATTGTTCAGTGAGTGTTGCTGTACTGATAACTCAACATGCACGGCTGTATCTTTGTATCGCCTATACGCTGGGACAAAGGGCTCTGATAAGAAATCATATCTGTCACAAACGTTGTAACTGTAATGTTAACTTCGAATCAGTAACGAGTGTGCTTGAAATACAAGAGTAAATATTAGGCCGAAGGCAGAATCGTGGAGCATCATGAACAGTAACAGTAAACGACTGCATTACAAGAGAGCGATGCCATTTCCCTTCTCGTTGACGACAATTTATTTTACTTATACATGCCATGCTTTAGAACAATGTTTGTTCAATGAAACATATGTAGCTCTGATACGAACCGGTTCTATATATATTCATATATATATATATAAAAGAGAGAGAGAGAGAGAGAGAGAGAGAGAGAGAGAGAGAGAGAGAGAGAGAGAGAGAGAGAGAGAGAGAGAGAGAGAGAGAGAGAGCACGTAAGCACGTTGCCCGCACGAAACACCTGGCCGTAATCTGCTACGTGCATCGTACGTTGCGCACGTGGTAAGTGAGTTGTACGTGCTTACAACGTACTTACACCTTGCGTGTGACGTGCGATTGCCACGTGATCGTACGGAGGCCGTAAATACATGTGCTGCACAATCACGTTATCCTTACTTAAGCCCCTGTCTCGCTTCTGCGTATCCTCATTCCTTAAGCGGCGGTCACAACCCGCCGTACTTGCAAGTGCGTGCTGTCTACGTGCAAAAACGTGTGTAAAATAGTGGTAGCCGTAAACGTTGTAAGTACCGAAACCGTACGGATTTGGGAGCACGCAGACACGCCGTAGCGCTTTTAGTGCATGCAGAACTTTCGCTGCGTGCGAGCTGCGTGCGACTGCGTATTTTCCACACGTACGACTTGGAACCGTGCTTGCACTCTACGGACACTGTGCGCACAACGCACGGACTCTGTGAGTGTTTTAAGTTTTTCACATGGACACATACTCCACGGACGACGCACTTAGCACGTGCGTGCTCCGCACGTTGCAGCTGCGTTGCCAGTGCTTTGTCCGTGCTTACTCGGCACTTCCCAAGTTAACTGACAAATGAGCATGCAACACTCACGTTGCCAGTGCTCCGCAATTACAACGTACGTTGTGCGCACTGCTTTCTGCAGTTAGTATGAGCTGCCATTTGAAGCTGCTCTTGCAGCATCAGAAGCGGGAGTCTCTGAGTTGGGCGGCATCTTGAGGCAGCAGTCCTGAGAGAGAACTTCTGAAGGTCGCCCTATACCCCTACCACCTGGGTGTCTGAAATCGGCCTGAAAAACTTAAGTTCATTGCACTTGCACGCACTTACACCGTGCATGTAAGGACATCGTGCGTGTGCAGCACATGTAAGTACGGTATCCGTACGTGAACGTGGCAATCGTACGTCACACGCAAGGTGTAAGTATGTTGTAAGCACTTACAACGCACTTACCACGTGCGCAACGTACGATGCTCGTAGCAGATCACGGCCAGGCATTTCGTGCCCCCTCCCTGCGTTTCCCACTTCCTCCCCACGTTTTTCAGAAACGTGGCCTACGCACGGTGGGTTGGGACCGAGGCTTATGAGTTGCGTTTGGGGATTTCTTTCATACGCGGCCGTACGCACGATACGCTGTTCATTAGCATCTTATAAGTTTAAGGTCCTTTCTTGTACGTCGTCATACGCATAGACCATTTCTATACGCACGATAGTTTTTGGTATGCTCAAAACTCTGCTGCGTCCGATGATACGCAACTCATAAGTTATTCGGACGCAATGCGTCCATTTCCCATCGGTCGAGTGCGGTACACGTACGTAATGAATACGTAATGGGTATGCACTCCATACGCAGTATTTCCTTTTCTCTCGAACTACATATAAATAGCGTATGACAGACGTACTCATAGCGTACTTTGACCGAATATAGCACGCATGCTGAACGAACTCAATACGAATGTCAACACATTATAGGCTACGCATTATAACCGTGTTCCTTGCAATACCACAGCGCGTTGTCCTTATGTGTAACGTATGACAAGCATACACATCACGCACACATATAGTACATGCCAGAAACCTACAGACGAAATGATTTGATGTTCCTTAATCATTCATTTGTGTGCCATTATATATCCGTGCGCTCAATAATATATTCTTTTAAAACACATGCATAATGTTCATAAAACGATTTCAATGTCAACATGGACACAATTCTTAGATTTCAGAAGGTATGCAAGATATTCTAACAAATTACTTAATTCAATTGACAAGGTGAAATATAGAGTCGTTGCCTCTATAGGTCATCAGACTTTGTAGGATTTATATCAGGCCTTGCATGTGAAATAATAGGTTTATAACATAAATGTAATGAGTCATCACGAACCATTAAATTACAGTGCCTTTACACTCATTTGAAGAAGTAGTAAAATAAGTTTTAGTGAGTGATCTCTATAACCCACACTCAGTATCACTAACTCTCAAATCATGTTAGAATGCCTTTTATAAGTGGTTTATGAAAAAACATCTGCAAATATTCCCGATTTAGGAATAGGCTAGACTGGGGTACTGCACCTAGGTGAACTGTGCGTCACAGATATCATAATATATCATATGTATAACATGAATTCGAAGCTCTGATTACAAGGTTTCACAGCCAAGGAGCACGGTACCTAAAATTTTACTGATTTTATTTCTATCACATATTTATAAATGCTTTGATATGGGCTGGTTTGAAAGATGATATAATTGATACCATTAGGGATGCTTTTGGATATTTCATCATAAAAGGAGTGGGTATATCTCTCCAGATATTCAGTATCAATTACTTCAAACAACCGTTTCTCCTATTCTCCCAAATGACTGTGAAGTTTAGGGTTTTATGTAAACTAAAACTATGGAAAGGGAAACTTATTAAAAATATGCTTTATGTGAAAATGTCAACTTCATCAGCAATTTCATATTTCGAATTGGCTACAGTTCACTTAAAGTTAATCTGCTTGTCATGGATGTAAACTATTGGTTTAAAATTTTCATCAGATCGATATATAGTTTGGATATACAATGCATATTGAATGCTTCAGATGAGAACCGAGGGGTTGAAAACTTTATTGAGAGATATGTTCTTCAAGTTTGGTTTTGGATATTTTTGGGTCGCTCATGTTACTAATAGTGATGCTTTTGTGAGAGAATTCACACAACGGTTTAAAGAGCCATCACGGATGTTAGTGTTTCAAATTTTTGGAAAATATACTTATAACGTCATTCGCCAGAGAAATCTTTTATCTACAACATGGCATATGTTAAATAATTTTCATATCACGACAATGTATTGCAATTTGGTTTCAAAGAGAAGTATCACTTCGACTAGCGCGCGCTACGGGTATCTGACGTATATAAACAGAGTCCCCTTTTTGCGTAATACGTACTACACAAACAGCAAGCGCTTCCGAAGCGTGAAGGCTCGTCTCTAGCGCAAGTCGCCATAACAACCCATGTGCTGCACGTGCTGCACGTGTCTCTCTTGCAAAGAACCCTTGTCATACATTACTGAATGTGACGATTGCTTTACAAACTATGTTTCTAAATGTCCTGAGAATATACAAATTATTTCCTGTTCTTTTTTATTGAGATAAGACCAGCAAATTATGACAAATTTTTACTTTCATTAATTACAATATTCAAGCAAAATACCTAGTTGGGTAAAACAATTATTCCAATATCTGTAGCAAATACATAATTAAATGAAATGGGAAATCAATAACCATCAAAAAATTATATATTTCAATTTCTTTCATTGCTCATATTTTTGGTATTCTTTCGTGTCTTTGTTTACTGTGTGTGAGCTAGACCATAATGCTTTGCGCTCGAAAATAAAAGACTGGATCTATATTTAGACTGGAAAACACCTTTACTAATTAATGCAATTTCTCGGCTTATTTTAAGTTGGAAAAATTAGGGAAAAATTAAGTGTATTTATTTCACGGAGATAGATTTTTGGAAAATTTTTGATATTTTCATCAACATCCGTGATGGCACTTTAAAGATATTTCTTCCCAAATGTGGAATCATGAATTTGTAACTAAATCGTATCTGGAAAAATATTCAACTAATACTGATATGAAAAAATACAATATTGCACTTACACGCTTCCACCTCGGCTCACATATGCTTAGGGTTGAGAACGAAGATGGAGTGTGCCTAAAATCTCTTTTATTGATAGATTATGTCCCTTTCGTAATAACGAAATAAAATATGAATATCATGTACTCTTGATCTGTCCATGTATATAGATATATGTAAACATTATTATATAACTAGCAATGAAATATGTGATTATACGGTGCAAGTAAAATCCATATTTGCACATAAGCAGTAGAAAGTCATATTTTCACTGCAGTGAACACTCATGCAGAACTTGATTTATTGTTGATATGTTAAGGTTAATCACCCTCACAAGGTAGTTATTGAAATCAACTCTTCGAGGAGTGAGGGTGGTTAAACGACTTACACCACGTGGTCATACTTATTTATTACGCTTGTAGCTAATTAGGTGTGATTAAAAGCATCATTAAGAGTATAGTTTCATTTTTTCTTATAAAATAACCTGCCCCAGGTCAGTTACTTTTTCCTCCCCACCGTACAGTACATCTAAACGCAACACTCTGCGACCATGCACGTGGTATTAAGCGCACGGGATTCTCGTGCAAGATTGTCAACACATTGTACTGAGGTGTGGCAAGATGCATTCGGAATCAGAGGAAGATATGGTGAGGTTGTCGTAGGACATGGAAGCAGAACTGGAGCTAAAGATCGTGGAAATTCAAAAGTGCGACGATAATCCACGTTTTTATAATTCTTATTTAGATGTATGATTGAGTGGCATATGCTATTCCAGAACATAACCTGAAGAAAGACAAAAGGGGCTGGACAAAGACATAACTAAAAGGTGAGCACCACTGCAGTATAGTCATGTTTGTGAAGTGCTAATTAAACATTTACTAAACAGTACGTTTTACAATTCGTTATGTTATACATGTAAACAAGAAAATCAAGTACTTCCCTCTGTAGTGACTGAAATATTGCCACGTGACGATAAACAACTCTCTACTGTATTTTTATTTATTTAAACTGTTATCTTGTTGGGGGGTCACATATTCCAAACGTTATAAATGGTGTAATTTACCGAGTAATATACCGAAAACTACCATTTTGATGATAGTCGATTGTCTTGACGATATTATAAAAGGCAAAACTTACTTCTGATCGAAATCCGGACAATGTAACGCGATTGACTCAAGACACTTTTTTAAACGACCGTGCATGTAAATGGGACGTGTAGTTTCGGTTTCTGTACATCTGTAATGATGTTGCTCAATTGGAAACTAGTAATTATAATATATATGGCAAATATGGATGAATATGCAAGTTGAGTGAAATTATGTGTACTGTAAACGTTTGCGTACATTTCTATCTAGTTTTGGCGCCTTTTTAACAGTTTAAACGTTTTGGAATAAGTTAAAATTAGATGTTTGTAATACATAAATATACATATGTCCAAGTGCACATTTTCATCTTAATTTGGATTTGAATGTGTTAATGTTTCAATATTTATTGACTACATTTTCCATTTTCCTGCTCTTTCAGTTCTGTGAACCTATTTGAAAACAAGATTACGAGGAACGAAGACCCGTCAATGCTATCTTTGACGGTAGATCTACACAGTGGAACAAGATCGCGGCAAAGTCACATGAAACTGTCAAAAAGCAAACATGTAATTTGAAAACGGTGGTTCACTTCAATTAAATGCTTCAAATGTGTGTTTTCTCTTTCCAAAAAGTCCGTATTGCCATAGTTTAACTATCATTTATGCTCAGGCGGCAGAATATTATCAAAGGTATGTTGTGAGTTATTGTTTAACGCCACTTGGGTATGTTGAGAAGCAATGTCCAATAACAATGGACATACCTTGCGACTGTATTTGTGGAGGTAGGTTATTTTGGTTATGCACAAACTGAAGGTAGTTATTTCGAGGTCGTTTTCAAAATTCAGAAAACCAACTGACATTGGGAATTTTCGAATATTGACTAGAGGCGAAGCCGAGAGGCAATATTCGAAAATTCCCAATGTGTAATTTTCGAGGGAAGATACCAAGTTCGAGGCGAAGCCGAGAACGTCAGGTTATCTGCCAGAGTTTTAAAAAACTGTTTTGGCAAATAACTACCTCGGACCGGTACATAGCCAAGAAAACCTACTTCAACACAAGCAGATAACCGAGGTTAGAGTCGGTTATCCAGAAAAGACTCGTCAGAGCAAAGGAAATAACTTGACCTAGTGGTGTAAGTTGCATAGTAGTTCTTTTACTCGTGAAAAACTTGAGGCAGAGGTATGTGACAGACAATAACGAACGTCACTCGCTGTATGATGTGTAGATTCTATCACTTCGCGTTTGAAATAACGACACAACTTGCGTTTTTCAATGTCTTAGGCATCTTCACTTGACTAGATGGTACCGTAAATAAACATTCACAACAGATTTATTTTTTTAAAACATTGTCCTGTTTTCAATGTCGACTTATTTCAGTCGAATTATTTTCTCACTGCATTTACCTTGAACGTATAACGCGTAGTTGTTAGGATTGACAATCAAGACCGCTCTCACCTTTCAACGACACGTTTTAATTGTTTTATGCAGATTTAAGTTATATAATAAATAGACTCTCGTTGTTTTTACCGAATATCATTTCTATCTCATCTCGTGGAGTAAGAAAGTGACATTTTCACTCGTGGCTGCGCCACTCGTGAAAATATCACTTTCTCACTCAAGGAGAGGAGATAGAAATGATATTCGGAAAATACAATGAAATAGTCTCTATATATTTGAGTCATGGTCTACTGTAAAGTAAAGGTATGTTGAACTTTATTAGACGTGTATTTATTACATCTTAAAGGCAAAAAACAAAGTTAACTTTTAGTGAGTTTATTATCCCCCGCCACGAAGTGGAAGGGGGATATAGGTTTGAGCTCCGTCCGTCCGTCCGTGTTTCCGTCCGTCCGTCCGTCCGTCCGTCCGAGATAAAGGGGACAGCTTTTCTCAGAAACCACTTAAGATAGGATCACCAAATTTGGTGTGATGCTTGAGGGCATGAATACCTTGATGGAGTTCGAAAATGAAAAGTGTGCAATTATTTTTTCCAGAGTTATTGCCCTTGTTCCGGATTTTTTTACTCTGTTCATGGTATCTCTAAAGGGGACAGCTTTTCTCAGAAACCACTTAAGATAGGATCACCAAATTTGGTGTGATGCTTGAGGGAATAATTACCTTGGAGTTCGAAAATGAAAAGCGTGCAATTATTTTTTCCAGAGTTATTGCCCTTGTTCCGGATTGTTTTACTCTGTTCATGGTATCTCTAAAGGGGACAGCTTTTCTCAGAGACTATTTAAGATAGGATCACCAAATTTGGTGTGATGCTTGAAGGCATGAATACCTTGATGGAGTTCAAAAATGAAAAGCGTGCAATTATTTTTTCCAGAGTTATTGCCCTTGTTCCGGATTTTTTGACTCTGTTCATGGTATCTCTAAAGGGGACAGCTTTTCTCAGAGACCACTTAAGATAGAATAACCAAATTTGGTGTGATGCTTGAGGGCATGAATACCTTGATGGAGATCGAAAATGAAAAGCGTGCAATTATTTTTTCCAGAGTTATTGCCCTTGTTCCGGATTTTTTTACTCTGTTCATGGTATCTCTAAAGGGGACTGCTTTTCTCAGAGACTATTTAAGATAGGATAACAAAATTTGGTGTGATGCTTGAGGGCATAAATACCTTCATGGAGATGGAAAATAAGAAGCATGTGATTATTTTTATGGAGTTATTTATTGAGCCTTGTTATATATAGAGTTTTGGTGCCACATAGGAGACATGCTTCCACGTAGCGGCACCAGTAACATATAAAAGACTGCACTTATTTGTGTGTGCCTTACTGTTATCAAAATCTATGTGGGGATGATTTCCTGCTAATTGCTTTATCTTGCACATCCCTATTATCTCATCATCACTTTTTTCTCTGTCTTACTTTAATCAAAATTGTATGTGGTGATGGTTTCCTACTGAATGCTTGATATATTGCAAATCCCTATCTCCTCATCATTTACCATCTAGCTCTTCTCATACATGATCATCACATTCTCCATAGTAGTCTTTTGTATGGCTAAATGTCTCCTGATTAATCACCCTTCTTTACTTTCAGACCCTCTCCTGAGTTAGTGTCATTAATCATTGATTTGCATGTATAAGTTCCTGTTCTTCCTAAGGCAGTTGTTCAAGTTCCTCATGCTCTAGTTTGCATTATTTTCTTTTTCTTTCAGATTTTTACCTCTCTAACCTCATTAGCAGCTAGTGCATGCTAGAGCCTTGCATGTTGTCATGTTTATTTGCATCAGCATAAATGTCAATGGTTTGTTTAGATGAGGTTTGATTAGCCAATAAATCTGTTGAAGTCTGTCAGGACTGTCCAGTGGTGTGATGAGTGTGTGGAGTCTGGACTCAAATTGAACTCATTCGTGCATGTATGAAGGATAAGACATATGATACACAGAATATTTGCAGTGGTTTAACTTTATTTTAGTGATGTTCCACTGAAAACTGAAACATATCTTTCCTGGTGAATGTAATGATATTATAAAAAAAATATAAAAGAAATTGGTGGTCATAGAATATGTTTCTTTTCAGAGTGATAACTAGACAACATGCCAAGACTTAGAAGACGGAGCATTCTCCAAAAAGTTGAACACAAAAAGACTTTAAGAAGATTGTAAAGGACAGTGATACCAATAAATGTGCATGGCACGCTATTGGGACTCATATCTGCAAGCCATCATCAAGGATCTGAGATATACCCGGAGACAAGTAGAGGGAAACAATGTTGTGCCATGTCCTTTCTGAGTATATTGTTCTCAGCTGTTATTCCACCATCAGAGTGGACTGTTGCTCACATGGACTTCATATTGCAAGAAGGAGACAGACTCTACCATTCTCTACCCCACAATTATGATTATATTGAGTATTCTGAACTGCCTGTCCTCTTGCATAGTGAATCAAGGAATACAACATTCCAGTCAGTGATTGGTCAGCCAATCAGTGGGTTACACTCATGTAGGGAAGTTGTTGCTCTCAGGGAAGCTCTTCAGGAAGGATGCTGTGGACATACTGGTTGTCTTCTCACCACACATTCCTTTACTATTGCTGTGATCCAAACCAACAACACATTCATGGTCTTTGACTCGCACTCACGGAGCCCTTTAGGTATTCCAACAGCAGATGGAACTGCTGTTTGCATCCCTATTAACAATCTAGAAGATCTTGGGTTACATATTACCAATTTGTATCAGATTGTAGTGCCTGAGCAATTTGACGTAGTTTCCATCGACACAAGACAACTTTCAGAACCAAATCCACTGCCGTCTGTTAGTGAGAGACCACATCGGATGACAACCTACTTCCAATTTCAAGCTGAACAACAAGACAAGAAAAGAAAAACTCTACATGATAATGCTAATCAACTTACAAACAAGCCTGGAGATCAAGAATATGAAAACTGCAAAGCAAGACAAGAAAAGAAAAAATCTACATGATAATGCTAATCAACGTACAAACAAGCCTGGAGATCAAGAATATGAAAACTGCAAAGCGAAGATGTCCAACAGAGAGACTCATGATAAGGGAGTTCTGAAAACAAAGGATGCAAAAAGAAAAAGATCAAAAGAAGCAGTAGGACAAAAGTTGAAATTAAACAGCAAAAATTACAGGATGCAACTAGAAAAGCAAAAGCAAGACAAGAAATGACTCCAACTAAAAAGGCAACACAACATAAAAGAGACACAGCTCGGAAGAAGAAAGAAAGAGAAGAAATGACACCATCTGAAAAGGCAACACAACATAAAAAAGACACAGCCCGGAAGAAGAAAGAAAGAGAAGAAATGACACCATCTGAAAAGGCAACACAAGATCAAAAAGACACAGCCAGGAAGAAGAAAGAAAGAGAAGAAATGACACCATCTGAAAAGGCAACACAAGATCAAAAAGACACAGCCCGGAAGAAGAAAGAAAGAGAAGAAATGACACCATCTGAAAAGGCAACACAAGATCAAAAAGACACAGCCCGGAAGAAGAAAGAAAGAGAAGAAATGACACCATCTGAAAAGGCAACACAAGATCAAAAAGACACAGCCCGGAAGAAAATACATCGATCCAACTTACCTGAAGATGACAAGAATTTACAAAAAGAAAGAAATTCACAAAGGATGAAGAGAAAACGAGACAACATGACTGAAGATGAAACCATTAGGCAGCACCAAACTGATTCAGCCAGGAAGAAACAAGAACGAAAAGAAATGACACCATCCAAAAAGGCAACACAATATAAAAAAGTCACAGCCCGGAAGAACAAAGAAAGAGAAGAAATGACACCATCTGAAAAGGCAACACAAGATCAAAAAGACACAGCCCGGAAGAAGAAAGAAAGAGAAGAAATGACACCATCTGAAAAGGCAACACAAGATCAAAAAGACACAGCCCGGAAGAAGAAGAAAGAAAGAGAAGAAATGACACCATCTGAAAAGGCAACACAACATGAAAAAGACACAGCAAGGAAGAAAATACATCAATCCAACTTACCTGAAGATGACAAGAGTTTACAAAAAGAAAGAAATTCACAAAGGATGAAGAGAAAACGAGACAACATGACTGAAGAAGAACAGATTCATCTATGCCAAGCTGATTCTCAAAGGAAAAAGATTGAAAGAAACAATAGGAGTGAACAAGAAAGGACTGTCATTAAGGAAATTGATAGAGCAAGAAAACAATCTGTGCGACGCTCACAAAGTAAAGAAGAAGATCGCCGTTGCAAGAACATTGATGCTGTGAGGAAGTCTCTGTTTAGATCTTCATTAACCGATTCTATGAGGGAACAAGTCATGGACATAGAGACTGAAACTGATTCAATCAGAATTTGTCAACATCCAGCTGTGAAAGAGGTTTTAAAGACATTTTTTAAAGTGGTTGCAGAAGGACCTACATACAGGTGTGTATCATGTGGAAGGATGATGTACAGAAGTGCAGTTGTGAAGTTCCATGAAAACAAATATGATGAAGCAATTCTACAAACCGTTTTGATTCCTCCCACAGAATTGACAATAAACAACGATTTCATCTGCACAACATGCCACAAGTACATGAAGCAGAAGACTGTCCCTCCTCAAGCACAGGCCAATATGATGAGAGTACCACCTGTTCCTCACATATTGGAACGCTTATGTGATCTTGAAAAACAACTGATTTGCAGAATACTTCCATTCATGAGAATTGTAGCCCTTCCTAAAAGTGGACAGCATGGTTTGAAGGGTTCAGTTGTGTTGGTTCCTGCCAATCTTGAAAAAACTGCAGTAGCCCTCCCTAGGAATATTTCCGACAGCCAGATTATTACTCTTTCTCTAAAGCGCAGGATTTCAGATAAACATTGTGTCACAAAACAATTGATTCGTCCTCATTTTGTGAATGAAGCTTTGGACTATCTTAAGCATAATAACATTCATTATCAAAACATTTTGATGAATCGCCAATGGGTATCTAACAGCATTGCTGAAGATCCTGAGTTGTGGAATGCTGTGGAGGCTGAAGAAGTATTGGATGAACTGCCCGAAGAGGAAAGGGTAACTGAGTCTAACAGTGACAGTCAAAAGGAAAGTTTGACAAAAGAAAATGATTCCGTAACAGATTCAGAAGATGAAGTTGAGAAAGATATGCCACAACAGGACTTGCAAGAGTTACAGGAGTCCCGGGGCATCAACTGCAACACCCTTCTGTATCCAGAAGAGGGACCAACTGTGCACTCCAACCAGATTCTGAATCTAGCACCTGCTGAAGGACAAATCCCTGTTTCAGTGTACCAGGAGTCTAACTGGGAGGCAATGGCATTTCCTTATTTGTTTCCAGATGGGAAATATTCCTTTTCTCATGACAGATCTGTGAGACTTACACCAAAGAAATATGTTAATGCCAGATTACTTTCACAAGATCGTCGCTTAGCTGAAAATACCCAGTATATTTTCCAATGTTTGCACTGGATTGAGTTGAAGACTGTCAAAGACAGTGTCAGTATGTGCTTGAAGAAGTTACGTCAGGGTGACATTAGTGCTGGACAACTGAACAGCCCAGAGAGGATCACACAGTTGATGAAAGATGACGAAGCATTTGCTTCTTTCAAGAAGGTCAGAGGATCACCCCAGTACTGGAAAGATATGCAATTTGATATGCTTGCCAAAGTTCGCCAACTTGGTCCATACACCTTCTTCATTACTGGATCTGCTGCTGAATTCCACTGGCCTGAAATAATACAAATTGTCGCCAAACAATATGGAAAGGATCTCTCTTTTGATGAAATCAAACAAATGGACTGGTGTACTAAAAGAAGATGGATTGCTAGTAACCCTGTGATTGTTGCAAGGCACATTGATTACATCTTTCGTCAACTTTGGAATAAAGTGATCCTCAGTGGAGTGCACCCAGTTGGTCAGATACTGAACTACGATGTCAGAAAAGAAATTCAAGCAAGAGGCACAGAACATTTCCATTCTGCAGTTCATGTCAAAGATGCTCCCAAGCTGGATCATGATCCTGACAAGAAAGTTGAAGAGTACATTGACAAGTACATCTCTTGTGGTGTCCCATTAGAAACTGAGGATTCAGAGCTGCGAGATCTTGTTCTCAGTAGACAACGACATAGACATACAGGTACATGCAAGAAAAACAAGAATGTTTCCTGCAGATTTCATTATCCAAGACCTCCATCAAACAACACAGTCATTGCACGTAAACCAGAGGGTGAAGATACCAAGTCAAAAATCTCCTGGGCAAGATCAACTATCTTGAAAGTTCTTGAAGCCTTGACAAACAATCCAAACATTGACATGAACTTGATGGATGCTCTGAAGAAGGCAGAAGTTACTGAGGTGCAATATAACCAGGCATGCCAGGTTTCATCAAAGCGTACTACTGTCATCCGGAAAAGAAAACCCTGTGAAATCTTCATCAATAACTACAACTCAATTCTTCTGAAATCACTGAGAAGTAACATGGACATTCAGTTCATAACAGATATCTGGGCATGCATAGCCTATCTTACTTCTTACATGTGTAAGCCAGAGAGAACAATGTCTGAACTAATGAGGAAAGCTGCAAAAGAAGCTAATTCATTACAAGAGAAACTCAACAAGATTGGCAATGTCTTCCTAAAGTCAAGAGAAGTGTCGGAACATGAAGCCATAGCAAGATTGTTAGGACTTCCATTGCGAGACACCAATACAGTTGTTCAGTTTGTGCAAACAGGACTTCAATGTGAACGTACCAGAATGTTGAAGCCTCCAGATAAGATCTCCAAGCTTGATGATGATGACAGAGATGTGTTCCTTCCAAGCATCCTTGACAAGTATCCAGCACGTCCAGACAGCCTAGAAAACCTGTGTCTTGCAGATTTTGTGGCTAATTATTCACCTCTTTGAGTCCCAGTCGCAAGATAATGAAGCTGAGGCGGCAGATGGAGATGTTAGCAACAACTGTCAAGAAAAAGGGAAAAGAAACAGAATAAAGTTAAAGAATGACATGGGATCCATGTACAAAAGGCAAAAACCATGCGTCATCAGATATCATTACATCTCTAAAGAAGGAGACGCAGAAAGATACTACCACAGACTTCTGATTCTGTATCTCCCATGGAGGAAGGAAGAAGAACTGTTGAGTGAAGGAAGCTATGAGCTGAAGTATTCGTCAGTGGCCTCTCAGTTACATGAGAAGATTTCTTCCTATGAACCAAATCAAGAAGAACTTGAAGTTGCCATGGACAATTACGACAGCAACATGGAAGTGGACCAGGAAGTTTGGGACAGGCTGGCACCACAGATGGAGCAGAACAGAGATGAGGATGCTGAAGAGACAGAAGCTGGTGGCTCACTGGATCCAGAGTTGATTGAGAATGTCAGTGACGAAGATATCTGCAGTGTGACAAACAATCCCACTTCAAAGAGGAACTATTCTGTATCTTCACAGTTGCGATTGGAACCCGACAACAGATATTTCACTCTCATTCAGAGTCTGAATTCAGAACAGAGAAGAGTTCATGACTTTATCTTTGACTGGACAACAAATTGTAGACAGTCTGTTTTCACAAAGTCTCCCCCAGAACCTTTCTATGTGTTTTTAAGTGGTGGTGGTGGTGTTGGAAAGAGTCACACAATACATGCTATTCATGAGACTGTTGTTAGGGCTTTACGGACAGCTGGAGATGATCCAGATAAACCCAAGATACTACTGACAGCTTCCACTTGCAAAGCTGCATCCAATATTGGTGGAACCACTCTCCATTCTGCTTTTGGCTTGCCAGTAAGACAAAAAGGACAAGCCTATCAGTATATCAAACCTTCCGCACAGAAACTGAACACAATGCGTGCCATGTTTGTGAACTTGAAGATAGTTATAGCTGATGAAATATCAATGTTTGGCGGACAAGCCCTCTCCAATCTGAATTGTGTTTTGCAAGATATCTTTGAGTCCAAACTTCCATTTGGTGGCATCTCCGTGCTTGCTGTTGGAGACCTCTTACAGCTGAACCCTGTAGGAGACAGACCAGTATTTGCCTATTCTTCTCGAGGATATGAATCGCTAGCAGGATCAATATGGCAGCAACTTTTCAAGTTGTATGAACTGAAAGAAATCATACGCCAACAAGGTGATCCAGAGTTTGCATCCCTTTTAGCAGCAGTGAGAGTTGGAGAACATACTGAAGCTCATGTGGACACTCTTAAAACCCTTGAGAACAACCACATACCTGAAGACTGTGTCTCGGTCTTTGTGACAAATGCACAGGTTCACACATACAACCAGATACAGCTTAACAAACTTACAAACCCATTAGTTGTGATAAAGGCTGCCGACACCAAGAGAGACTTTCACACTGGCAGAACAACAGTGACAGTTTTGAGTGAAAACCCTCATGATACTGGAGGCTTGCATTCACAAATCACAGTAGCAGTTGGTGCTAGATATATGCACACCAAGAACACTGATATAGCAGACATGCTAGTGAATGGTGCTACTGGTACTATTGTCCATCTTGACTTAAGAGAAGACAGACCTTTAAAAGGAACTATATATGTGAAGTTTGATGATTGCCGTGTAGGAATGGAAGCCAAGAAATTAAGCCCTCGTCCCTTGAAGCATGCTGTACCTATCACCTCTGTAGTAGCGAGATTTGCTGTGTCTGAGAAAGCTTCTTCAGTTCAAGTGGAGAGAAAACAGTTTCCAGGAACATTAGCATGGGGCCTCACTGTACACAAATCACAGGGTAGCACCTATGAACAAATGGTTGGAGATATGACTTCACCTGGATCCAGATTTTCAATGAACCCAGGCCAAGCTTACACCATGTTAAGTAGAGTTAAGTCAAGGCAAGGACTTAAATTGGTGGCATTTGATAAAAAGAAAATCGTTGTCAACAGGAAGGCTTTAGAGGAAATGAAGAGGTTAAGATGTTCAAATCTGCTTGCATGGAAGTACCAATACGAGATCACGTCTGACTCTCATATGGTTGTCATTCATCTGAATGTACGATCTCTGAATGCCCATTATGCAGATATCAAACATGAGCCTTATCTAGGAACATCTTCTGTGCTCTGCTTTACAGAAACACATGCCAGTAGAAACAGTGTGTATCCCCTGCTAGGATATCAGTGCCTCTCTGCTCCAACAAGACATGGCATTTCCATCTATGTGTCTAAAGAAAAAGCTCCTAGGTCTTCTTTGCTTCAGGTGTTTGACAACGAAAGTCTAGAAGCCCTTGTTGCAGTTGTGGATGGAGTTTGTATCACAGCAGTCTACAGTCCACCCAACTCAAGATGGGACAGTCTTTCGAAATATCTGGACAGGCTTCTAACGTGTGTTATTCCTCAGAGTGACAAGACTGTTGTAATGGGAGACTTCAACAGAAGTTGGTCAATAAACAGCTGTTTGACAGAAGTATTCTCCAGCCACAACCTAAAGCAACACATCACAACACCAACACATCTGTTGGGAAATACGCTGGACTTGCTATTCACAAACCTAGAGGACCTTCACACATTCCAGATGCCAGTGCACTTCTCAGATCACCAGCTCATAGGTGCAAACATTCCTCTGGAACGTGACCACTAGATAGATTCCAACTCCATAACACACAGGTAACTGCTAATAATAGTTCTGTACATGTTTTCTGTGAACACTTAACAGCGGCCAATTCCATCAATGAATTTACTGATATATTATATATATATATATATATAATATTCTAGCGTTATATCATTTGCTTATGTAGCACATTTAGTGAACGATTGTGCGTTAAAATAATAATCACTCTGGCGGGGGATGTTGATGACTATGTCTTCTTGTAATTATATGGTACTGAATTCTCAAAGAAGTGGAAGGGGGATATAGGTTTGGGCTCCGTCCGTGCGTCCGTGCATCCGTCCCTCCGAGATAAAGGGGACAGCTTTTCTCAGAAACCGTCTAAGATAGGGTTTCCAAATTTGATGAGTTGCTTGAGAAGCGTGCAATTATTTTTTCCGGAGTTATTGCCCTTGTTCCGTATTTTTGGACTTTGTTCATAGTATCTCCAAAGGGGACAGCTTTTCTCAGAAACTATTTAAGATAGGAGAACCAAAATTGGTGTGATGCTTGAGGACACACATACCTTGATGGAATGACAATGAGTAATGCACAATTATTTTGAATTATTGCCCTTTTTATCCCACCGGTATGTAATACCGTGGGATATAGTCATCGCCCCGTCCGTCCGTCCGTCCGTCCGTCCGTAATCATTTCGTTTCCGGAGCAGAACTCGAAAATCATTCATGATATCTTTCTGAAACTTTGCATGTGTATTACCCACCAACTGAAGTGGTGCCTTTTGATATTTTCAGATTTCTGAAATTTTTTTTTTTTTTCGCTTCCATAGAAACATGTTGAAGTTGGACTTTGTTCAGAGACAGGTTCGTTTCCGGAGCACAGCTCCAAAACCGTTCATCATATCTTCCTGAAACTTTGCATGTGTATTACCCACTAACTGAAGTGGTGCCTTTTGATATTTTCAGATTTCTGAAAATTTTATTTTTTTTCGTTTCCATAGAAACATGTTGAAGTTGGACTTTGTTCAGAGACAGGTTTGTTTCCGGAGCACAGCTCCAAAACCGTTCATCATATCTTCCTGAAACTTTGCATGTGTATTACCCATTGACTGAAGTGGTGCCTTTTGATATTATCAGATTTTTTCTGAAAAATTAATTTTTTTCTGTTTCCATAGAAACATGAGAGGGATGTTGGTTGTTGTTGATTTTGACTGCTTCTGGAGCAGAAGTCTAAAACTTTTAACATTCCTGAAACTCTGTAATACCCACTAACTGAAGTACGGTAGTAGATACACAAGTATCTGTAAAAGATGTGTTTTACAAATTTTGTGGAACCGGTGGGATCTGTATCTGTATGAATATGTCATCTTCTGATGACTCTTGTTCCAATTTCTTGTCTCTGGCGGGGGATGTTGATGACTATGTCTTCTTGTTATTTATATCCTCACTCTTGGGAAATACTATTACGCTTTGTAATTATTGTCTATACTAGATATGTACTTCGCCATGTTTACAGGTATATTCACGAGTGGATTTTTATTGTTTTTTTTACCTAAGAAACTCTTGACTCCTGAACTCTGGACAAATCGAAGTCTTCACCCGTCAAAGAACATATTCTCAAAATTTGAGTTTTCTAACATTACTGGGTCTTGGAGAAGACGTTTGAAGAATTTAGGTTGGACCCCTGTTAACGCCCGTAAATGAACAAACTAATATCTCCATCCAACAAAGATGTTATTCTTAAAATTTAAGTGCGTATGTCAACAGAGGAAACAAACTTTGATCCCCTTGGTGCTAGCTACCTCCCCACAAAATGTTACGGCTAGCAGTTTGGTGAGTGAAGCGGTTCTGGAGAAGTCGAAAATGTGAGTCATCTGGTACCGTAAAATAGTGACACGCTTATTATGTCCATCTCATCCGCATCTCGCATGCAATGGTTGCAAACTGTTCGCTTCCTGTGCGAAACAGGTAAGGAAAAATACTAGAACTTTAATTTTGTTGCGTATACAACATTACTTATGCGCAACTCATTCGCACTTGCTAAAGTGTGACAGGGGCCTTACGTTCATGGCATTTGCATGCATTTCCACCGTGCGTGTAAGTTTTTCAACCCGATTTCGGGCGACCATGGGGTGGGGGTATATAGTGACCTTTAAAGGTTCTCTCTCTCTCTGTGCTGCTGCCGCAAGATGCCACCCATTCAACGAAGAGACCCCCGGTTTTAATGCTGCAAGAGCAGCTTCAAATACCAGTGCATAATAACTACAGAAATCAGTGCGGAGCACGTGCGTGCTTGCTCGGCACTGGCAACGTGAGCAGGCGAGTGTTGCCTGCTCATTTGACAGTTGAACTGGGGAAGTGTCGAGTAAGCACGGACGACGCACTGACGTCAACGCACTTGCCACGTACTAAGTGCGTCGTCCGTGGAGTATGTGACCATGTGAAAAACTTTTAAAAACTCACGGCATCCGTGCGTTGTGAGCATGGTGTTCGTACAGTGCACGCACGGAAGCCATACGTGTGGGAAAAAATGCAGTCGCACGCAGCGAAAGTTCTGCATGAGTGCTTCGACGTATCTGCGTGCGGCTATGCTCGATACTGCTTTTGGTTTTTGGGATACGTTGGTACTTTAACATAGATATAATCATATCCACACAGCCAAGTCGATCACTAGCCGTCCTGTATCCTCCCCACTCTATCAGGGATTCCAATGAAGTTTTCAACACAATATCCATTCTTTAAATACCACAAGAATATCACATTTGATTTATTTATTGCACTTGACAAAGGAGTTTTCTATAATTGAATACATCTGTGAGTCTTTATTAGCATTAGTGATGAAGGAATGATAAAATACAAAATGCAAAATACGACAGTGGTTGAAGGATGTAAAAGTTTAAAACCTCACACTGAGAAAGAGCCATTGGCTCTGTAGCTCATCAGGGTTTATATTGTTTAATAGTGAAGACTGAAATAAATTGTTCTCAATACAATGCAAAATCCATACAGCTGATAAATCTCTTGAAATTGTCAGGGCATAACAAAAACATGACTTGACACTAAATCTTGGGCTGTCCAATTATCACAATTCCCACAAAAATATTGAAGAAAAGGTGATCATCCCAATTTAAAAAGAATAAACTTATCAAAATAGTATAAATTTTGGAGAGAAACAATACAAATCTCTTCTCAAATAAGTCTATCTTATTAACAAATCCTACTTATAATTGGAAAAATGAATCACAAAGACCTGACCAAAACCAAATAAACATTTTTATCACAGCACTCAACACACTGAGAGTAACACAATTATAACTTGAAAGTGCCCCACTTGAGTCTTGATTTCATTGTAGCATTTTAGCACTCACAATTGTTTGATTTAAAATGTGTGTTACTAAAATAGTTTAAAATATTAGAAATATATGTTTAAACTAGAGCGATGATAAATGACCAGTTGACAGATTGACCTCATATATTTAACTGAAAATAAACATCACATGCACTTCCTCGTAAGGCTTGAAAACATTTGACATATTTAGAATACTGCAGAATATCATTTCATTGATGATTATCCAAGACTAATTGGAAGTGTTTTCAAGGGATTTTAATGAGTGTTTCTTGTGAAGATACAAGATAATTATTTGAAGGTTGTACTTGTATGCACATGGAATTCGAGGTAGGGCACACTCCAAGGTAATAAACTTAAGGAATGAGAGGGATATAATTCAAACAATGAATACTGCATTGTGATCCATAAGAGATGTAAAACAAGCTTTAAAATAGAGCCATGGGCTCTGTAGCTCATCAGAAAATGCATCATTTAATATCACTGGTTGATGACTCAGTGAGTGAACTGTTTAACAACTGCTTAAATCAGTGAGTTATTGTTTAACACCGCTTCGGCAGTATCATAGCCATTAGTGGCGAGCTTAAATCAAAATAAGAGATTAATATAATGTAATTATAACTGCTTCAAAAGATATGTCTACACAAGATTTCAGCATTATAGTGCTTTGTGTTCATTTAAATTTGGGTAGTAAATATAATGCACAACTCCGAGTCCTGAAAAATTACTGTCTTGAAATTGTCAGTGCATAACAAAAACATAACTTGACACTAAATTTTGATAAAATGGGTTGTCCAGGTATCACAATTCCTGCAAAGATATTGAAGAAAAGGTGATCCTCCAAATTAAAATAGAATAAACATATTCCCCAAATCATCACACAAAATGTTATAAAATTTGGAGAGAAACAATACAAAACCCTTCTCAAGTGAGTGTACCTTATTAATGAATTATTCTTGTTATGCAATACCAAGGACAGTTTGAGTTAAAGTGCTATTATCTGCTCGGCACTGGCAAGAAGAAAGAATAAGTTACATTTCATTTATGCAACATAATACAGACATATAACTTGAGTGCATTTGAAAGCTCACGGACATATTTTATGATTATCTTCAACATTTGATCATAGCACTTATAACGGAAAACAACTTTAAAATGCAGGCCTGCCAAGCTCTAATTTTTGCAGGAAGGGTAATGAAATCTACAAATCTTAAGTCTCCATTAGTCACAAAGATCATATTCTCAAAATTTAGCTTCCTACGAGGTGTGTCCCCAAATGTTCTGGCCTGACCATGAAACCTGAAGAAACTATAACATGTTAATGACTTTTTTTCAACTTACCGCGGAAATCCCGCTGGACCTCAATGCATTTGCTCCAACATTTTTCTAATATCTTCAACCCATCTGAAAACTTATTGTCACGTGAGCCAAAAAACTTCTCTACTACCGCAATGACGTTCTTGAGTCTGATGGCTAGATCTGGAGAATATGCAGGGTAGGGAAGAATCCTGAACCAACAGTCCTGTGCTGCACTGACTGCAACCTGGGCGGAGCATTGTCCTGAAGCAACCACACACCTTTGCACTGTCTACCCCTTTGTTTCTCTTTGATTTTCCCCGGAAATTGCCGCGGTTAATTTGCATAATAAACGCCATTGATCAAAGAACTTTTTTTTTAAATATCAATTTTCAATCATTATGACATCCTGCACGTCCCAGAAAATGACATTACCACTGGAGCAACAGGTTTTGCATTTTTCTGGAGTGGGTGACGTAACATGTTTCCACCGCATGCTTTAACTATTTTTCTTGGTATTAAAATAGTGAATCCAGGTTTCATCAGAGTAACGACAACGGCCAAAAATGATTATGGATCTGTGTGGTATTTGTCAAGCTAACCATGACACATTTCCACTTTTGATCTTCAGATAACATTCTGGGGAAGAAAGTGCCGACACCTTATTCATATGCAAGTGCTCTTTAAAATTCGTTCAACTAATGTTTTACTTGTGTGGTGAGCAGCAGCTAAGTATCAATCTAATCTTGCATTGTAACAAGCACAGCATTTATGTGTCCCTCTGTGGTGACATCAGATGGACTACCAGGGTGTGCTCCGTCTTTCCATGTCAACTGCTTTAAAAAAAGAAATACTTTTGCAAACTTAGCTTCCACGCCAATATTTCAGTTCAGTTCAATTAATTGTATCCATGGCCACATACACAAATGAACATTATAACATACATATATACATTGGTCATGGAATTCTAAGATATATGGTTAATAATACTATGGCTCACAACCTTTCTTTGGTTCTTTCATTTCTACTAAAAATGGCATGTTAACAACTTTTAGACAAGTTCAAAGCAGTTTTGGTATTAGTATCCACCACCATAAGTCCCCCCCCCCCCCCCCCCCCCAACCCTCATCAGAGTTTTGTATGCTTTATTATCTAAGGTAATTTATCATATAAACCCAAGGTCAAAAACATTAACCACTATTATAGTTAGACAAACAGTTACAGGTCTAGACAGGTACTTATTGGTAATTCACATAGTACCAACTGTCAGAGGGGAAGTTCATTCACTTTAATGCAGTTAAAATGCTTCTAAAGGTAGGCTAATGCACATGCACATCTCAAAACACGAACAAATAAGACAAATTAAGCAAAGCATCAGTTTGTAGCTACAAAACACTCTCTTTTCAACATAGCAATGACAAGGACCTGCCTCTCCTTGCTGTCCCTCGCCACTGGTCATAGACTTCTAGTCTTTAACATGTAGTTTAGTCACTTATTCATAATGCTACAGGCATCAATTGAAAGTTGATATGATTAGAACATTATGATTGCTTTGGACATTTCATCAAAGACACACTGTACAATGTTTGGTTGATGTACACATAATATTATTTGAGAAATTTGACTAAACGGAAGGACAGACGGACGGAATGATCGATTATATAGGTGGTATAAAGAACATTCCTAACTTTCAAAATAAAACAATTTCAGAATTAATACACAAATAAGCTATAAGCAATATATATTGATCATCCACTCTTCAAACATTAACTCAGCTGCTATAGCAAGAACCTGTCAATATTAAATCAGCTAGCATACATATATTTCCCCAATAATGCAATAACATATAACCTCACACTAACCTACATAACATGAAGTCATCAATAAGACAAATAATGAACGACATCCCACATCATCATACACTATATATATAGAGCAACAAGTTAGACATCAATCAATCTTTGGCTTGAATAGAAATTATGGGGATGGATTGAATCGGCGTGTTCATGAGTTCATAACAGATTGCTTGTGTTGTCAACAACAGTACATCTTCAACAAAGGAAGACAATAATTAATCAAAATATAAAGTTGGAGTAGTCGAGGTTCCTTAACTTTGACAGATCAAATTATATATCATGTCTTCATGGTCTTCAGATATATGTTTAACATATATTAATAGAACATATTTTCATATGTAAAATGCCTGCTAAAATATGGACAGAATGCATGTTACAAAATGATAATAATGCTGTTTATAATACACCATGTTGTTTCAGGATTTGTCTAACAAAAGACTCTTGTACACGAAATAGTTTTTGAATAAAGTGACGGTTTAAAGTTTCTCTAACACATTAATAGAATATCATGACCTCAACTCAGGTACACTGACATCCATGTTTAACAGCTTAAAATCAAATTCTTGCTCTGCCTTGAAAATTGAGTTGCATAAAATATTTCTCAACTGAGTTTATGACACAGCTGAACTTACTGAATAAAGATAAAGCCATTGGCTCTGTAGTTCATCAGGCTTTGAATACATAAATATTGTCTTAGGGTCAATGTCTCAACAATTTAAAATCCACATGGACGAAAGCAAGGCACACAAAAACATTTCAGCTTTCTACGTCTTCTAGTTATTTGAGAAAACAAAAATAGGTTCAGAAGTGTAGAGTCTGTTGCGCTAATTGGGCATACATGATCGACAAATCTAAACATTTATAAACCCCATCTGCTGAGTTGTACAAATATTTCAGCTTAATTTCTAGTGCAATCAGTTGTTTAAAAGTCTACACATATTTGTTTGGAGGTAGAGCACCACAGAGTCGCCAAACCTACAATTTATAATAATCATTGGCAAAAATGTCTGTGTTGCCCTTTATTTACTAAATCTACAATTTATAATCCATGACTAACGTGAGGTGATTTTTGGTTTAATGCTGGTTTCAAAGCCTGTCCCAGTTCAATTTCAGCTTGATAAGCTAAAAGGAATAATCAAATTGGTATGCTATGTTTAGTGATCAGATCATCATTTTGCTTGTCACCAACGAGAAAAACTATCACTATTGAAACAAAAAAGATCCAAGATAAACTTGTTTGAAAGCTCATATGATAGACCAATAGACCTTGTGCACAAGACGTTATCAGTTGTTTACGACGCCATATTGGTGATCAACCTGACCGACCAACTCTTGCTTCATTTTGTCGATGACACGTTTCCTGGCTTATAAGAGTGTTGTCCTTAACCTGTAAGCAACTAATCTGCACTCAAGATGCAAAAACCGGAAAAGTGACAATGATTTTGACACAAAATGTGTTCAACAGAGCCTATATGGGGTCATTTGAAAATGACATATCTTCGTTATTCATCAACTAATTCCGATTAAATATGTTTTTTTCGGTAACTAGAAACAGTATTCTTTTTAATCATTGTCTTCACAACTTTGCAATATGTTGTAATAAGCTGCATCACTATTTGTAAAAGGGCATAAATCAGCGATTCAGCTATATTCCTGTGACATGTCTCGATGAAAATACAACATGTTCATTAATCAATATAAAAACTTAATGACATAAAGTGTTAAAGAAACTAGAAATATGTGCATGTGATATATCAAAATCAGAATAACCAAAGTAGCAAAAGGCACCACTCCACCACTAGGTCAAAAAATTTTTTTAAAATATTGAACGGTTTTTGAAATATGGCCTGGAAATGAAAGCATTTCGGAATTACAGAATTATGGAGTTGCGGATTTATGGAATTACGGACTGAGGCGAAAACATTATGTCTCCCGCAAATGTTGATCTGTCCAATCAATATAGCCACATCACATATTTGTGTATTCAGATAACGGAATCATAAACTGACAAAAATTGTTTTAATTTTTCATACGATCCCCCGATGTTCAAGATCCACACTTACAGTAGTTTTAGTGACAAATCTTCTTTAATATATTTTATAGTTTGATGAAGTAAACCCCATTTATAAAACATAATATTTGACAGCTCGAAACAATCTGACATGGAGTATAATAATGTGGTTATGGCTCATAAACAAGTTTTTAAAAAGATAGCAAATTCATTTCTTTCAACGATATGCAGCGAGGCACTTCTTCCGCTCATGTCTATAAATAGTATCAAATGAAGGCTCAGCACTACTAATCCAATCAAAACATAGTATTTTGTTAAAAACAGCTTCCTTGTCTGCTCAATCTATTTTTCTTCGTTGCTGTGGACATTCCGTGAATACTTAAGGATTGTTTTACATGTTTTGTGCCTCTATCGAAGTATAACAGCAATAAATTGTATAAAATCGTGTGGTGTAGCGCAGCGATTTTATAAAAAAAAATTATTGCTGTTATACTATTCGGACAAGGAAAATGTTGCTGTTTTAGCAACACATGTATTCATTCAAGGCAATATGATGGAATCGTGTATCTAGGTTCTTTTCTTCGAGATGTGGTGGTTTTCAAAGCCCGATATTTGAAAGAATAATTATCCTGGTATATGAAAACTTCACTTTTATCAAAATTGGTCGAAAAATACAGTAATATGCCTCCACGCTCCATTTGCAGTTATGCAGTCTGATATGCTTACTCAGAAGCCCAACTTCTCTTTTTATTGCACTGACAATAGCTATCTTAGTTCCTGATTAGCGGGGAAATGATAGAAAAATAAACCTTTCATTGATGTTTGGTTACAAGAGTCAAAAGTCACTCACACCTTGAAACATGAAAGTGTTGCCGAGTGAGATTGCTAACCTTTGATCACCAATATGGTGGATAATAATCTGTTGCGTCAGATCATGTGACTTCGTGCAAGGTCTATAAGATTGCTTTGGACATTTCATTTCATTTCATGTTAAAGACCTTAAACCACACCTTAGATTTAATTCCTGCCACGCCCATGGCATAGACTCCATCCAACAAAGATCATATTCCCCAAATTTTAGCCTCACTGCATTACTGCGAAATCGTTTCAAGATTTTAGAATGGACCTGAATGAAAATGCCTGCCATGCCATTATTTGACGGCGGATCAGGACCAAATGAAGAAATTTTGATCACCTTGGTGCAAGGTACATCCCCACAAAATTTAAGCTTCAGGAGTGCAGTCGCAAATGAGAAAAGTTTATTGACACCAGATGACAGGCAATGGATGGAGGCTGGACGACGACCTATGCTGTAAGCCCAACTGGCCTTTCAGACCGGCTGAGCTTAAAAGTAAAGCCAATCAACAAGATATTGAAGTCCTGTATTTCACATTTACAATCAGTGTTAATCACCATATATAGCACTAAGTATGCTTTATATTGAAAACAAGTGGTTAAAGTCAATAAACATCAACCAATCATTATATATCTGATACAAGTTAAGTAAGTCAACACCTTAATGATCATCAAGTACTCCTATGAACAATGACAGCACTAATCATTCAAACCCAAATGATTTCCTCAAGCTCCAACCCCTCTTGCCTTGTGCACCCTTCCATCCTTTGAGTGCCGACTTATAGTCAGGGGGTATCCATAAAAGGGAACCATGAGGAGGTTTGTCGGACCGTGCCCCGTTTGTGAGTCCATCGGCAGATGTGGCAGCATGGTGCTGCTTCACCTCATGGTGGCGCTCCCGTCTCTGACCTTGTGAGGGTAGGTCAGATACAGTTGGGGGCGGCTTCTCATCAAATACTGACTGGCCACTAGGGGATCTGGATACGCTGGGATGGATAACCTTCTCTGGTACGTAGGACTTTTGTAAGTCTCTTTGGATTTCAATGGAAGTCTGTGAGCTTTGCCTGCTGTGGGTGGGGAGGCTCTTGCTGCTGGACTTGTGAGGAGAGGATTTCATCTGTGTGGGAGAGGCAGGGTGTTGGGAGAGACTGGGACCCCCTGTGAGTACGCTGACTGCATCAACCCCAAAGAGGAGGCCAGCACTCTTTGTGAGCTTTGTAGAAGAGGATCGGTCATCAATCTCATTGGTCAGCGATTTGGACTCAAGGTTCTTGTGCTTTTTCTTCTTCTTCTTCTTACAACCGTCTCTGTGCTATATGTGACAAAAAATTTATATAATTAGTTTTAATTAATAGTTACTTGTAGCAAGTAATTGTTTAACTATTTAAAACTTAGTTTTAGATAGCATTATTTCATCAATAAACTTTATTGTTGATGAAATGTTGATTTATTGTTGATGTCATACTCACACACAATATGTGCAAGGTTTCAGAAATTTTATGTAAAGAATGATGGGGGAATTATGATATGGAAACAAAATAATTATGGACAGACGAGCAGTCAGACAAGACAAGGAATCAATCCCACAACAAGTAGTTGTCACTAAGGTGACATGATCCCCCGCTGCAAATTAACACTTCAAAATGAAAAACAATGCCAAGATCAGCAAAATCAACTGGGCCCTGAATTTTCCCTAAAAGAACCACTGGTGTAAGATAATGATGAGAATCCAATGAACAGTTCTTTTGATATTGATGCCCCTGACAAGCTTAACATGTCAACAAACTCAAAGTTCCACTGTGACCTTGAGAATAATGTCAAGGTCACCAGAATCTAATCAGCTCTTTGTCTTCCCTTGGAGAAGCTATGTGTAAAATATGAAGAGAATCAAGTGAATGGGTCTTGATACATCCCGCTGACAAGCTTTACATGCACATTAACATGTTGAAAAAATTCAATCTTCCGCTGTGACCTTGAAAATAAAGGCAAGGTCACCAAAATCTAGTCAGTTCTTTGTCTTTCCTAGGAGGTGCTTTGTGTAAGATATGATGAAATTCCAGATTTCCCGCTGACAATTAAGCTATACATGTACATTAACATGTCGAAAAGTTCAATGTTCCGTGGTGACCTTGAGAATAATGTCAAGGTCACAAGAATCTAATCAGCCCTTTTTCTTCCCTTGGAGAAGTTGTATGTAAGATATAAATATAATCCAGTGAATGGTTCTTGAGATATCCAGCTGACAAGGGTAAAATGTCTTGTTGTGACCTTGAAATGAAGGTCAAGGTCACAAAGCTCTGTATGAACATTACTCTTCCCATGATGAACCCATATGCAAAATATGAAAAGAATCCAGTGAATAGTTATTCCATTTCGTAGCCGAATACTATATCCCCCGTTTCGCGCTTAACGCGGGGTGGGGGATAATAATACTTGTTACATGAAATTCAAGACGCGCAAGATACCAAAATACAAATTCATCTGACATTTAAAACCAAATTAAGTAACATCACAAAAGATTTGGTATTGTTTTGTCGGTTTTCAGATAATGCTCCGGAAATGAAACAGTCAGATAATTTTGCCAATTTTTGGTCAATCTTTCAAAAAACAAAAAAAATAGAGCCATGGGCTCTGTAGCTCATCAGGGTTTATATTGTTTAATGATGAAGACTAAAATAAATTTTTAGGTCATGGCTTGAGGCCCTTATTTGGGGCACCACAGGGTCACCATATCTAAAATTTAGAATCCCCATTAGTCAAGGAGTATGCACACAATATTACAGCCTTTTAGGCCTCTTTGTTTTGGAGGAGAATAAGAAAATATATTTTTAAGTCATGGCCTTTATTTTGGGCCCCAGGGTCTCCAAATCTACAATTTAGAATCCCCATTAGCTAAAGAGTCACCATACAATATTACAGCCTTCTAGGTACAATTGTTCTGGAGAAGATGAAAATAGGTTTTTAGATCATGATCTGAGAGGCCATTATTTGGGGTCCCAGGCCAGAGTCACCAAATCTACAATTAAGAATCCCCAATGACCAAGGAGTCTGTACACAACTTTTCAGCTCTCTTGACCTTTTGGAACTGGAGAAGAAGATGAAAATAGGTTTTTAAGGATGTGACCCCTGTGACCCCATTTGGGGTCATGGGGTCACGAAATCTACAATTTAGAATCCCCACTGGCCAATGAGTGTGTACACAACTTTTCAGCTCTCAAGACCTTTTGTAACTGGAGAATAAGATGAAAATAGGTTTTTAAGCATGTACCCCTGTGACCCCATTTTGGGTCACAGGGTCATGAAATCTGCAATTTACAAACTCTCTAGAGATATTGGTATTGGAGAAAAAGATGAAACTAGGTTTTTAAGGTCGTGACCCCTGTGACCCCCAATACAGAGTCTACACTTGGGCGTCACAGGGTCACCAAATCTACAATTTAGAATTCCCATTGGCCAAGGAGTCTTATACAAAATTTCAGCTCCCTAGAGCAAGCGGTTCTGGAGAAGAAGACGAAAAAAAATTTGGACCTCAATGTTTAAACCCCTATAAAACTTCCAAATTTGACAGTTTTTGAGATGTGGTCTGTTGGACGCACATACGAACAGCCATGCAGAGAATTATATACCCACAACTATGTTGCAGCAGTTGTATATAAATGTGAAACGTTAAGTGCCACAAGCCCATCTGGTCTCAAAGGCCTGATAAATTGAAATACAAAGAATAGTTGGAAGAAAGGAACAAGAGTCATCAGAAGATGACATATCCCACCGGTCCCACATAATTTGTAAAACACATCTTTGACAGATAATTGTATATAGAACTAATACTTCATTTAGTAGGTAATACACATGCAAAGATTCAGGGAGATATGATGAAGAGTTTATGAGCTGTGCTCAAGAAACAAACTTGTCTCTGAACAAAGTCCAAATTCAACACGTTTCTATGGAAACGAAAAAAAAAGAAAAAAATTCAGAAATCTGAAAATATCAAAAGGCACTAATTCAGTTAGTGGGTAATATACATGCAAAGTTTCAGGAAGGTATGATGAATAGTTTTGGAGCTTTTCTCCGGAAACTAACTTGTCTCTGAACAAAATCCAAATTCAACACGTTTCTATGGAAACAAAAAAAAAAAAAATTTCAGAAATCTCAAAATGTCAAAAGACACAACTTCAGTAGGTGGGTAATACACATGGGAAGTTTCAGAAAGATATCAGGAACGGTTTTCGAGTTTTGCTCCGGAAACTAAATGATTACGGACGGACGCACGGACAGACGGACAACTGAAAATGTGAAAAGTTCAGGAACAGAGAGTTGATGCCCTGCTTTGCAATAAGTCGATCAGACTTTTCAGGTCTGATGAACTCAAAACTGTGGCACTTTTCAGTTTTGAATATCATTAGAGAAATCAGAAGTAACTACTCTAACTATACAAAGTTAATAAATTACCACAGGTTGCTGAGAAAGAAGTAGGTTTTTCTGTTCAACTATTTCAAAACTTGGACTGGAATCACTGCAAGCTGCTGTGGCTGTCAATAAAAATAGAGAAAGTGCAAATTTAACAATATAAATTATAATTAGAATCAGTTTACATTCTACAATCGGTCATGTATTGTAACAAATACTGATATTAAGTATGATACCAAACAATTTACTTGTTTCAGAAATATGTTATTACACAAGATCAGTTAGTACCGTATATTATTTAAGACCTCAACATAATACTTGTTTTTGAGACAGTCGAATTGTATTGTAACACCAAAGTGAACTGTTGTCTCTAGCAAGTTAAAATTTCATGTCAGCCCAATACCAGTTGACAGAGTGGATGCTTGTGCCAATTGCAACTTAACTCCAGGGACATGCAATGTTACTCATTTTCACTATAATTATTATTCATTTAACAGCGATATTGTCAACATGTATAGATTAATGTATTTATTGCACTTTTTGTATGTCACTAGGAAAATATGAATTATTTTATTTACATTAGCACAATGATAAAGGAATGTGGTGAATAAGTTCTAAATAATAAAGTGGAGTGTGTGTTACCCAGAGCGGAATCACTGGCCTGTTTCTTGATGGGGGTGGAGGGAGTGATATGGCCGACAGCACCAACAGAGTTACGTCGTGTGTGCAAGAGTTGGGGGTGACGAGGCATCATTTCAAGCAGCTGCCTGACCTCCGCCTGGCGCACACCAGACCCGGACCAACTCCCACCACGCCTTAGACACACGACACACACCAGCACCAGCAGCACAAACTCCACTGTCGTCCACACCAGCTGGCGGTCCATAATCTACACAACACAACACATCATAACCTGTAGTTAACGCTTGCAGAAAAATATAGATCCATTAGCTCCGTAGCTCATCGGTATTTGCATGATGTGTTATCTAATGTTGAAGACTGATATATGAAATAATAGATTTATTTGGGATTTGGGAATTCATATATATATTTATTATCTCAATAAACCATGTAATTTGATGTTACTTTTGCTACATTTATAAATCTTATGCATGCTAGAAGAATAAGTTTCATGACATTGAAATCCCCAAACATAATTGCACTTGTGAATCAAACAACTTGAAATATATTTTCAAGTTTAAATGCCCAAGTTTTGGGAAGATGACATAACATTAACAAGAGTGCTCTGAGAGCACAAGAACCCCTGGGTTCCTTATCATCCAAATAGGCGATTTAAATGGAAGGGTAATTCAATGACCTTTTAAAAATAAATAAGCATATTAAATATCGAAGGCCTATCAACTATCAATAAAAAATCATGGCCATGGTCAAGTTTCTCACAATATGATCTTACATCAATTACAAGGTCACATGGTCAAAGGTTATATCCTCAGTGTGTGACATTGGAAACAAAACATTTTCAAATGCTGACAAATTAAAAGTTACTGCCAGTCAATGGGTTTATAAGTTCTTTAGACCATTGTTCGCGGTATTCAACAAATAAAGTTTATTCAAAATTGGATTCAGGAGTCACTTGCTTTGTTATAGTCGGCCATTGTTTCTCTCCCATTTCTGTCTTCCACAAAATAGCATGTGGTTTGTGACGTCATGTTTGTAAACAGTTGGCAGTCCCTATAAGGTTTAGGTCACCTAAATCGACTGGGGCTTGTGTAATCTGCCAATTAAGGCTTCACCAAATGTTTAGACATTAGGTACTACTATCACCAGATAATGCCTAACAGAGTTTGAAAAGTGTTGTGGTGACCTTGAAATTATGATAAAAGTTTCAAAAGTGAATTTGTGTCTGCATAATCTGCCAATATATAGGCTGCCCCCAAATTTGGTCTGCACATTAGATTTTGTGATAGATACAGAGGTACGGATGGATGGAAGCCACTAAATACATAAACACAATTAATATCATGTTTCAAATTTGAATTGAATTATCTTCATCAGTTAATTACTATTCACATTTCTTTTGGCAGAGAATATATGTATTGAACAGTTTTCAAGTTCTTGTCAGGAGACAAATCCTGCACACATAGATGCATGCACACTTCCAGATGTTTCCTGTAAGAAAAGACTTCACATGACAGAGCCTATTCTCCTGTTTGGCTGTGGAACCAATGTAGAGAGGCCGGTGTGCTTACCCTGCTGTTGAGTTGCTCCATGGTGAGGGAGAGTTCACTCATGAGTACAGTGAGGTTCTCCACACGAGACTCCAGCTTATCCAGCTGCTCCTGCTGCACCCAGTCCTGCAACATGGTCACCATCATCACTACAGCATTTCTCACATCCAACTAGCATCCGCATAACCAGAACATAATTAACTTAATCAGCAACATCATCACTATTGTCACAAGCATTATTTAATAGCACAAATGTAGAAGCGAGCTAAGCCCAAAGATCCCCACTCTAACCCTTAACATGCGGGTCCCGGAATTATCCGGGCGGGCTATAAGCGATTCGTAGGTACCTCAATACGGATCCCGGATCGCTTACTTAGAAGAATTCACGGCTGTCTATGTACTTGGCTATCTCCCATACCGGGTCCCGAGTCGATTGTTTCCGCGAATCGCTGCATGAGAATGGCTGTATTTATGCCTCGCAGCCCGCAATGAGAATAAAGCTTTCTTCAGTGTCTGGTCAGAACGTCCAGCAAAATTCACACCAATTTGCGTGTGCATTGTTGACCCGTAACGCATCGATAATTAGCTTTACAAAAGGCCAATTTTGTCCTGCTTCGCTCCGATGGCTACACTGCCCGGCGGCTAATTAGCACCTAAGTGTCTGCACTGCCCCGGGGTGAGATAGGCCCGTACAGGCTTATCTGTCTCGCATCCCGCCACATGGGCAGATAGCCTATGCTTATCTGTCTCGCATCTCGCCACATGGGCAGATAGCTTCTAATTACGGGAAGATATTGCGATAAGCTACCTTTCTCTCGCACTTCGTATCATATGAACCAATTGGTTGTTTTCATTTTTTTTATACCAAAATAAAGAGGAAAGAATGGCCTTTATTCCCATATAAAAATCGCAATTGCGCTAACATAACTGAAAATACAGCAATCGCACAGAGATAGGCGACTTTCGCACTTTTGAATTTTGATACATGTGCCGCATTTACCCCAACATGCCTCGGCGCTCTATTTCTAAGAAACTACTTGGGATATTTTCATAATTTTTTTATCAGTATATAGATAAAAGAATTGTCTTCAATTCCATATAAAATATGTGTATTTTCGGCAATAACTTTTGATGCGCCAGGTGTCGCGCAGAAGGTGATATTCGGCTTTGAATAAGTGGCGCTCTTAGCATATACCATCATTACAGGCTTTATAACTTGTGAACCGCAAGTCCGATTTTTTTTTGCGCTTGTTTTTGGGAAGAACTCTGCATGCGCGAAGCGCCGCGCCAAAAGGTATAATTTTCGCACTTCATAACTTTTGAACCGCAAATCCGATTTTTATAATTTTTACATCATTGTAAAGAGAAAAACATTGTCTTTAATTCCAGATATAATGCGCATGTTTTTGGGAAGAACTATGCATGCGCGAAGCGCCGCAATATTGATGTACGCATAAGTGAAGAAGTATGATAATATATAACTAAAATACTGTTCTTTTGATACGCAAATATAGAGCTTTATAAACGATGAACAACTGTCATGACGGAATTTTGTTTCCAGTTTTGAAAAAAAAAATATAACATAAAAGCGAAAATATATTTGAGTACGGGACCCGCCGCTCGGGGAAAAGCCTTTTCGTGGGAATATTTTCTCAGGAAAATATTTCACTTTTCGGAGTTTCTAAAAATGCGTGAACATTTTTGTTACTGATGCCATTTGCGAAAGGTTTTTATTTCTAAAATTCAAATGCGAGGGCGCACCTTTCCAAACCATTTGAATTGAATTTATTATTTTATCTTTTACATTATTGAATAAAAGACGTTTCATTCAATAAGATTTGAAGAATTATTTATATGTGTAGCGGACTGAACTGAGCAGATGGAGAATTTGATTCCTCACCACTTTTATTACCAAAGTTCTTTTGTATCACAATTACTTTTTTAGGTATTAGTTTTTTCGTGAGCAGGGGAATTTCCGACGGGATTCGCCATGACATAATGAGAAAAAATTCCCATGAACATGGGCGTGGTCCGTCATCTTCGGGACCGACCCACAAGTATAAATATCTACCGGGGGGTGCGCGGACCCCCCCGCTTTTGGTCGCCACCCCCCAAACTTTTTGTGCAAATTATTTTTTTGTTTCTACTTTGAAATAAAGGTTCGTGTCATTCCGAGGTATGAAGGTTTCTGCTATATATGTCGAGAGGGCAATGGAACCCATTCCCAATAGAATCCGGGGTTCGTCCCATAGGATTGTTCCTCGGAGTCTCTCGTTCTCAAAAGAGAACATGGGAAACCTGTCCCGCGGATGAATCCGGGGTCCGCCGCGGAAGACGGGGACGGGAATTCCCGGAGAGCATGGGAGTATGCTCCCATGGGTCCGGGCTCCGCCTCGAGAGACCGCTCCTTGGATGCTCTGCTTCTCGAAAAGAGAAGTCATTCGGCAACTGACAACCCGAGCTTCCCTGACATAGTAGTTTATTTTCCGGGCCTCGCGCCCGGTGCTACACGTCGCCGAGGAAATCAGAAAATGGTCCGTTTGACATATGCGTCGGAAAAATCGGCGCGATGTCAGAAGCCGTCGGCGCCGTCGGCGCTTGCGGCACAGCGTCCTAGATGCGCCGGGAGGTTCTGAAACTGGCAAATGAACGTCCATGAAGCTCACATTCATTATCTCTGTATGTTTATTGTCTCTAATCACATGTTATATGTTGCATACATCTAACGCATTTTCAATCATTTACAGGTTGAAGCAGAATGCTGCGCGGACGTGGACGCAAGGCCCTGCGACGGCCAAGGGCGTTGCATACTAGGACACGCAGCTTTGAAGCCGTTTCAAGCGACGACGACTTCATCAACGAGATCCATGCTGATGAAGCCTCTGATATGGAGTCAACTGACAGTGATGGTAGCCGTGGTTTAGACAGTGATGATGCATATGATCGGGACACTGTAATAGATAGTGAACATGGTGACACAGATGCTCTGAGTGATATAGAGACAGAGATTGCCAGAAAGATTCTAGCCGCCGGTAATTCCACCGAAGAAGACTTTAGTGGTTTTGAGGAGGAGTTTGCCGAAATACCACAATATAATCAAGATAATTCACAGACGTTTGATGAGTGGGTGGATGGTTCGCAGCCACGTGTAAACTTGCCTTTCACTGGTCAAACTGGGTTGCGCCAGTTCATAGAACTTCCTGAGAACCCTGAACCTATTGACTTTTTCAATTTGTTTATACATAATGATGACTATGAGGATATGGCAACGGAAACCAATAGATATTTCAAACAAGCAATGGAGGACAAAATTCTAAGACCCCGTTCAAGAATGCAACAGTGGCAAGACACTAATGCAGAAGAGATGAAGGTATTTGTAGCCATGACAATTGCCATGTCATTGGTTGTGCAGAGAAACTTTGCTGATTACTGGTCAACAAGTGATGTTACCTCAACGCCTTTCTTCGCCAAGTGCATGCCCCGAGACAGGTTTTGGCTTCTTATAACCTACCTACACTTGGCTGACAACAGGAGGATGCCGGGCCATAACACCCCGTGCTTTTCACCAATAAATAAACTGGGACACTTGTATAACCGGATAGTTCACCGTTTTTCAAGAGTGTATAAACCGCATCAAAACATTTCAGTCGACGAGGGCATGGTGCCCTGGAAAGATAACTTATCTTTCAAAGTTTATCTTCCCGACAAGCCTTAGAAGTATGGGATAAAGGCTTTCATGTTGTGTGACTCGCACAACGGATACGTTTGCAAGTTCAAACTCTACACTGGAAAAACAAATGAACCGGTTTCTGAAGGTGGCAAAACTTATGATGTAGTCATGGACTTGGTAAACGACTACGTTGGACAGGGGCATCATATCTTTATGGACAACTACTATTCGTCCACAAATCTGTACATAAATTTGTGGGAGCGGGGAATAGGTGCCACGGGGACGTTGAGAGCCAATCGAAAGGGACTTCCTGATTCAGTCAAGAAACCTAAAAAGAAAGCCAAGCAAGGGGACATGACAGTTTCTCACAACCATGGCCTACTCGTTCTTCGCTATGAAGATAGAAAATCAGTGCTTCTCATGTCTACTGTTGAAGATACACAACTTGAACAAACAGGGAAGAAGAACCGGGCAACAGGGGAACCAGTTCTCAAGCCGCGCATTGTAACAGCGTACAACAAGTACATGGGAGGTGTTGATCGGGCCGACCAGATGTTGTCGTACACGCCGTTCCGAGTGAAGACCCTGAAGTGGTGGAAACGGGTTTGGTTTCACGTTCTCAACGTTGCCATGTTGAACTCTTACATCGTTTATAAAGAATACAGCAAAGATAAACCTCTAAAAACAAGTCGGGAATACAGGAAGGCTTTGGCGCAACATATAGTAACATTTGCGGACAAGGAACAAGTTCCATCACTTTGCAGACGTCCCCGTGGTCGGCCGAGCACGAGCGACGAGAGTGTCACTCGTCTTCATGGACGTCACTTTCCGACGAAGATTGAGCCTGTCGGAAGGAAGAAAAACGTCACAAGGATGTGTGTGGTATGCTCTAAGGCAAAACGCGCCGTCCTCGCAAAACAGATTGAAGAAGGCAATGGGCCAGCAAGGAAGAAAAAACGAGTAGGCAGAAGGTCTTCTTATGAATGTACAGATTGTAATGTTTCTCTGTGCGCCGCACCATGCTTCAAACTGTACCACACCGCCACTGACTATTCCAGGGCTTACATCACTGCCACGGAAAAAGAAAGAAATGAAGAAGGGAATGAAGAAGAAAAAATTGAAAGTAAAGAGAGCCGAAGTGTGGACAACCAGTATATACACATTATATACATACCTTGTTAGGTCCCTAAAGCTGTTCTGCGCACAACAGCAGGTAAATATTGTGTATATTTGTACCTAAATGCATTGTAATTTCATTGTAATACATGTCATTGCAAATAAAATATTTTTTATTTTATCAAAGAGACAGAGAAAGTGAATGCGAGCTTTCATTGGAAGTTCAACCAGAACCGCATCATAAAAAACACCCATAAATGCTGAACCGGGTCGCCGATTTTCATAAAACTTACATGGGGTAAAGAGGAAAGATTCGGCTTTGATTCAATATAAAATTTATACATGCGCACGAAAAACTAAAGTTGCGGCACGTGCCCCCATATGCGCGATAGTCAAAAAGTTGCCTCAAAGTACCGAGGGTACCTTCATTTGGCCCGCTATAGCTTCCGAACGAAGTTGCGCATTTTTTTTCTTTTTACATCATCGTAAAGAGCAATAAATTGTCTTCAATTCCATGTATCATATGTATATGCGCAGCGAAAAATAAACATGCGGCAAGTGATGCGCCAGATGTCGCAAAAAGTTAGTTTTCAAAAATGAATTTTCTAAGTACTGGGGGTGCCTTCCTTATGCTCTTCATATATTGCGAACCATTTGACGCATTCCAATAATTTTTATATCATTGTAAAGAGGAATAAATTGTCTTCAAGTACATACGTGTTTCGCATGCGCGCGAAATAATTTACGATTTTATAAAGCTGGAAATAAAGACAAACTTTACACCGCGCAACATGTATTGCGTTCGCCGCGGTGATTAGTGTATGCTGTGCTCATTAGTACCCATTAGTTCCACGCGCGCTCGGCTCTGGCACCCTCGAGGAGGTCTCGAGGAGGTCTCGAGGAGGTCTCGAGGAGGTAACGGTACTGTAATTAGCACAGTCCCGGGGGGACCAAGCAGTGCCAGTAACTTGGTGCGCGTCGGGACCATTCACGTGGTACTGTCGGGGTAGCGTCACTCTCCTTTGGTTGGTTATATTTTCTGAACCATAAGTCGTATTCTAATAATTTTTATGTCATTGTAAAGAGGAATAAACTATCTACAAGCACATATAAATTTCGCAATATGCGCGCTCAGGAGTTTTGATTTTTAGATTTTTAGGATTGATAGGTCGCATTCTAATATTTTTTATATCATTGTAAAGACAAACATCTGGTCTTCAAGTCCATATAAAAATTTCAGTAGAGTAGAGAAATTCATGATGTTATAAGGCCCGAATTAAAGACAATCTTTACAAAGTAATAGAAAAGTAAAGAAAAATCGTAAAAAAATAATTCAAAGATGCGGGTATAAAGCAACCATTTGTGTACGGGTGTCGCGACTTGAATTTGTATTCAACGCCCGTATATAGCCCGTATTCGCCATGTAGATGCGGTATATTTCATAAAAACGGTACCGGAATCGCCGCCTGGAAATTCCGCCAGCAGAGCTCGTTAGTGCCTAAGCTCAAACTACTGCTGCGAGCTGCGAGCTGCGAGCCTGTAAATTCCGCCACAGGGGCTAAAAAGGGTAAAATATATATACGCAACGTAAGGGTTAGGTTTAGATCAGAAGAGTTGGATCAATGGGCATAGATTAACATGTGTACAACATGCAGACAGAATATCTATAGATATCCACCACCAAGTGAGAAAGTTTGAAGTACCTTGAACAAATGATTATGGAGGTTTAGTCTCCAATAAATCCTATATCCACAACAAATTGTGTGAGCTATTCAAGTGATTAGTAATAAATTCACACGCAAGAATAATGTTCTCAGACATGACAAGTTTCAATTTGTTCTACTTCTAAAGATTCTTCAATCTCATTCTTACAGTTTTCAAGATCACATTTCTAATGAAACAGCTAAAAGGAAATTCAAAGAAATTAAAAATCCCAAAAGGCACATCTAAAATATAGACATTTTGAGTTTTGCTCCATGGAAATTTAATGGGTAAAAATAAGTTGGTAAAAGTTGAAAAACCCGTAAAGCAAATCTACACATAGCGATTGTACCAAATACCAAGTTTCATTGAGCTATTCCTCACAATGTTTGAGTTCCGGTCATAAATAAAAAATGTTATGTTTCCAGGCCAAAATGAAAAGAATAGAGCTGTGGGCTCTGTAGCTCATCAGGATTTCATTGATTTATTATCTACGGTTGAATATCTAAGTTATCTCAAGTTATACATTGTTAACAAGCAAAAACTAGGTTTTTAGATCATGACCCCTGTGACCCACATTTGGAGTCACAGGGTCACCAATCCTACAATTAAGAATCACCTTTGACCAAAGAGTCTCTACACATCATTTCACCTTTCTAGAGCTTTACATACTTGAGATAAAGATGAAAATAGGTTTTTGGGTCATGACCGTGACCTAGATTGGTGTCACAGGGTCACAAAATCTACAATTTTGAATCCCAATTGGCCAAAGAGTCTGCACAAAACTGTTCAGCTCTCTAGACCTTTTTGAGCTGGAGAAGATTTGAAAATAGATTAATAGTTAATAAATATGGATGTGACCCCTGTGACCCCATTTCAGCTCTCTAGACCTTGTGGAACTGGAGAAGAAGATGAAAATGTGTTTTTAAGGTTGTGACCCCTGTGACTCCATTTGGAGTCACGGGGTCACACAATCTACAATTAAGAATCTCCATTGGCCAAGGAGTCTGCACACAATTTTTAGCTCTCTAGACGTTTTGGTACTTGAGAAGAAGATGGAAACAGGTTTTTTAAGATTGTGACTCCTGTCGATAAGCCTTTTGCATGCTTTATAGTCTAAGGAAGTTTATCATTCCAAAGGTCACAAAAATTGATGACTATTAGTAAGACAAACAGGCCTTGACAGGTACTGTTTGCTAAAGCTGTTAAAGGATGGCTCACATAAAGTAATTTAAAGACACAAAAATGCCCAAAAAACACAAATGAGTTTGTTTGAATGAAGCAAAATATGTTTTGTAAAACCTTGCCAGAGAAAAAGAGAATCTCACCCAAGTGTCTTCTGATATCAAATATATCAAACGAGTTGATAAAAATTACAAATATCCAAGGCTTGCTGAGGATATTTTTACTTTTATCAACGAGTGTTGATATATTTGATACCAGGAGACACGAGGGTGAGATTTTATTTATCATCCAAAATCATTCTTGTTACGTTTAAGTGAAAATAGTGTTCATCTCTGGGTACATCTCTGCCATTTTACTTCCAGTGCGATGAGGTCATAGCATTGTGACGTCATCACGATTATGACGTCATACCATTGTGATGTCATTACTCGATGATGTAAAAGCATTGTGATGTCATGTAGTTGACTGTGACAGGGCATTGTGCAAAATCTACTGCCAAATTGATATCTCCAGGGAGATTTTGCTTGATCTCGCACAAGCGATATCTCCTGTGGAACACAGTTTTGGGTGATAAAGGAAGATGTTGCTACAGTAGGCGTGTTAAATTTGAGTTGGTTGGATAGAGTTGAGCAGCCCCTCACATCCCCTACTCACCATTGCTTCACCTCTGCTTGTTACATTGTTGAAGTGGGACATGGTCTTATTCAGCTGTTTCATCATATCCTCAGACTGCTTCTTGAAACGATGACTTAACTCGTCCAAAAATCTGATAAAAACCATTGTCATAAAAAAGTGTCATGATTTTTGCATTTTGCAGTCTATCTTATAGGAAACATAACAGGAACTTCAACCAGACACCAGGGCTTCCTCGAAAGTTCGGCTTCACATTTCTGCTCATCAATAATAAAAAAAAGAGCCATGGGCTCTGCATCTCATCAGGTACTATAGCTACTATACATAAATAAACAAAGTTTTGGTTTGGACAAATTTACAAAGTTCAGCAGGTTTTGCTTTCAATCCGGTTTCCTTATAACCATTATTAAAATAATCAGTGTAGCAACTGTAAAATATGTTTACCATGTTTCCCCTACATCTGTATTTTCCTTGACCCATCATCAGCCCAAAACATCCCCTACAGAGGGGGTAAGGGGATTGGTAGACAGGGAGAGAGAACCATTACAATTTGGTGTAAAATGGTCAAGCATAATTCTTCGAATCATTCATAAACAAGAGTGCTCCGAGAGCACAAGAACCCCCGAGTTCCTTATCGTCCAAATACGCAGTTTAAATGAAAGGGTAATTTAATGACCTATTAAAAGTAAATAAGCATGTCAAAAATCTAAGGCCTATCACCAATCAATAAATAATTATGGCCATGGTTAAGTTTCTCCCAAAAAGGATCCCGTTATGGTCACAAGGTCAAAGGTTATAACCTCAGTGTGTGACTTGGATACATAACATTTTCAAAGGCTGACAAATTAAAAGTTACTGTCAGTCAGTCTGAAATCGAAAAGCTGAGCAGTTTTAAGTCAAGGGCAATTATTCTGAAAATATTAATCCGATTGTTCCCAGAAGAGCACATGCGTATCACCGATGTGTGTCCAAAGCATGTGTTAAGTTTCAGAAAGATTGATCAAAACCTGTGGGAGGAGTTGATTTCAGAACACAAATTCAGTTTTCGAGACGGACGGACGGACAGATGGACTGCACTACGACATAAACCACCCAGGGGTTTAAAAACGTCTACATGTTATAATTGAAATAGCTTAGGCAAAGTCTTTTAAAGGCATAAAAGAATTTTCTCGTCAACTGCAAGAAATAATGTCCTTAACCTTTATACCAATCCTTCAAATGCCTAACAAACATGCAGTTCTCACGAAGTTACATAAAGAGAAACCTGAACTCCTATTATGTAACATTACAATTACTCTCTGGGCTAGTCTGCAGCTCGCCCCTCCCACACACACACACACCCAGTCACCTCACAGTGAAACCGGCTCCCCCGTCCTCCCCAGCTCACCCCTCCTACACACACACACACCCAGTCACCTCACAGTGAAACCTGCTCCCCCGTCCTCCCCAGCTCACCCCTCCTACACACACACAAGACCTTTTGGAACTGGAGAAGATGAAAATAGGTTTTTGAGGTTGTGACCTCTGTGACCCCATTTGGGGTCACGGGGTCATGAAATCTGCAAATTAGAATCCCCATTAGGCAAGGAGTTTCAGCTCCTAGAGTCATTGGTTCTGGAGAAGAACTTGGTAAAGCAAAAAGTTTACGGACAGAAGAACGGACGCCATGCCATGCCATATGAATATGAATAATATGTTTGAGTTAAGCAAATATTATGTTGTATCTATAAACATCTGAACATTACATATTTAACCAAAAACAGCAACAATACTTATATTCCTACGCCTAACTCATAGAAACACTCACGAACCGATTGTTTGGTATGTTGACTAAGCCTTCGGTTCTTTGCTATCCGTGACGTCACATTCAATTGTTGTCAACTGGGTTGACAACAATGCCCCTATGAAAGATGGCAGGGATTACTACTGGAGAGCTTCCGAATTTACAAAATTTCTTTTAGTGATTTTAGTATTCATGACCTTGACCTTTGCACATGAATAAAAACTTGTCAAAACAAGCAAAAAAGTGAGCGTGGCTCATTAATACCCCCGACTGTTAAAGTTTGACATTTTTAAGCTATGAAATGTAATTGCTAAGATTAAACTGTTTGTGAAAAGGGTAGGACAAGTCTCTTCATGTAAAAAAGTCGGTTTAAATAAGAGTAGGAATAATAGTAACTTGAAAAGGTATGAGTAACATAATACACTACTGCCATTACCACTGATTTCAACTTTATTTTGGAAATTAATCCATCATAATGATTCATTCGAGTGACTTGAAACAACAGGTACATGGAAGCACACCCCTGTAGGCACAGTGAGGGATATACAGCAGTTTATGGCTGAAAGGAAAGAATATTTAACTTTTCCAAAAATATAACCAGTGGAAATATAAAATAGTAAAATCAACAAGAACACAGAAGTAGCTTTTGATGAAAGTTACATGAAAAAGAAAATGATAAAGTCAACAAATCACAACACAGAAGTAGCTTCATTCATTCTAGCTCCGAATATGACTACCGGTAAGTAAAAGAATTTTAAAAATCCCCAAAAATTCACCAAATCGTGTTACATTTTGCAATGCAACTCTCCTAGTGGTGAAGAAGACATGTGCCAAATTTGAAAAGGATGAGATGAATAGTTTTTCCTTTATCAAACGGAAAAAAAATGCTCAGAATTTGACTAAGTTAAAAAATATAAAAATTCGCCAAAAATTTAAAAAATCAGCAATTCCGTTTAAATTTCGAAATGCACCTCTCCTAGTGGTGAAGAAGACATGTGCCAATTTTGAAAAGGATGAGATGAATAGTTTTTCTGTTGTAAAACGGACTTAAATGCTCAGAATTTGACTAAGTTAAAAAATAAAAAAATTCTCCAAAAATTCCAAAATTCACCAATTCGGTTTAAACTTCGCACTGCACCTATCCTATTGGTAAAGAAGATATGTACCAACTTTGAAAAGGATGAGATGATTAGTTTTTCTGTAATCGATCGGACAAAAATTGTCTTCGGACGGACGGAAGGACGGACGGACGGAATCATTGGTATTACTATATACCCTCGACCTTTTTAGGTCGCGGGTATAATTCACTAGGTGTATAAGAAGGAAGCTAGGCATATAAGGTCTAAAAACTTTGTGGTTCTTTAATGATCTCAGAACCGGTGACCTTGACCATATATATCTTGCGACCTTGACCTTGACCAATCTGTGATCACTTTTCATAGTGTATAACAATAATGTAAATATTCAAATTTTCAAAATTTTAGCATATTCGCAAATGCACAGAAGGATTTTACTGAAAACCTTTTCAAATTTTGGTCTTTCTCCATAGTTGATAAATACCATACAAGAACTGATAGCACTACAAATGTTCAAGTTATCGTGTTTACAAGGATTTTTTTTTTAGTGATTTCAGAACTTGTGACCTTGACCTTTGTACTTGAATGTGAAAAGGTATGTCCAAAAAAATTCCTAGGGGTACAAATTAGAAGTTATGTATATGAGTTCTTAAATCCTTCTTGGAAAAAATCCAATACAAAATGCATCGGCAGCGGTGGCGAAAACTGCACAAAAACTGATAGCAGCTCTGCTGCTAATGAACAAACTTTACATGTTATAAAGACATAATTCTGAAAAATTCAGCTTCCTGTAAAATTAAATAAAATTAAATCTTCACACAACAAAGAGGTTATTCTGAAAAGTTCAGCTTCCTATGTCAACTGGTTTCGTAAAAGAAGTTGTTTAAAGGTTTCGCTAATGCCTGCCATGCCCATATTTGATTGGTGCAAAGTCCAAATAAACAAACCTAGAGTCCCTAGGTGCAAGATGTAAATTTCAGCTTTGTGGCTGCAGCTGTTCTGGAGGAGAAGTCAAAAAGGTCAAAAGTTTACAGACGTTATGTTACCATATCCAAAATACTAAACTAGTATGAAAAGAACATATATATATAGTACCTGCTACTTAAGGACACATTTAACTCCAATGCTTTGATTCTGTTGGTAAGTCTCATGATTGCAGTTTCACGTTTAGCTATAGGTGCTAATGGCACATGTACAAGGTCAAGTCCCTTGTCACGTGTATTGTTAGTACCACGGTCTGCTGAAGCACGGTCCGCTGGAGGCAGCTCCGACTCAACAGTCTCCCCATCTAAGTCTCCCAGATCGTCCTCCTGCTCCTCCTCCTCCACTACACTTACTGTAGCCGCCACCTTCGATGGCAAACCTCCTTCACTACTCACCAACTCAGATGCTGGTGATGGAGAAACATGAAGGATATTGGAAGACTCCTCACCATCTGAACTTTCTGTTGCAGCAGGAAGAAAATTTGATGTTGACAAGACTGGAGTTTGTTTGAGGGAAGTACCAGTATCACCAACATGGTTTGAGATGCTAGGCTCAAGTTGAGATGTCTCTACAGCCTGCGAGTTCAGCTGTGAGTCACTAGTTGAGATGGAAGCAGACTCCACGGGGCTAGATGTAACACCACTACCTGCCTGCAATGATGGCACTTCGTTCCTCCTCTCTGTGAGGGAGGTTGTGTGCTGGTTGTCTTCTCTCGTCTGCCCTGCTGTGTTCTGGGATTCACTGTCTCTCAGTTGCTCAGTGAATGGGGAAGGAAGGCTCACAATCTTACTGGTGTCCTCACTAACCCCTTTTGTTGCTGAATCTGATTGAGAATGTGTTGTACTTGCTTCAACTACTGGCTGACCACTTGAAATTGTACTTATTTCAATTGAACTTTTGTCAAGTAAGTTAAAGTCTGTTGTTGCAATAGATTCAGTCGATGTTTGAGTATTAACGGGAAACATAGAACAGGTCTGCTCAATTTTGTTGTTGAGCATGGTTTGAACATAAGAACAGATCACTCGATGTTGGGATGATGTAGTGTGGTTAGTTTTGTTCAGGGCACTGTCTCCACAAATGTCTAAAGGACCCACATGTTCTGATCCAACAAGAGTTACAAGTTTCTCCCCATCACTTGATTCACTCGGTATCTGTTCATCATCTTGAAGTTTCGTTACAATAGGAACATCTGCAGGATAAAATACACATGTAGGATTTAAAAAGTGAAAAAAAGAGGCATTTGCTCGGCACCTCATCAGGTACTTTAAAGGTGTAACCCCTATATTAGTGTCTCTGTTTTGACTCCTCACACTCCATTTACACCCAAGATCTCATCAGACAGTTAGCCCTGGGGTCACAAGGAGGTCAGCTCACATTACACACTACTCAGGACAGTTTATATCAGAGTGCTATTAGAGGTCAGCTCACATTACACACTACTCAGGACAGTTTATATCAGAGTGCTATTAGAGGTCAGCTCACATTACACACTACTCAGGACAGTTTATATCAGAGTGCTATTAGAGGTCAGCTCACATTACACACTACTCAGGACAGTTTATATCAGAGTGCTATTAGAGGTCAGGTCACATTACACACTACTCAGGACAGTTTATATCAGAGTGCTATTAGAGGTCAGGTCACATTACACACTACTCAGGACAGTTTATATCAGAGTGCTATTAGAGGTCAGCTCACATTACACACTACTCAGGACAGTTTATATCAGAGTGCTATTAGAGGTCAGCTCACATTACACACTACTCAGGACAGTTTATATCAGAGTGCTATTAGAGGTCAGCTCACATTACACACTACTCAGGACAGTTTATATCAGAGTGCTATTAGAGGTCAGCTCACATTACACACTACTCAGGACAGTTTATATCAGAGTGCTATTATCTTGACACTGGTAAGGAGAAAGAATATATTTCATTTATTTTTGGTGATGGCATAAAATTGGGTGCATTTGAAAGCTCATGAACATAACAAGTTATCAAAGCACTTGGAAAAACACTTAAACTGCATCCCTGCCATGCCCTTATTTAGGGGAGAAGGGTAATAATATTTACAAATCTTAGTCTCCTTCGGACAAAGATCATATTCTCAAACATATAGCTTTCTAGCATTATTGGTTCTAGGGTTAAGTCATTTTATTGACTTGAGTTGGGACACGACCAAATGAACAAAATTTAGTCTCCATGTAACAAAGATGGGATCAGGTTACTGTAACAACTGGTTTCGGAGAAGGTTTTATGTCAGTTTTGAGGTTGCAGCAGTTCTAGAGAAGAAGTTGAAATTGTCAAAAGTTTATGAACATAATGCCGTAAGCCCATCTGGCCTTTCAAACCTGATGAGCTAATAAATCAAAATAATATACCTATTGAGTGATAATATTTAGAGATGTAATGTGACATTTACAAAGTTCTTTAATCATTTTAAACATAAATAGGTCAAAATCTCTAGCAAAAGAATGCAACTGACCTTTGCCATTAGGTATGGGAGTCTCTACGTGTGGATGTTGAACTTTGACTGTTGGGAGATTGCTTTCTGCTTGTTTCCTGTCTCTGAAGAAAGATTGGCACAATAATGTTGCATGCACCAAATGACAAACCATGAGTGTTATGTATGCAGGAGCTATGTGATCCTTAAAAACAATAAATGTACAGTTCTTTAGGACAATTATTTGATTGTTAACAAATGTTTAATCATAAGCTATTACTCAAGCATGGATATACTGTACTTCAACAATGGCAGTTACCAGCACACTGATGTGGAGAAAACTCATGGCAACTGTTAACTTGTTTCAGGGCAAGTGTCATACATCACACAAGTCCCTCGTTACATCTAGGAAAATTAGCCATCTGTTGAATCCGATGAATAATGTTGAAAAATATGATGGCAAAATCACCAAGATGCACATTTCTAAGATGCCTAGCGGCTAGAACAATCGAAATAAAAGTATTTTATCAGACGATAAAGGTATAGTTTTTGTGATGACGTAACAATTGAATGACATTTCCGCTCCCCTCGTAGTCACGTGTGCCCATGGTAACCCAACGAAAGAGGGCAGTTGAAAAGACCGTGTTTTTCTGCAAATGATAATGTCCTAAAATAAGGTAGCGTTGTTATAACAATTATTGAAGGAAGGTGTTCTTTTGTATCCGAATTAGTCTTAAATTTTAAGCTACATTTGTACTTGAACCAAAACGACGAAATCCGCATTAGGCAATCCCAGGAACCACTATGACGTCACAACAGAACAATGACGTCATAGTCGCTGTTGTCGCACGGCTCGTCAGTTGGCCCTGATCATGGATTAATATTAAGGAAGTAAACTCTATTTTTCTTGCAAAATTACTCAAAGCAGAATGTTGTGTTATTGGTTATCTTAGAAAAGTAATAAAGTTCGCTGTACCCCAATGTGTTTTGTAATAAAGTATAGTTTTGCCCTGAACTATCATAACGTCAAAGTACTCGGACTTCCGTCCTCGTAATTTAACTATAATAGTTCAGGGCAAAACTATACTTTATTATAAAACACATTTGGGTACAGCAAACTTTATTTCTTAAATTGTTGATGGATTAGTTGTAGGTTGTGCTTTTATTCATTTGAGAAGTTAACAAAGAAGGTCAAAGATATCACTAAGAAATAACATATCTATAGACAAATGAAGGAATTGAAGAGCAATGTGACAGCAACTAAGATACATAAAACCATGCCATTTATTGGTTGAAATCTGGCTTGCTGCCCCTCCTACAGATCGGTGGAGTTTGTCAAAGGTCAGCTCAACATCACCTCTATCACTAATTCTCCAGATGAAATGACTGACTTATGGGATGTATAACATTGTAGCTATTTATAACTTGATTATCCAATAAAGATTTTGGTAAATTAGAAGCAATGTAAGCAACTTTCAGTATGTAACAATAACTTCTAACAGAACTTGATAAGATTGAGATACTTTCAAACATAATGCAATGTAAAAGGTCTACTGTTCCCAAGTATTGATCATTCCTATTTTTAAATCATAAACTACAATCCTTCTTTTGTATCTGTGTTCTCCAATTCAATCAGGTTAAAACACATGAAACTTACATTTCATCATTCTCTGGGACACAAGGCAGCAGAAATCCGTCAGTGGAGATGTTTACATCAAATTTCTCTAAAGAGAAACATTTAATATATACTTATAGCATAATACACTCTTTACAATATGAAGATTTTATTGTCTTACCAACACATTCTCTGCCATAGAGATCATAACCGTTGAAAGAAAAGCAAACTACAAGACAAAATGTGTTCAACCTGGATCTTTTCCAAGTCATTATTCGTATATGAGTGATTGTCTGTCATGATAACCTGAAGCTTTTATTTTCTTATTATGATATTGATGATAGTTACCCTTTCATTCAATTCAAACAAACCTACTCTATGACAGGTAACTGAATTTTTATTAAAAAATATGTGTTTTCGAAAGTGTACAATCCTGTGTAGAGTCCCAAGCCAGGCCTTTGCAACCAAGAGCATTAACCTAACAAATTTACAAATCTACAATTTAGTTTCCCCATTGGCCAAGGAGTCAGTTCAGCTCTCTAGACCTTTTGGTACTGGAGAAGAAAATGACATTTAGGGTCACAGGGTCAAGAAATGTACAATTTAGAATCTCCTTTGTCTGCACATAAAATTTCAGTTCTCTAGAGTCATATGGAGAAGAAGTAAAAAAAGTGAAAAGTTTATGGAAGGACGAATGGTTTGACAGACGGATAGACAGAAGGCCGGATGCCGGACACCATGCCATGAAAAAAATTAAGTGATCGTGGCTCACTAATACCCCCGACTATTAATGTTTGACATTTTTATTTTACTTATAGGGAGAGGTGTCTCCACACCTAAGGATTGATAAGCGATGAAATGTAATTGCTAAGATTAAAGTGTTTGTGAAAGGTAGGACAAGAAATTCCAAAAAGTCCGAAATACAAAAGATTGCCAACAATTCACCAAATTGTGTTTAATTTCTCTCTGCACCTCTCCTAGTGGTGAAGAAGAGATATGCCAAATTTGAAATGGATGAGATGAATAGTTTTTCTGGACATTCTAGCTCAGAATATGACTAAGTAAAAAAATAGAGCCATGGGCTCTGTATCTCATCAGGATTTATATTGTTAAAATAAATTTTCTCAGCTTGTTCTAGGGCTTTTCTTACTGGAGAAGAAGATGAAAATAGGTTTTTAGGGTCGTGACCCCTGAGACCTTATTTTGGGTCACAGGGTCACGACATCTACAGTTTAGAATCCTCATTACCCAAGGAGTCTGCACACAATTTTTCAGCTCTCTAGACCTTTTGAAACTGGAGAAGAAAATAGGTTTTTTAGGTTGTGACACCTGTGACCTCATTTGGGGTCACAGGGTCACCAAATCTACAATTTAGAATCTCCATTAGCCAAGGATTCTGCATACAACGTTTCAGCTCTCTAGACCTTTTGGCACTAGAGAAGAAGATGAAAATAGGTTTTAGGGGTTGTGACCCCTGTGACCCCATTTGAGGTCACAGGGTCAAGAAATCTACAATTTAGAATCCCCATAAGCCATGGAATCTGCACACAAAATTTCAGCTTCTTGACCAAGTGGTTCTGGAGAAGAAGACGAAAATGCGAAAAGTTTACAGATTGACGGATGGACGGACGGATGCTGGACACCATGCCATGCCATAAGCCCAAAATTTTTTTAATAAAAATACAAAATTCGCCAACAATTAAAAAATTCACCAATTCGGTTTAAATTTCACACTGCACCTCCCCTAGTTGTGAAGAAGACATGTGCCAAATTTGAAAACAATCAGATGAATATAAGTACAGACGACGGTGGGGACTGCACCGGAGGAGATAGGCTATAATTTGTAGCCAGTGGGGTGGTGACCGGTTTCGTTCACTGTTGTGAACTCATCAGACCAAATGGGACTACAGGACTGAGTGTGTGTTTATATAGTGTTGAAGATGGTGGCGGCGTTTGTGACGTCACAGTTGCTATGCTATGGACGGTGGCGGTGGAGGTGACGCGCCAGTGATTGTAAGACCATAGTTATGTCTTTTAGGTTCGCAGTGACCTGTTTGACCCGGAGATCCCGTGGTGTAATAGCAGAAAGAGGGTGAGAACATATGTAAAAATAGACTGAGATTGTCTATAAAGTTTGCATGTGATATTGGCGGTTATTACTCGCTTTAAAAATAATTGTATTACAAATTGAATACAGTGTTGTTTATGCAAGGAGAAAATAAAGCTGGAGTTAGCTACAATTGAAAAACAATGTTGTGTTTTTGTTGTATTTTAAATATAGAGGTCTCTGTTTGGCGGGAAAAAACTCCTTGTCATAACAAGTGCAGAACAAAATCTAGTTCTCCTTTTTAAGTAATTCAATTCTATTGACTTGAAGCTCTCTGCCATTAGTCACAACTCCTTTCAAATTTGAAAGGGTCCTGACACTGTAAAGTACGTTTCCACTATCCACATGTTGTTTACTTAGGGGAGTATCTATTATCCTCTTGGTCATTTTAAGCTTAAACTCACCTAAGCTTGACAATCAGCCCCAACCCACGGCTTTATTGTTCTACCTTGTTGACAAATATACGCAACAACTCTGACAATTAAATCTCAAGTTCGTCAATCAGTGTCAAGCTAACGTGCTGTTACAACACAGGTCTTCGGGTTCCGAAATCTCAATTGGCCATTTCAGCTTTTTGATATACCTCCACTGGTAAAGTTACAGCCAGACACAGCTATGTGATAGAAACTATTTACTACGTTTTTAAGAATTATTAAAAATAAATCCAGTACTTTACTAACATAATATTTACAAAGAAGAACAAATTCGTCTTCTTATACTTTATATATTTTTTATTTAAATTATAAAATAATGGCATTCAACGACTGCAAACTTTCAGTCATCGTTCACTTAAGTCAAAATTGCGCTTAAGTTGAAAACTTCCACCGGAAGAAAACACATTCTTCATAAAAGTGGTTTTTGAGCTCCACACGTCCCAACTGCACGGTGTCTCATATTGTTGGCTAAATTATCCTCTTTTGGTTTTCCTTTACAATCAGATGAATAGTTTTTCTTTAATCGATCGGACAAATAATTCTTCGGACGAAAGGACGGACAGGTGGAATCATTGGTATTACTAGATACCCACAACCGTTGGTCGGGGGTGTAATAATAAGAGGTTATTACATGACAGTTTTCCTTTCGCCGGTCATATCAACCCGAGACTGCCATATCAGCTCGAGGGCCGAAGGACCGAGGGCTGATATGGCAGTCGAGGGTTGATATTACCGGCGAAAGGAAAACTGTCATATCGTAACCTTTTTATGATATACCACATCTGTGACTGTGAAACATGAAGAAAATGGTACTGTAGAACTACTCTGAACTAGTAAACAGTTAATTGATAAAAAAAAAATAAACAATAACAATGGAAAACATCATTGTTTGGATCTGCTGCCTTTCTGATTTAGTATTAGCATGCAGGATATTGCTTCGAATATCTACAAAGACTCGACTAGAAGGAGTTCAGCGAATCTGGTTCATATTCAGTTTTGTTGTGTTTTATGATGTTTAGAAAAAAAAGCGTGCTAACAAACTGTCCAAAACCTTGGGCTCAATGTTTTCTCACTTCGCCAACTGAATCGAAATAAGTTTAAATGAGTTTCAAGTCACCTTCAGTTTTCTTCACGGTGTTGACATTTTTCATGCTGTCCACAAATGAAACCGTATCAGTTTCATAGGAGAACCGATCTAAAATTCCTTCCAGTTCAATAATTCTGTCGGCAAGAGATGCCAAGACATCGTCTCCGATACTCATTATGCCAATGTCAACATTGACAAGGGTGACAAGGGACGTAACTCTAAAATATAAACTGGGCTCTGTCTATTGACGTTTTGCGCGCTTGCATGAATTGATTGCAAAACCTGCTAACTAGCCGGGCAATACGGCTGATATGGATTTTTGGCCCTAGGGCTGATATGGCTGATATGGATTTGCGGCCCGGGTGGGCAATACGGGCGGAAGTCCGTAACCAGTACCGTATGTGCAAAATGGTCCATATTATTGATAGGTATATGATAATCACTTCTACTTTGTCTGTGTCACTTAGTATCATACTTTTAATATCATTATGTAATTTGAGTAACAACAAGAAAGTGGTTTCATGTCTCCACCTTCCCCCAATCCAATTCCAGTTATTACCTTTCTAATAGACAAAGTCTAAATTATTGACATGAAAACAAATTAAGAATTAAATATTTGAAAAGTTCAAAACCCAAACATGCACATTTACATATGGGCAGGCAGTATACTAAATTTGGTAAGGATTGGTCAAATAGTTTTAGAGATCTGCCCGAGAAACATACCCTACCCTTCCAATAAAAGTCCAAATTGTTACCCTGGAAATAAAAACAATTTTTGTAAAAAAAAGCTGATACCTCTAAAAAAGGCACATCTACATGACATGGGGAGACAGACAGACAGTTTTAAAGATCTCATCCAGAAACAATGGGAAAGCAAGCGCCAACGCCACCGGACATAATACTTTGCATTGATCTGTGACAGGAATCCCCCCGATATTCCCAGCAGGGAGGAGACAGGTTTTACCCCAATATTATCTGGGACAGTTTCAAGAGATTAAGAAATCTGTCGCAGAGGTGAAATTACAGTCGTAGGTTAAACAAACATGATATAGGTGTGCACTATTTTGAGTTAGTACCTGAGACATGAGCTGATTCTTGTTGACGGTCAGTCTCCTCCACATATAGCACCTTCTTCACCAAGTTGAGCACTGTGTCTGTCAAGACATGACAACGTGGTCAACATCTTATGTATAAAATGATCATTGTAATATCAAGAACACACACAAACATAAATAGGTACCATTAGAAAGTGTCAACAGGGAAATACTTTGTTATCAACTTGTTTTAACTGCATTACAAGGGGAAAAAATTAGGTAACAGTAGCTACAGAGTACATTTGTGAAAAAAACTTAGAGTAATATAAACTGAAGTACAAAAGAAAGTTTACACCTCGGTTAGTTTCGATTAATTCAATATTTTAAACATCCTCGGTTACCCATGGTTTTATATATATGCTCCGTTACTCTCCACTATATCACCCATGGGAAACTCTATTAGAGAAATCTGTACTAAAATTACCCGCCCTTGGCCGGCGTGACGAAGTCAGTAACCAAAGAAAATACTCAATACGATAAGACGGAAATGGTCAAGGGAGATCACCGGTGACGGATGGCTAACAAAATGACCTCGCGTGCTTTGCAACGAAGTGATATGGATTGTCATTGGCTCGCAGGTCCAAGCTGCATAGCGGTTTGATTGGCTCACGCCGGCCAAGGGCGGGTAATTTGAGTACATATTTCTCTGATGAAATTTCCCATGGGTGATATAGTGGAGAGTAACGGAGCATATATAAAACCCTGGGTAACCGAGGATGTATTTTAAAAGAAATGAATGACATTGGTGACTGGTTGATTTTAAGTAAGAATATCTTTGTTTAATGTAGACAGGGAAATATACACCAACATAACCTCTACCATGTTTATAATGTTGTAAATGTGTGCAGAATGAGGCACATTTATTGATTTTCATTTTCACGATGAACAGTTGTGTTTTATTTAAATTAATCTTGGACAAATTTATGAATTTAAAATTTAATTTTCCCCCCCCAAAAATAGAGCCACTGCATGGCTCTGTAGATCATTTGGATTTATATACATTAACTAATTCAAAATGTCAACTTCTATAAACAAAAAATAGGAAGCATTTTAAATGGAGAAGATGAAATAGGTCTTAAGGTTCATATCCCTCTGACTTATCTTGGAGGCTAGAGATAAAATCCCCTATAAATAAAGTCACACTTAAAGATTGAATTCATCACTGTTGTTTTTCTTTAAATTACCTCCCTTTGAAGAGCACATAAAATCTCAAGATGAAAATAGCTCTTCAGGTCATGAACTCATGTGATTTATATTTGGAGTCGCAGGATCACAAAATCTACAAATTAGAATCCCAATTGGCCAAGGAGTCTGTACATGAAATATCAAGTCTCTAGGGTCAGTGGTTCTTGAGAAGAAGATGAAAATAGGTTTTCAGGTCATGATCTCTGTGATACATTAAAGGTACATCTATTGTGTTGTTTGGGGTCTCATATTCCAAACGTTATAAATGGTGTTAATTTATCGAGAAGTACCGACTGTTAACGAAAACAACTATTTTGATGATAGTCGACTTAGTATATTGGCGATATGAAGGTAAAAGTAGTGATTTCTGAAAGAAAACCGGACATAATAATAAACTGATTGTTTGATTAATTGCTTTGTCAAATCTATTTCCTTCATGCACAGAATTTAACGCATAAAGTTATACCTACCTTTTGCACTCATAAAAAGATTTCTGGAATTTTCCTTATCCCCACTTTCGTCTCCTTCCTGAAGCAACACTGAAATAAACATGTACTTTATAAATATAGAACCAAGTGCACTTCCATATCATAATAATAATAATAATAATAATGATAACAAGCAGACAGAGTCGGCCATATCCCCTGCCATGTAGGAATTTTGAATATATAATGCATTTACTTTCTTGAAAATTGTTATAACTCATAACTCGTAAGTGATAGTTCTAACCTGAACACGTTGATAAATGTATATGTATTGTATCGCAACCGCTCTGTATCGTTACACCTCTAGACGTCGCTCAGGAAGAATATTGAATAGTTTTGAAATTTGAGGCCAAAATATAGAACCAATAAGAGGGAAAACTAAGTCCAGACTGTTTGCATTGGTAAAAAAAAAAATTCTCAAATTCTCAAATTTCTATATAGCAAAAGGCACATCTAGACTACTTGGTTGATACCTGTACAAAGTTTCAGCAAAATATATTGAATAGTTTTGAAGTTTGAGGCCGGAATATAGTTTTCCCTCTTCTTTGTTCTAAGTCCAGACTGTTTGCATTCGTAAAAAAAAAAATATTCTAAAATTTCTATATAGCAAAAGGCACATCTAGACTACTTGGTTGATACCTGTAAAAAGTTTCAGCAAAATATATTGAATAGTTTTGAAGTTTGAGGCCGGAATATAGTTTTCCCTCTTCTTTGTTCTAAGTCCAGACTGTTTGCATTCATAAAAAAAAAAATAAAATATTCAAATATTTCTATATAGCAAAAGGCACATCTAGACTACTTGGTTGATACCTGTACAAAGTTTCAGCAAAATATATTGAATAGTTTTGAAGTTTGAGGCCGGAATGGAAAAGCCCGGACGGACAGACGGACAGAGCTCATTTCTATATCCCCGCCAACTTCGTTCTGGCGGGGGATAATAATAACACTTTATTGTCCTCAATACAAAGTAAATTGGAAATTCGTTTTGTGCCCTTGGCACCCAGCAGCAACTGTGCAACACCAGTTCAAGCATTGTTCTTTGCTTATAATGTTGAGCGTCAAGCAAGAAAGCAACAAATTCCATCTTTTAACATCTTTTGGTTTGATGTGGCCGGGAATCGAACCCTGACCTTCCGGATGATGAGCGGACACTCTACTAACTGAGCTACATCGCTATATTTAATTTGACCCCATTTAGCCCATGTGATGGAATAATCATACCCACTAGTCTGCCACTTGTTTTTCCTTAGGTATTAACTGACACCACAAGCCAAATTTGCCAGATTCTTTTATAGTTTGTGCAGGAACAACAAAAGAACATGTGTTAATACAATCGTTTATTACAGACATTGGCATATATACAGTATGTACATGGGGGCTTCTCGGCTGCAGGGGTATAGCCCGGCGGCTGATACAATGTGAGATTATGAAGTGGTCCTACCGCTGTCCTGCGAACGAGCGGTAGGAGGAAGAATGGAGACCCTGCGGACTGTACTGTCCTGTGGACCGATGTGATGCGGACAAGTGGGGAGCCCTGCGGGCTGAGGATGGTCAGTACGAGAATGGGGAAGCCCTGCGGGCTGGAGAACTACTGTGCAAGTGATGAAGAAACCCTGTGGATATCGGAGCTCCTCCTGCGGAAGAGTGGGGAGCCCTGCGGGCTGTGTAGGGAATATATAGGATGAATTGGGGGCCTAAAGCCGATTCATGCCGGCAGGAAGAAATGAATTGGCTTGTAATACCAAAACGAGGTTGTTGCAACCGAGAGCCCCCAAATAAAAGTTATAGAGTGTGGAAAATGTCATATGAAGAAAGAGTATTGACTAAGGAGTAAATGTAACACTAAATACATGGCATGAGTATATGGAGGCAAAAAATAAATAATGAAGCGTTAGGCTTGTTAAGTAAAAGTTAAAACGTGTATAACGCCTTAAGTTACAAGTGATAGTAACATGAGTTAGCACATGGAAGGAGCCTAATCCGGAGTGAGATGTGGAGCCAGGCTACAACATGGGATGGTGAGCACAAAATAATAAGGATGGACATCAATAGATCATCATTCAAGCCTACAAGTGAAATTGAAGATGTCTAGAATAAACAAAATGTGACTAGACAATGAGTAATTGAGTTGCACCTATGACGCTAAAGCAATTTAGTAAATGTGAATTAAAGCTACATATATCACATGATAAGTTGCAAACACGAGGTTTTGAGATACATCAGACATATAGGCATTCGAGTCGACAAGAATGAGGCAGAGTTCATAGTTCCCAAGAGTGAGTATCAGGTACCGAGTCCAACACAAGTTAGCACAGACACAAGGCTCGCTGGGCTCGAAGCAGAGTTGCTTCTGGTGTCCTTATATACCTCTGGAAACAGTCTGATTGCCAGCGGCCTAGTGTCTTGATAAGGTGATCTTCCACATTAGCAGAAGCAGCAGTAGTTGCTGCCCCTATGCGGAAGGAATGACCAGAGTACTGAGTGGCGTTGAATCCCGCACGGGACAGTGTCAGACTTAACCAGGAGAGGAACACGGCTCTTGATATGGGAAGGTTACGGGAGTCCGTGAACAAGGGATCGTCAGTGGTACCACATTGGAGAGTTCTAATGTGGAATAACTTCCTTAGGCTAGAATATGGACACAAGCTGCTATTTGAGAACAGAGTTATGAAAACTCCTTGTCTGAACGGGTCGGTTTTAGAAGCTTTAAGTAGTAGGGTACACTTTTTGTCCTTGATATCGAACTTAACGTCACCTATAGTAATGTTCACACTTGGGTCAAAACTACCAGCACAGGTGATTTCCCCACACCGGAGGAAGCCGAAAAAGGCGGCTAGACACATGCACTCCATGACGAAGTCGTTGAGAGGTCCGAGTAGACCTGCTCTAAGAGTAGCCACAACTTTCACTAATACAATATAGGTGATAGGCAATCGTTTCTGGGGCCTAGGTGTCTGCAACCTCTTGTATCCCCTCATTAAGGATTGCAGCCTGTTCGTGGGGTTGTCAAAGATGGTAGCGATACCTTGCTTGAGGTAAAAGAACCTGACACCAGCTAAGTAGGTTTTCACGGTCACATGGGAGAGTTTAAGTACTCCATAACAGTGTGCGATGAAGTAGTGCAGATAGGTTCCGCACACTGGGGGCGGTCCTGAAGGGAGCAGGGTTTGGAACAGTCCTAGGGTCAGGAGAAACTTTGTATAGCAGTTCATTCCTGTAGTGTAGGCTGCTTGGGTGCCCTTGCTCACCACTGCTGACCACAAGGAATGGAGATGATTGTTCAGCGCCACATTACTTGAGAGCTGGGGGGGCACTTGTGAGGAAGGTACTGGGCCTGCGGAGCCAGGGCTTGGAACTTGGAGATCTGCAAGCGAGACAGAGCGTCAGCAATGTTATTATTAGCACCTGGGACATGTTTAGCTAGCACGACAAAATTATTAACTGCCGCTGTCCAAGTAAGTCGTCTCATGAGTGACATAATGTTAAGACACTTAGACCTGCCCTTTTTGAGAATGTACACAGTAGCCATGTTGTCACAGTAAAACATAACACGCTTTTTTTCCCAAAGATGACCCCACAATAGAGCTGACACTACGATAGGGTAGAGTTCCAGGAAGGCCATAGATAAGTTGCCTAGACACAGCTGAGATATTTCCTTGGGCCACTTCTCAGCAAACCAGGCTCATTGGTAGAAGCCGCCGAAACCAACTGTTGCTGCTGCATCGGTGAACAGGGAGATGTCAGGCGTTGAAGTAATTGTTGTCTCGTGAAAGAAAGAAATTCCGTTCCACTCGGATAAGAACTTACTCCACATGGCTAGATCCTTACGACAGTCCCCAGAGAGGCTTACATGGTGGTGTAGTTTCTTCACTGAGGAGGAGAGTTCTATCAGGTAGGACACGAAGGATCTTCCTGGTACGATGACTCTACATGCGTAGTTTAAATGTCCGAGGAGAGATAACAACTGTCTCTTGGTACACTTCTTTTTGTGGGAAAAGTCAGACAGGAGATTGGCTATACGTTGCACCTTGTCCAATGGCAGCTTCGCGACCATGTCAACAGAGTCGAGGATGATGCCCAGATACTCAAGCTTTGTCACGGGGCCCATGGTTTTATGTTTAGCAAGTGGAATATTCAGGTCCTTGAACACTTTAAGGATGTTGTTCATGGTTTTCTTGGAATCGTGGTGTGGGGGGTCTAAGACAAGAAAGTCGTCGAGGAGATGCAGCACGTAGGGCATGGCGTAGTTGTGAACTAGAATCCAACATATGGCTTGCGAGATGGTGTCAAAAATCTTGGGGCTCGATCTGCATCCAAACGCTAGCCTTGTATAGAAATAGTACAGTCCATCCCATTTAAAACCGAAAAAGGGCCAGAACTTGGGGTGAATGGGGATCTGCTTAAAGGCATCGGTGATATCAGCTTTACACATTAAAGTCCCTTTTCCAAGTTGTAAGACGACTGCTATAGCTTGGTCTAGAGTCACATAGGAAAGTGAGCATTCCTCCTTGTCGATGAGACTGTTTATACTGGGGGTGTCGCTATCGTCATGGGGAGCGGACAGGTCCAGAATAAGGCGTTTCTTGCCAGAATATTTCCCTTCGGCCAGTCCCAGGGGACTGACGCGATAATCCTTGTAAGGTGAAGTTTGGTAGGGTCCGACCACATAGCTTTTCTCGCACTCAGTGTCTACAAGGGTGGTGACATCGATAGCATTATTTCTAGCACTAAGATTGTTCTTGCACTCGAAAGCAGACTTTGGAATGGAAAACATTGGGTCAAAACCATACTCCAGGCCGCCAATGAGGTACTCTTGGAAGTCCTTGTCTGGATGAAACGCCAGCTCTCTTCTAAGATTTCCAATATTTATAGGTGTTAAAGGAAGGATTTCTCTGGCTGTAGGATATTGTCTCTCTGGGTTGAGTCAATCTCTAGGGGAATGCGATTCACAGTTACACTGCATTTTTCCGTGCTTCCGTGAATTGCAGAGAATGCAGATGTGTGAGAACGGGCATTGTAGACGGCTGCATCCGCGGTCGTTGAAGTTGTTGCAAACTTCTTGGCCGTCTCGCCGCACTCTCGGTCTTCCTTTAACATCTTTGATGTTAGCTGGTCGTCTGTCGAGATGGAACTTGTCCTCCCTGCCGCTGTGCACAGGTCTTGTTTGGGGACGTCTTGAAGTATCCCTGATGTTAGGACAAGCTTCGATGCTGTGGGTGATACTGTGGCAGGCGGTGCATGTTCTCGTCCGTCGTCCTGATGAGCACATCCCGTAGATTCTTGTATCTTGCAGGTCCCATCGGATGTGTACTCCCTTCTCAGCATAGGCGGCAACACGCGCGGCGAACAGTTTGTGGTAGTCGTAATGAACTGACCCGCCATACAGGGTAGCAAGTTCAATAACTGTTTGCTCGTGTCCGTCAAGCTGCTGTCTTTTTACGGCGTCGAATTCACACAAGATATCTTTGTACAGGCCGAAGGCCTGGATGAATTCTCCCAAAGTTAGCGCTCTATTTGTCCTGGGGTCATCTTTGAGTGAAAAAACGTTCCCGTCGAATTCAGACACTCGACTGTCTACACCTTCTTGATTGGGGAGAAGAAGTAGAGCCAGGTTAACGTATCTACCTTCCTGAATCTTTTTCCTGAGAGCTGGTGCCACGGTTGATATCTGTGGGAGAGAATCCGATGGGACGTCATGCAGGAGGCCTGATCCAGGAAGTACAGGCACAGGGGGGGTAGCGACCACAGGGTGGGGGTGACTATGTACTCCTGTTAGTCCAGACACCATATTTCTAAGTTCGGCCAATTCGCGTTGGAGACTGGAAACAGACGGTTCCTGCACAGGCACTATCTCACGAGTAATGTCCCTGCTAGTAGTGGGGGAGTCAGTGGAACACTAGGTAAAAAGTTCTGTTCTGCTGGAGAGATATCCGGTGTCACTTCCGGAAAGCTGCTCGTGGTGGTGTGACTAGAGCTGGAGCTGCCTCGTAAATTCTCTTGATACAGCTGGTGTAAGAGCTTCTTATTCCATGAAGAGGGTACATTGACCCCCTGTAGGGTAAGCCGATGTCTCAGTTCCACAGCGGTGAGATAAGGCACATGGGTTTGTTTACGTCTCTGGGGGAAGCCATCTTGGTTAGGCAGGGCAGTCGGTACATTAACACCATCAATGTCAGTGGGTTGTTCTGCTTCATCGGATCGCCGACTGCGGCGTCTGGCACTTCGAGTGGCCATGTCAGCATGTAAACAGAGCTGCAGAGACCATCAGTGAAGATGACAGTGAAGGATGGCCCAGATTTTCGTAGATTTTGGCAGGTGACGATAACAATTTGGTCAGCAGAGCAAGGGTGATGAAAACTGAAACGAGGCTGTCAGCTCTTTACCATAAATAGAAGAGATAAGTGACGTCATTTCCTTACATTGCATGATGGGGAAAATAGACTATATAAATAAAATAATAGAAACTTGAATAAAAACTGAAATATTAACTTAATTTAGGTAAGAGGGATATATAGCAGGTACTATGCTATAAATTATCTAACCTTAAAAATTGTAGTAGTAAATAGACAAAGAGCCTAGTTTGAGAGTACCAGAAGTGGATATAAATAGATTGCATGGTGTTTACGTAGCTGGGAAATGAATGCAATTGAATGATAGAGTTATGTTAACGTGAAGTAAATAAACTGAAAATACGTTTGACGGTAAATTAGTGTGAAAATATTGAGTATTGATGGACAAGGTATGCATATAAAATGTACAGACAGATCGAAGTTATTCCTGCACAAACAAAAATAACAAATTTACATATATATCGCATCTACATGGCAAGGGGAGATCATATATGTTTTACGTCTCTATCAAAGTATAACAGCAATAACTTGTATAAAATCGTGTAGCTTAGTTATTTTATACAGAATTTATTTTCAAGAGGCACAAACCATTTAAGGACTTATATTTATTAATGCGGAACACAACGAAACAAGGGCAGCCCCGAAACTTAGGGTCTCGCAAGTTCCCCTATTCCACCTTCTCAACAGCCATAATAAAATGGGCAATTTTTCTATGAATATACCACAAAAGACAATTGAACATTAAATTCAAGATATTGCACTTACTGCTTGAACCATAGATATATTATGTCTAAAATGAGTCATTACTAACATACGGTCACTACAGGGGGTATGATTAACAAACTATTAATGTGAGTTCTTAAAACCTATTTCTGCTTTCCAAACTTCCTCAAAGGACCTTGACCTTAACCCATATCTTGTGACCTTGACCTTTGACATTAAAGGTCACAAAATCAATGATCACTTTTCATTGTAATTAACAATCATGTAATGATTCAAAGTGTTAATAGTTGAAACAAGAAGACAGTCATAAACATCCCCCGCCAGACCCAATTAACCGGAACATGGGCAATAACTCTGAAAAAATAATCACACGCTTCTTATTAAACTCTATCAAGGTATTGTTTGCCTCAAGCCACACATCAAATCTTGTTATATTATCTAAAACAGTTTCTTATTAAAACAAAAAAAACAACAAAAAAAACCCTTTATTGCAGCCGGACGGATAAATCGATGGAAGGAGCTGAAACAATATCCCCTTTCCATTTCGTGCAGGCTGGGGAAAATAAGGCAAATTCACAAAAGCATGCTTAAGTCGTGATTTTAGCGAAAACCTTTTCAAATCTTGGTAAAACTCCATAATTGATATATACCAAATAAGAACCTCATAGTACAATTTATTTTTAAGTTATTGTGTTTACAAGGATTTCTTTTGTGATTTCATAACTCATGACCTTGATCTTTGAACTTGAATATGAACATGTCAAAAAACTTCCACTGGGGTATAAGTAGGAAGTTATACAGTAGTCAAGTACATAAATCCTTCTTAGAAAAGATTTGTTAGTGATTACAGAACCTGTGACCTTGGCCGTATCTCGATATCATGACCTTGACCTTTGACCTTCAAGGTAAGCAACTCAACGATCACTCTCAGGGGGAGTTGTTAAAATATTTTTAGTTTACCTGTATCCTCTTCAGAGTGGCTGGTGTCGGGGTTGTTGTGGTTAAGCGCTACCGCATCATCTTCATCGTCGTCATCATCTGCCATCGGCACACCAAACACTCTGGGAACATACATAACTATGACTGCACTTCACATAGTTAAACACATATTTTGCAATTGGCTCTGTCGCTAAACAGTCTTTGAATGAACAAGAAAAAAGTGAGCATGGTCTAAATACCCCCGCCATCCGCTATCTGTCCAGTGAGCATTATAGACATTAACGGCAGTATGTTTAAAAAATAGAGCCAGTGGCTCTGAAGCTCATCAGGAATTATGTTATTAATTATCTCTAAGGAAAAGATTAAGATATCATATAATAAGTCACTGCCCAGTCATCAAGTTATTATCAAAATTGGATATACATTAATCCACATTTATCATAAATAATGTAGACCTTTGCATTTTATTGTTTTACTTTGTATTTACATTCTGGAATTATCAACCTTTATTACATAATGAAAACGAGCCCCACTTGGTTTCTAAATATCCTGTTTCTCATAGGCTCCATTTCAATTTTTAATGAATAAATTCTCTTGAGCATCTGAGTGTAAGACTAAATCAGTAAGACAGCAAAGAAGTAACCTGAAACCTGTATGTATTAGTTACTGTTTGCATCTCTACCAGGGAGCGGTCACTCCCAGGTCAACACCTGCAATTACACAACAGGCAGACCCTGGACTCACAGTCACAGCCAGTCAATCATATATTTTAAATTTTGTTTTCCCCATGTTTATTTATTTTTCTTTACTGGAAAAGAAGATGTGGTATCACAAACTCATGTAGCTAGTTTTAATAGTCTTATCTTATTTCATCACCAGTCATATTTAGTTCACATCTAATGTAAAATATAACATTTCTTAACTCATTTTAAATTTTTTCCTTTGCAGCCTGTCACAATATTCAGTTCACAGGCTATTCAATAGTTCTAATTTCACATCAAACATGTCAACAAAGTAGTATTACTCTTAAGCTGAATGAAGTACTATACTGAATGCAGTGCACATAAAATGTCATTATGTTCAAAGCTATTATTACAGGTTCTTTAGGCGGTGACCCCTGTGATCCATATTTATGGTCACAAGGTCAGCAAATCTACAATTTAGAATCCCCTTCAGCCAAGACGACTGTACATAAAGTTTCAGCTCTCTGAAGTCATTGGTTCTGGAGAAGAAGAAGAAAATAGCTTTTTAGGTTCACATTTGGGGTCACAGGGTCACCAAATCTACAATTTAGAATCAACTTCAGCCAAGGAGTCTGTACATACAATTTCAGGCCTGATGAGCTAAAAAAAACAGATTCAAGCATCATAATTTTGTCAAAACTGACTTGGATATTACAAAATTTCATTCGACCAGATGTAATATTTTTTCAGGTAACATAATTGTTCCCATTAGAACATCACAACGTTAATTTCTAACTGGCTTTCAAACTCGTTCGAGAGTATCATCAGGATTACCTGCATGCTAAATTTCACGTACCTAGATGTAAAAGTTTCAGAGAAAACTTGTCGACATCACAGCAGTTATTACTTATTAGTACCAAGTTCAATTAGAGACTCAAAAGCAGTAACTATTGCAATATTCATTATCTCTAGTCCAGAGACTAACATATCAAAGTCATTTTAAAGATTGATCCAGTTTCTAATCATTCTTTCAAATTAATTTAACAATGTTATATTACACAATTTTTATTTTTATTTTAGCATATTTAAAGATGCTCTGGGCCAAGCGATATTGAGATTGCCGTAGAGGCCGTTACACAATGTGAAACGGCGGGTAACGAGGTCACGTGACTCAAACTGGGCACAAGCATGGCCGGTCGGCTAGTTCATATCCAAAGTGAACTCGTCTCAATCCGAAATTCGTAATCAAAACAGAAGTTGTACTAAAATACCTGCACACAGAGACACTGCGACTGCAGGTAATATCATTTGGAGAACCAGTTCGTAGGAGTAAATGTCGGTAATATAGTAGAGTTTCGAATGGTGTATTCGAAGGAGAGCTTTGATCGGATTACGTTGAATAATCGACAGGTTATATTTTGTTTTGTATGTATTAATAAATAATCTGGTAGGTATTATTTCACAAACACAGAATGATTGGTTGTTCCAACAAGCGAGACAACATTTCAGATTTAGATTCATTTATATCCTTACCTTTCAAATAATAGGTCCAACAAAAGAACGGTTTTGGTACATGGGATATTAGCAACATAACATATGAAAAACATAAAATCATGTGTCTGACTAATCAGGACAGATTAGCAAATGGGGTCTTTGCATTTAGGAGACTTTCTGAAAATTGGAGAGGACCAGTGATCTGTCTTTGATGATGGGTGTTGTTTCAGGAGAGGATTAAAATGCTGGTAATTGCCCCAGTGAAAAAGGAACCGGGATTCCACCGGGATCCCAGTGTATCCTGGTGGAATCTTGTTTTTCAGACCGGGATGGAATGACCGGGATTAGTTATTCAACAACTGGGATTCCGGTTCCATTGGGAAAAAGTGATATTGAAATCCCGGATCAAACCAGGATTTCACTGAGAAAATTAATATTTTAAAAAGTACCTAAATTAAGATATTACTTTATTACACACAAATGGAAATCACAAACAATCTCGGGATTCTAATAAATATTAACAAATACCAACAAAGTAAAACAACCATAATTTGAGAATTTACCATAAATATCGCTTCTTAACTTTTCATTTCCCCAAAATTATGTTTACATAGAGATACATGAATAGCTGTACCGGAATGTGTATTCAATGTCTCTAGTTGTATGTTAACTACAGTTGTATATCTTTTTTCTGCAAAGATCTAAAAAAAAAAGTGTGGAAAGTTGACAAAAAAGCAAATAATTTGTGCTGATTAGTGCAAAGGCAATGTATCTGCATGCCTTATGATATTGTAATATAATTCTTCAATATGTTCAAAATAAATTTGTTTCCTTTTCTCCTGGCAATATAGATATTTTGTTTTAACATTACGGTAAACAAATATCGTTTAATGGATTATTATTTCTACCATCAAAACCTGCTTTCCTTTAAATTCACATTTTATGTAAATATTTCAATTTAATTATATACTTTCATTTTACAAGGTTATTTCCATTTGTTCTATTTCCTAATGATATTTATAACTAATCCATGTAGCTTTAAGGGATTTTATGGTTGCTTTTTCTACTCTTAAACTCTAAGCATTGCATGAAACGTTATATCAGCTCATAGTGCACTGTCATCAGTGCAAGGAGCTGCTAGCTGCCCAGCTCCTCGCAGTGTTCATTGCACCCTTTTGGGTTTACTGAAGCTACAGTGATGCTGGGAGTTTTGTAGAATAGCAGACGCCAAAACAGTAAGGCGGGAACCAAAACAATAATAAAATAGATCTTAGCAATGTAATTTCTTGTCAAAAACATCATGTCCAGAGCCAGAGAGGGTCCACCCTCAGACATAGTAATGCTTAAACTCTCATTTTATCTTCTTATCAGCCCATGTTGTATGTTCTAATGTGTAAAGTATTAATATCAGTGACAAAGTATATCCATAAGTGTAAGTAACATTGTGTATTGAATTAAAAGGTTACTATATATATATTTCAGTCCATCAAGATATGTATATATATGATTTAATGTAATGCAAACCGTCTTCACTTGATATGTGATTTTAAATTCATGAACTGGGTGCCGTTCCACTAACCAATCTTAGCCCTAAGATCAATCTTAGTCAATGTTAAGGGATGAGCTTACGATTGATCTTAGGGCTAAGATCGGTTCGTGGAACGGCACCCTGGATTGGTCAACAAGGTCAGTGAAATTTACATGAAAATTGCTCCATTGTACATGCACACATATACATTATGATTATACATATTTACAGACAAAGAACAATATCGAATGCAAGAATTATGTTACCAATATACACATCTCAGTTTAACGTACCATATAGATGTTTCTTCCAGATCAAAAGAGAGAGAAGTGTTGTTACAGCAAAGTAGTTTACGCAATTACGCAGAACAAAGTCAAATAAGCTGAGTAGGTGTGAAGAAAGAAGGAAGACCCAGTGTAATTATATGTTTACAGATAACAAGATTACTGGACCGGTTCAATTATATAACAAACAGCATGTCGGTGACCGGCATGTCAATTGTCATGTTAATTGTCAAAAGCCCGGTCTTGGAGACACAAATCCTATCATGAAATAACATTAATGCAACTGTCAGTCTAGATATTGTCAGCCAATCAAAGATAGGAACATTTATTCGACCAATGGAATTTAGGAATAGGATGATCTCTGTATTCTGTGTTCTTTGGCGAAAAATCTCCAACAAGAAGAGTTTGCGATGGCATTCATTTGAAAAGCGTATCGTTATAAGGTTAGTTAGGATATAGGACGATGTACATAGACTCATGGGAAATACTTGCAAAATCATCACAATTGTTATTTACAAAATAATATATAGATACATGTTTCTTGAAGAGCGTTACTTAGGTACTTTATCTGGTTTGCCAGTTATCTTCTTTTTCTTTCATAATAACAAACGATTACCATGTAAAACAAAACAGACAGTTAGTTGTATTTGTTTCGTTTAAAATACCTTCATATTCGCGCTTGTACGGCAAGTAGTGGCGAGAAAGCCACTGCACAACGGAAACATCGCTGTGTCGGGGTAACACTAGTTCCGTTTTCCTACTCGCTCTTAACACATTGAAATTACGGTTTCCAGTGTTTTATTCAGGAGTCCAGTATTCCTTTAAAGTTTTTCATATCTTATTTTTATCTTATACTTCTAATCAATTTATAGTCATGTTATTACCATATATATATATCATTTTAGTGCTACATATATACTTTTACAATATCATGACATTTTACAGTCCAGTTTCTAATCAATCTTTAATTTACTTTAACAATGTTATATCTTTTCTAAGAATCATTTTATACAATTTTACAACTTATATGTGTGTGTGTGTGTGTGTGTGTGTGTGTGTGTGTCTGTGTATTTGTCTTGTATTTATAATTATTATCAAGGCAATCTTTGACGCCAAAAAAAGTCCCTTCTACTGAAATAAAGTATTACTATTATTATTACAAATAATAATGTGATCTTTATTACGTTTGGATAATAACCAAATATACAAATTGAGCTCTTTACAGATCAAGATATGTGTACACACAATACAATTATCCTAGACATTAAGTAGATTTTTAAGGAGTGATATCTCCCTCCCTCCCTCCCCTGCCCTATCACTATTGAAGGATCCCCTATATGTGCAGTTAGAGAGAAGGTTACTTTTCTCATGAATATATATATAGCCATATTTAATTTAATTTCTGTCCTACAGTTATAAAGTGCGTTTGAATTGTCATAACAAGATGCTTGCATACAATATTTTATTATAGCCCTAAAATGGTGAAACACATTATTTTGCAACCCCTGCCACACCCTTATTTTTGGGTGTATGGCAATGATTATTACAAATCTTCAAAGTTCAAATGAACAATCTAAATTCTTTATTCAACAAAAATGTTAATCTGAAAATTTCAGCTTCCTATGCCAACCGGTTCAGAAAAGTCCTTTAAAGGGTTTGCTAATAATGCCTGCCACACACATATTTGACAGGGTACCTGCACAACAAATTTCAGGGAGAAAAATGTGAAAAAAGTTTACGGACAATGGACGACGCCGGACAACAGCTCATACATAAGCCCCTCTGGCCTTTCAGGTTTGATGAGATAAAATGACATTTTGGAACTTTGGAAGTTTGGTTGATATACACTTAACAGTTTATGAGAAAATTGACCGAGCGGAAGGACAGATGGAATGACCGCTATATTCCCCTGCTTACTTCGTGGTAGGGGTATAATTGTAATCTAAACCCAAACCAACAAAACATATCAATGTTGGTGATTTAGATAAACAGGCCTTAACAGGTCATTACTGCTACAGGCATAAAATTAAGCTTGATTGTGGAAAGAAGTTAACAGCAGGTTTGAAGTGCGACACCCTGCCACACAAATATGAGAGGGCATCAAGAACAAATAAGAAACATTAGTCTCAATGTCTCAATAAGTATTCACGTCCATAGTGGTTAAGTATCAGTAACTATTGAGAGAGTCAGAAGGGTTGGTACAGACCTGAAGAGAGTGACAGGACAGAAGTGCTCGTGCCCATAGTGGTTAAGTAGCTCCAGTTTGAGGAACTTTAGGAAGTGCTGGTCTTCAACCTGGAAAACCTGCGCTGTCTTCTCCTCTGTTGCTGTAAACTCACCCTGCTCACGCCATTCCTTTGCTGGGAACCTAAAACACAGCAGTTTCTGACATTAGAAACCTAAAATCACAATCACAAACTGGAAATTTAAGCCACTGGCTCTGCATCTCATCCAATTTTCCAGAAATATTTGTCAGACGGTTAACATATCTACAATTTTACATTCAGTTAAAAGCCTACAAAACTCGAACAAACCTGTATAGGTTCCAGATTCTTTGAAGAGGATCCTCCTTGGGGTACTTATTGCATAAAATCCTAGATTTTAGATATATGACAGGTTGTAACTATATTTTCCACATAAAATTAGTTAAAAAACTAAAAAAACGTACTTTGGGTCACCCCTTTCGAGCCTCACCCCTTACGGTTGTCATGCAACCAAGGGCGGTAACTCTAACCTCACCACTTTCCAATCCAGTCATGCAGGCTGAATGAAGGGGAGGTGGGTGGCCCTACCCCAAGGAGGATCCTCTTCAAAGAATCTGGAACCTATACAGGTTTGTTCGATTCTTTTTCAGAAGGGATCCTCCTTGGGGTACTTATTGCATAAGACAGACTCCCAAAGATTAAATCAATGGCAGTGGCATTCAGACTGCACCCGAAGGCGCAAAACGAAGTACAAGAGATTACTCACCCAAAGTACAAAAATGGATCCACCATGGGCTATAACCTCAATGACCTGGGGATTACGTGGCGCACTCTCAATCGCCTTACAGGTCTGAAAACCCCGCCCCCCCCCCCTTTTTTGAAAGAGAGAAGATGAGGACAAAAAATCCCATAGCAAAGATCACCCCACGGGAGTCCTCAGCCGGGGAAATAACCGTGGGATAAAGGACTTGGGCCCTTAGTATCAACGGATATTAGTGGCGTTAGTTAATAATTAAAAACAACAGATCGACCAACCCTCATCAGCTCATTCAGCTAGGGGGTTGACGACTCTGCCCACCGGAGAGAACTGTCTGACCAAACCGAGCACGCTCGCCCGAGAGCCTGTCGAGTTGGTAATGACGAATGAACGTGCTAGGCTGGCTCCAGATAGCAGCGGAGCAGATCCCTTCGATAGGCAGGGCCGCTGCGTACGCCTTGGACGTCGCGACTGCCCTAACCGAATGAGCCTTGAGGTCACCTGGGGGCTCACGGCCCTTGTGAACATACGCTAAGCATATTGCCGAGACAATCCATCTCGAGATTGACTGTTTGGAGGCGGGCAAACCTTGTTTACCTCCACCGTAACAGCAGAAAAGCTGACTATCCCTACGGATAGAGGCTGTTCTCTTAACATATGCTCTCAAGGTCCTACGCACGTCTAGGATGTGATCGTGCGAGGCCTGAGAGCCCGAAGCTGCCGGCTGTCTAAGCGCGGGCAATTCAATGGGGGCCGACACATGAAAGGAGTGGGCCACTTTTGGCCGGTAGGAGTCTGGCAGCCTGATACTGACTCTGTCCCTGTGGAAGACTGTGAGATCGGGATCGGCGGACATAGCATGTATGTCGCCTACCCGTCTGCCAGACGCCACCGCCACTAGAAAAGCTGCCTTCCAGGTCAATAACTGGAGAGACAGTGAAGACAAATCCCTGAACCTAGGCCCCGATAGCCAATCGAGGACTATTGAAAGGTCCCACACTGGGCTGATCCGCCTCACAGGAGGCCGGATCCTGTCCACGCCTGCTAAAAAACGCTGGACCAATGGATGGGCACCCAAAAGAGCGCCGTCCACCGGGACATGAAAGGCTGAAATAGCCGTGGAGTAACCTCTGACAGTCGATGCGGCCAAGCCCGCATCCAATCTAGACTGCAGAAACTCCAGGACCAACACTAGATCTGCAGAAAAGGGATCGAGTACGTCCCTATCTGCACACCAGCGCGAATAGCAGGCCCATCTATCTTCATACTGAATGTTCGTTGAATCCCTCCTTGAAGCCAGTATTGTGTCTGCAACTCGTGCAGGAATACCGCTACTTTGGAGGCGATTCCGGACAGAGGCCAAGCCACCCACTGCACCCTGGGGTTGGGGTGGGGGGCTCCGTCCTGGGACAGAAGTCCCGGCCGACACGGTAACAGAACAGGTGGCATAGCCAGAGACCTGAGTACCTGTGGAAACCAAGTTTGCGCTGCCCACAGAGGTGTGATTAGCACCAGCAGACGCGGAGGATGAGTGGCTAGACGGGCAAGGACCTTGGAGATCAGAGGCACTGGTGGGAAAGCCCACAGAACTCTGTCTGTCCAGTCCAGTTCGAATGCATCCTGGGAGAGAGCCCGAGTGTCGGGTATCCTGGAGCAAAACTGGGGTATCTGAAAGTTCGTCCCTGACGCAAACAGATCCACCTGGAATGACCCGTATAACTGGGAGATAGTCTCGAATATCTCTCGATCCAGTAGCCACTCGTGGGGGGCAAGAATCCGGCGAGACAGAGCGTCCGCTCGGATATTGTCCACCCCTGGTAAGTACACTGGCAGAACCGTGGTGTCGACCTCGTCGCACCAAAGGAAGAACTGCCACGTCTCCTCCAGGAGGGACGGAGAAACCGTCCCGCCCTGATTGAGGATGTAAGCCATGGCGGTCCTGTTGTCCAGCTGAAGCCGGACCACCTGACCCCTCACCTGATCCCTCAGATGTTGCAAGACTAGCCTGGCCGCCCTGAGTTCTAACACATTGATGTGCATCTGAGACTCGGCTTGTGACCACAGGCCCGAGACCGTACGAGATCCCAGAACCCCGCCCCATCCCGTGAGGGAGGCGTCGGTCTGAACAGTCAGGGTCGGCGCCGGAGCCTGCAGGGGGTAACCCCGAGTCAGGTGATCGACATTGGTCCACCAAGAGAGGTGTGGTAAGACCCACCCCGGAGTGACGAGCAGCTTCTCGTAAGACTCCGAGTGGGACCACAGACCCGCCAAAGCTTGTTGGACGGGCCTCATGCGGAGCCGGGACCTCCAAACCACGTCTATGGTCGCTGCCATGACTCCGAGGAGCTGGAGCCAGACCCGAGCCGTGTGGGTTGGAGCGCTGAGAAACGAGTTCACAGCCCCGAGGATCTTCGGGACCCGGTCCGGGGCCAGGGATACGATCCCCGGCTCCGTCCGGAACCTGGAGCCCAGGAAGACTAAGTCCCGTGATGGGGCTAGCTCCGACTTTTTGAGATTCACGATCCACCCCAGCGAGACCAACGTGTGCAGAATGGCCTGGGTGGACTCGTGGTTCTGTAGCTGAGACAGCGCTCTGAGGAACCAGTCGTCCAGGTAGGGATGACAACACCTGCCCTGAGACCTGGCTACCTGAGCAGCTACCAGCATGAGCTTGGTGAATACCCTCGGAGCCGTTGAGATTCCGAAGGGTAACACCCTGAACTGATAACACTTCCCGTCGAATGCAAACCGCAGAAACTTCTTGAAGTCTGGGTGCATCGGTACGTGAAGGTAAGCGTCTTTGAGGTCTATGGAGGATAGCCACTCCCCGACCTGCACTGACGAAATCACAGACCTTAGAGTCTCCATCTTGAACGATGGTACCTCTATGAGTTTGTTCATGATCTTTAGATTTAGGATAGGCCTGAACCCTCCGCCCTTCTTGGTCACCAGGAAGTATGTGGAATAATATCCGCTCTCTTCCTGGCCCACAGGCACTAGCTCTATCGCAGCCTTGCTCAGCAACGCTTTGACTTCTGAGCGGAGGATGTCCACCTTCTCCGGCGCGGAGGGCACCTTCGTGTGCCGCACCCCGGTAAATGAAGGTGGACCGCGCTTCCACTGTGGCATGTGGCCTTCCCTGAGTGTGGACAGGACCCAGGTGTTTGACGTGGCCTTGGCCCAAGCGTCTATGAACCTCGACAGTCTGCCGCCAACAGGGATGTGTCCCAATAAGCATAAGGTGTCCGTCTCCGGCGGCACTCCGGCCCCCGGAATTTTGGACACCCCGAGCGGTACGGGAGGAGCTAGGAGCCCTGGTTTGGCTTCCCGCGCCCCCGAAACCCCTGCTTGCCCGATGGCTGCTGGTGTTTCCCGCCACGCTTCTTGGGACCCTTGCCCCTGCCCCCAGCTTGATTCAGACTAGCTGACATCCAAGCTGGTTTCCCAGTCGGCGCTGAGGAACGAGCAGGGGGAGGGTTGGACACGCGTGCGCGCTTGACGTCTGGATCCTGCACGGAGAGAACCTTAGAGGTCTCCCGGCAGGTCGTGACGACGTCCGCGGTGTCCCGGAGTACCTGCTGAGCCCCCGGGAAGAGCGTAGAGCCGACCCGGAAAGGCAAATTCAGCAGGGACTGCTGGGTTGACGGCATCCAAGTTGACGCCGACAGCCACAGCTTGCACATTCCCACCACTGCGCATGCCATCTGGTTAGCCGAACACTTGATAGAGTCGCGCGCCAGATGGCCACCGACCGCGGTAAGCTGCCCGAGGAGCTCAGAGGAAGAATTCCCCGAGACCTCAACCTTCGAAGCGAGCTGGTCCTGCATGGAGGCCAGGTACGCCTGATGGACCGCAATCTGGAGTTGCTGGGCGGCGTTACGATACTGATCTTCATAGTATCGATACACCACCTTTAACTCAGATGCTCCAACAGTGAAGGGTGGCAGCCGCCGACCTTGCCTACCGACCGAGGGTGTAACCCTAGGCCGGTGCAAAGAAACCGCGGTAAACACACAGTCCCCCACCAACGGAATATCGAACAAGCCTTCCTCCCCCAGCTGATACCGCCTAGATAAGTAGCCTAGATCGGCGGTAGAGCGGGCACCAGCTAGGAGGGGATCGACTAGCTCGTCCATTAGTGAAGGGAGCACGCGGAGCCCCACTACGGGAGCCTTGCTCTTAGCGAAGGCCTCCCCCGACAAGCGGTAGTCCATGTCCTCGGGCTCGGGGACCGGGGCAGCAACACCAGGGATAGCCTCCGCGATCAAGCCACGGAGGTTCCTGATGGCAGCGGCAGCTGGTAAAGAACCCGAGTCCTCCCGAACCTCATCGACGTCCATGAACTCGATCCCCGTTCGCTCCGAGAGGCCGGAGCCAACCTCGGAGTCCACAAGGAAAGAGTCACGGGCGTCGACAAGGCCCCGAGAGAACCCGTCAGCTGTCGCCGGCTGTCCCGAGCCCCCAGCTCGAGGACCGAGCTCGAGTGGGTTCCCCGAGACCTGGGTCCCGGGGATGCTCTTGGGTCCCACGTGCGATCCGGAGGACCCCGACACTAGGCCGGGGGTCTCGGAGCACGGGGCAGGGTTCCGAGCACGCTGATCCTGAAGCACAGGAGGCGCCTCGTACCCTGGAGTAGAGGTGGTAGCCGTCACCTGGGAACCAACACCAAGGAGTGGTTCCAGGTTAGGCGGGGCCAGCGGTCCCCCAGACGAGACCTGCCCGGAGCCAGGTGTCTGGGAGTGCTGGTGTGTTTGTGTGTTGGCGTGGGGCTCCATGCTCCGCAGGGGTGAACCTGGGAGGTGGGGACCCCGGGGAGAAAGCGTGCCTTGGACTATGCCGAGATCGAGTTCTCCCCTTGCCGGAGTAGCATCGGGCTCCCGACTCGGGGCCCGGAGCTCCGTACGGAGCCCCGAGACCGCCGAGTCGATCATAGCCTTCATCTGCTGTGTTATGGTTGCAGTGAATTGCGACATATCAAAAAGGTTAGCGTTAGGTGTTACATTAGTTGTTGTTGGGGTGGGAGGGTGGGTACATTCCCCGGCTGAGGCCCCCCGCTGGTCCTCGACTGAGTCGGCCTCGGATGAAGAACCATCGAGGACCGGCTTGATCGAGGACACAGTCGCGGAGGCCGAAGCCTTACCTTTACCTTTCTTACCACTAAGCTTAGCTGCTTTGGCTAGCTTCTTAACCTTAGATGGAGGGTCGAGGTTCGCTATGTCCTTGTTCTGCAACAAGGCACCAGCAAAAAACTCCAGGTCATCATCCCGTCTGGCCCTGGCCTTAGGGGTGAAAGCCTTGCAGATATCACACTTTACAGGGTGATGAAAATCCTGTGCGAGACAGCGCAAGCACTCGTCATGCCCGTCCGTTATGGAGACAGGTCCATTACACAGGGAACACGGCTTGAAAGGCTAGAAACAAAATAGCCATTCAAGACCGATCCTTGCAACATGCGTATATATATAATTTCTTAAAGAATATATATACAAATACATGGGGGAATGAGATGTAATTGTTTTGTAACATGCATGTAAAAAACAATAGCAGAGGCGAATGGCAAATGCGAAGTTGTACAACCGTAAACAAACATGGCCACACCCCTAAACATCACTGGAAGAAAAAGAACATGTAATTTTCTAAATTGCATGCAGGCCAGTGGGCTATTCGAAATACTTACAGAAATCGAATATGAAACCCCAAAATATATATATATAAACGTGGAAAGCCCAGATCTAACCAAATTCCACGATCAAAACACATCGATCGAGAAAAAATGGCCGCCATCTTGGGTCGACTTTCCCGCCATGTGCGCGAAAGTAAGTTACAAATACACGAAATCTACGACTAAAACCGTGAAGCCATTCGACCCTACTGTAAAAAGGTAGAAGTTACCACACATACAGATTGCTTTTGGGCCATTTTCTTCAAGATCGGAAGACGTAACTCAGAAAACTTGAGAGCAAAAACTTCGTGCGACCAGTCAACTAGAATGACAGATTGGAAAGTGGTGAGGTTAGAGTTACCGCCCTTGGTTGCATGACAACCGTAAGGGGTGAGGCTCGAAAGGGGTGACCCAAAGTACGTTTTTTTAGTTTTTTAACTAATTTTATGTGGAAAATATAGTTACAACCTGTCATATATCTAAAATCTAGGATTTTATGCAATAAGTACCCCAAGGAGGATCCCTTCTGAAAAAGAATTTTACAACTTTGACAGTTGACAGTTTGCAAGAACATCTTTATTAATTGTTGTGAATAGAGAAATTGTGAATTTAAAGGTCACCAAAATCGACTGGTGTCAATATAGGCTGTCAGAAAATATTAAGACATTATGTCCAACCGGTCATTAGATATTGCATTAACAAGAGGTAATAAAATGGTTGAGCCACGATACGATACATATCTCGATACTTTGGCTACGATACGATACAGCCTTAAAAACTACTAAACTAGTAAACTTGGACATATAAGCAATTAAAGCAAATAAAACTAACATCTACGCCCAATGTTCTTCTGAATAAATGAAAACAAAGCTTTTCTTAATGTCTTTCTTTGTCTTCAAAGACTCAACAAATAGAAATCTCAATTCAAAGTCACTAAGTGAATCAAAAGTGAGTACTAATGTCAATTTAGTGACAGTCAAATAGTGACAGTCAGACAGAGTCAGACTCCTTAAAATCTGCCTCATTTAAAGTTTTTTCATAACTGCAAATAAGTTGAGATAACTTCTGTTTTCTGCTCAAGAAAAACATTGACAAATTTATGAAACTTGAAAATTGATTGAATTCAACGTTTAATTGATATTATTTAGAAACTTTGAATGTAGCCATTTGTCAATTGTTGATAGTGTGTATTAATTTTCTAACATAATTCCCAAACACGATGTTGAGATTTGTGACATTTCCATCATGAAACGGTGTTAGCATTTCATAGCCGCCTGTGAAAATCGATCTAATATTTTTTTATTTTTCGGGGTTTGTTTGCAAGAGTTCGTATTTTTTATGAATATTGCTTTAATATCTACGATCTATGTATCTTTGAAATACTGTTGTGTTAACTTTTTATTGCAAATAACCTTTGAATTTCTAAATCAACCTCCACTAAACTGATCCTAAATTCATCAGTAACTAATTCATTAAACACCGGTACAACAAGTGAAGAAGCAAGTATAACTCACATACCCCCGCTTCTCCCTTACTTCAACAAATTTCATTATCAGCAAAAGACACATCTATAGGTCTATGTTCAATAATAAATTTGAAAATTAATTAAGTTCTAACTCTCAAAGGCACAACTAGGGATCAAAGTTGACATGCGCATGAAATTTGATGAAGCTAGCATGAATAGTGTTGGACAAAGGGTCCGCACAAAATGATTTCCTCATAGTCACTTTTTAGTCACATTTCCATGGCAACCATAAAAATTAAAATTCAGAAATAGTTCTAACCCTCAAAAGGCACAACTAGGGATCATGGTTGACATGTGTATGAAGTTTGGTGAAGCTAGCACGTATAGTTTGGGAGATATGCTCTGCACAAAATGACTTCCTCACAGAGTCACTTTTTAGTCACGTTTCCATGGAAACCGCAAAAATCAAAATTCAGAAATAGTTCTAACCCTCAAAAGGCACAACTAGGGATTATGGTTTACATGTGTATGAAGTTTGGTGAAGCTAGCACATATAGTTTGGGAGATATGCTCTGCACAAAATGACTTCCTCACAGAGTCACTTTTTAGTCACGTTTCCATGGAAACCGCAAAAATCAAAATTCAGAAATAGTTCTAACCCTCAAAAGGCACAACTAGGGATCATGGTTGACATGTGTATGAAGTTTGGTGAAGCTAGCATGCATAGTTTTGGAGATCTGCTCCGCACAAAATGACTTCCTCAAAGAGTCGCTTTTTAGTCACATTTCCATGGAAACCGAAAAAAATGAAATTCAGAAATAGTTCTAACCCTCAAAAGGAACAACTAGGGATCATGGTTGACATGTGTATGAAGTTTGGTGATAATAGCATGTATAGTTTGGGAGATCTGCTCCGCACAAAGTTTTGGGACAGACGGACAGACGGACGGAAAGAATGAACGCTATATCCCCCCGCTTACGCTGTAAGGCGGGGGTATAATAAACAACGTGGTCGACAGAATGCACTACTAAGCTTTCGCTGTAATCAATTCTGATATGTGAATAGGGTGAACAGGGGAAATCTTGCTAAAATCAGGTAATAAGATTTCTTTTTGATTGATATGTGACTATGTGTGATAAAACGAATCGTTACGAATCGATTTTCAACTTTTTTGTTTGTGTATCGTATCGTTTTGGAAGTACCGCGATGCATCGGAACATCGGTGAATCGTTTCACCCTTATTGAAGAGTCTCGGTGACCTTGACAATAAGGTCAAGGTCACCAGAGTGCGTCTTCCCACAATGTAGGTCGACACGAAATTGGAAGACTTTAGATGCAACGCTTCATGAGATATCTTGTTAACAAGAGTTCAAAAAGTGGTCAAAGTGTCGTGGTGGACTTGAAAATAAGGTCAAGGTCACCAAAGTTGACTGGTGTCTGTGTCTTCCCACAATGAAGGCCGACACCCAATTTGAAGACTTTGGATGCAAGGCTTCCTGAGATATTGCGTTAGCAAGAAATGTATGTAAAATTATATATACCGAAAAGAGAAAGATATGTTGCATATTTACAAGAAAGAAAAGAAAACATGGACATGTAAAATATTAGGACAGAACAGAGATTAATACTAAAAATAGAGCCATGGGCTCTGAAGCTCATCACGGTTTTATTGATATATTATCAAAGGTTGAATATCTAAGTTATCTCAAGTAATACATTGTTAACAAGCAAAATAATATTGGTTTTAGATCATGACCCCTGAGACCCACATTTGGAGTCACACGGTCACTAATCCAACAATTAAGAATCACCTTTGACCAAAGAATCTCTACACAACATTTCACCTTTCTAGAGCTTTACATATAAACTGGAGAAGAAGATGAAAATAGGTTTTTGGGTCATGACCCGTGACCTAGATTGGGGTCACAGGGTCACAAAATCTACAATTTAGAATCCCCATTGGCCAAAGAGTCTGCACACAACTTTTCAGCTCTCAAGACCTTTTGCAACTGGAGAAGAAGATGAAAATAGGTTTTTAAGGATGTGACCCCTGTGACCCCATTTGGGGTCATGGGGTCACAAAATCTTCAATTTAGAATCCCCATTAGCCAAGGAGTCTGCACACAACATTTCAGCTCTCTAGACCTTTTGGAACTGGAGAAGAAGATGAAAATAGGTTTTTAAGGATGTGACCCCTGTGATCCCATTTGGGGTCATGGGGTCATGACATCTACAATTTAGAATCCCCATTAGCCAAGGAGTCTGCACACAACTTTTCAGCTCTCTAGACCTTTTGGAACTGGAGAAGAAGATGAAAATAGGTTTTTGAGGATGTGACCCCTGTGACCCCATTTGGGGTCACGGGGTCACGAAATCTACCATTTAGAATCCCCATTAGCCAAGGAGTCTGCACACAACTTTTCAGCTCTCTAGACCTTTTGGAACTGGAGAAGAAGACGAAAATAGGTTTTTAAGGATGTGACCCCTATGACCCCATTTGGGGTCATGGGGTCACAAAATCTACAATTTGGAATCCCCATTAGCCAAGGAGTCTGCACACAACTTTTCAGCTCTCTAGACCTTTTGGAACTGGAGAAGAAGATGAAAATAGGTTTATAAGGATGTGACCCCTGTGACCCCATTTGGGGTCATGGGGTCAAGAACTCTACAATTTAGAATCCCCATTAGCCAAGGAGTCTGCACACAACTTTTCAGCTCTCTAGACCTTTTGGAACTGGAGAAGAAGATGAAAATAGGTTTTTAAGGTTGTGACCCCTGTAACCCCATTTGTGGTCATGGGGTCACGAAATCTACAATTTAGAATCCCCATTAGCCAAGGAGTCTGCACACAACTTTTCAGCTCTCTAGACCTTTTGGAACTGGAGAAGAAGATGAAAATAGGTTTTTAAGGATGTGACCCCTGTGACCCCATTTGGGGTCACGGGGTCACGAAATCTACAATTTAGAATCCACATTGGCCAAGGAGTCTGCACACAACATTTCAGCTCTCTAGACCTTTTGGAACTTGAGAAGAAGATGAAAATAGGTTTTTAAGGATGTGACCCCTGTGACCCCATTTGGGGTCATGGGGTCACCAACTCTACAATTTAGAATCCCCATTAGCCAAGGAGTCTGCACACAACTTTTCAGCTCTCTAGACCTTTTGGAACTGGAGAAGAAGACGAAAATAGGTTTTTAAGCATGTGACCCCTGTGACCCCATTTGTGGTCATGGGGTCACGAAATCTACAATTTAGAATCCCCAATAGCCAAGGAGTCTGCACATAAAATTTCAGCTCTATGGAGTTATTGGCTCTGGAGAAGAAGTCGAAAAAGCGAAAAGTTTACGGACGGATGGACGGATGGACGGATGGACGGACGCCGGAGCGATAAGCCCATCGGGCCTTTCAGGCCTGATGAGCTAAAAATAGAGCCATGGGCTCTGTAGCTCATCAGGATTTCATTGATTTACTATCTAAAGTTGAATATTTAACTTATTTAAGTTATTGTTTACAAGCAAAAAATAGGTTCTTAGATCATGACCACTGTGACCCCATTTGGGGTCACACAATCTACAATTTAGAATCCCCATTGACCAAGGAGTCTGCACACAACTTTTCAGCTCTCTAGACCTTTTGGAACTGGAGAAGAAGATGAAAATAGGTTTTTAAGGAAGAGACCCCTGTGACCCCAAATGGGGTCATGGGTTCACGGGGTCATGAAATCTACAATTTAGAATCCCCATTGGCCAAGGAGTCTGCACACAACTTTTCAGCTCTCTAGACCTTTTGAAACTAGAGAAGAAGATGAAAAAGGTTTTTAAGGATGTGACTCCTATGACCCCATTTGGGGTCACGGGCTCACAAAATCTACAATTTAGAATCCCCATTGGCCAAGGAGTCTGCACATAAAATTTCAGCTCTGTGGAGTCATTGGTTCTGGAGAAGAAGTCGAAAAAGCGAAAAGTTTACGGATGGACGGACGGACGGACGGACGCCGGACACCATGCCATGCCATAAGCCCATCGGGCCTTTCAGGCCTGATGAGCTAACAATGAAAGATTAAATGCGGGTTAATTGTCAAATCTTCCTGTTGTCATTCTCATTTTGAGGCAGTGCAGCAGTTCATGAGGAATTGCGCTCACAACATTTAAAAATCTGGTCAAAGTCTCTTAGTGACCTTGAAAATGAGGTCAAGGTCACACAAACACACTGGTGACTGCGTATTCCCCAAATGAGGACTGGTACCAAATTTAAGACTAGGTTCAGCGAATCATGAGATATTGCGCTAACAAGAAATGGGACAGACAGACGGACGGACGGACGGACGGACGTACATAGCTGAATACTATAACCCCAGACTATACTTTAAATCTATCGGTGCTTTCTGTCCGATGAGCAAAAAATGGGTAATTTTCCTCACCTGTCACTTGAAAGGAGGCGAAATGTTTTAGGCTGTGAAGAGAACAGCTCCAAACTTGCTATCTCAATTGTCTTCACCTGGACTGGCTCACACAGCTCAATCACAAACCTGAAACAAGGCAAAAGTGAACAAGTGAACTCACATACCCCCACCTTTAGTTTGACAGCCTTCATATAGCATTAATTTGAAAACATAGTCATACAGTCATATATATTTTCATAAACAGAGCATAATTCAATCAGTCTGAAATAGAAAAATCAAGCGCCATAACTCTGAATATATTTATCCGCTTCACCCCCAATAAGCACATGGGTATCAATTATGTTTATCCAAAGCAAGTGTCAAGTTTCAGAAAGATTGATCAGAAACTGTGTAAGGAGCTGATTTCAGAACACAGCACTGTCTGTTGGATTTAGGATAGCCGAGCGCTCTATGTCAAGGGCCATAACTCTGACAATATTATTCAGATGTATATCCAAAGTATGTGTAAAGTACAGTTTTCGGGATGGACGGACAGACTGACTGCACCACAACAATAACGACAAAAATAGAGCCATGGGCTCTGTAGCTCATCAGGGTTTAGGGGTATATTGTTTAATGTTGAAGGCTGAATAGATTTTTAGGTCATGGCTTGAGGTCACGGGGTCACAAAATCTACAATTTAGAATCCCCATTGGCCAAGGAGTCGGCACACAACTTTTCAGCTCTCTAGACCTTTTGGAACTGGAGAAGAAGATGAAAATAGGTTTTTAAGGATGTGACCCCTGTGACCCCATTTGGGGTCATGGGGTCACGAAATCTACAATTTAGAATCCCCATTGGCCAAGGAGTCTGCACATAAAATTTCAGCGTCAGGAGTTATTGGTTCTGGAGGAGAAGTCGAAAAAGCGAAAAGTTTACGGACGGATGGATGGATGGACGCCGGACACCATGCCATGCCAAAAGCCCATCGGGCCTTTCAGGCCTGATGAGCTAATAAAAAGTATACAGCTGACGGACAGATGATGGACGACAGCAAATGTCAAAGCCCATCCCGCCTATCAGGCCTGATAAAAAGTTCTAAAAGTTTAGGTGCAGTCTGTACCATTTCTTTGGTGCGCTGCAGGGGTTGAGCATGTAGTCGTCCCGGTTGCTGGTGAGGACGCCCTGAACGTTCTCCGCCTCAGGGTTTGACGCCAACACCTTCGCTCCACAAGTGTTTGAAGCCAAGTTGATCCGTACCTTTGGCTTTGACACGGTCTGTTGGTTGCTGGTAACACCTGAAACAACACATATATATATTTACATGTCATGAATGAGAAAGCAAAGGCAGGCCAAACTGTTTTTTTTCACTAATGCTAACACATTTCTAATTATTAATAAACAGAGCCATTGACTCTTTAGCTCATCAGGTAATCATCATATAGTCATGGTGTTGTATTACCCAAGACAGTAGCCAAGTGGTGCCTTTACCAATCAAATAAGCACACCAATATGAAACATAATTTTTTTTTCTTGTGCAACATCAGTGTAGGAAATTTAACCTGTCAACAGGATTGGCTAGTCAAGTTTTCTGCCAGTCCTGCCCACAAGGGCACGTATTGCTTAGAAACAGCGTTTGGAAGACATATACCTATATAGACTCTACCCTATTACTATATAAAAGGAAAGGGATGTAACGACGAAACCACTCCATGCTCATTTAAACTCATATTTCGCATCAAAAACTATTTATATATATGTCTTCCAAACACTGTTTCTAAGCGATACACGCCCCAATTTATATCTATCAGAGGGTACTGAATGTAAAATTAACTTAACTATTGATAATTGGACCTCGATTTTTTTCGAGGCAAAATGGTTGTGTGGTAAGCTGCTGGTATGGTTAGCTTGCGAGAGTGTTGGTTCGAATCCCGCAAGAGACTCAGCCTGAAAAAGTACAAGAATTAGTACTATTGAAGGTCGTGTTATCCCAAATATAATCAGGTTATATTATTAACATTATTCCACAATAATTGCATTAGAAATACTTGCCATTTAGATAGTGAGGAAATATAACATGGTTATATTTGGGATAACAATACCTTCAATAGTACAAATTCTTGTACTTTTTCGGGCCGAGTCCCATGCGGGATTCGAACCCACGCCCTCAGAGTAAGGCAACTATCACCAGCATTGACTGTACCAACAGCTTACCACACGACCATTTCGCCTCGACAAAAATCGAGGTCCAACAATCGATAGTTAAGCTAATTTTTACATTCAATACCTCTCTGATAGACGTAAATTTGGCACAGCTCCCTAGGCTGAATGCATAAGAAATACTTGCCATTTAGATAGTGAGGAAATATAACATGGTTATATTTGGGATAACAGTTGCCTTACTCTGAGGGCTTGGGTTCGAATCCCGCATGGGACTCGGCCCGAAAAAGTACAAGAATTTGTACTATTGAAGGTAGTGTTATCCCAAATATAGCCATGTTAAATAATTGCATTGCTTCAATATGGTATAATCATTGTAACTGTTATGTTACACAAAACTTGGAACAAAAAAACAACCTGGATCACCCTGAAGCAAATAGATTGTCCCACTCAAGGAATCATAATTGATGAATCTTTATTCATGTCTGTGAGATGATTCATGAAGGATTTCTTTTTTTCCATCTTCCGCATACATCGGGCCATATATGCACTTTTCGAAAATGCATACTGACCCTTGCAACAACTTGGAAGGGATTTCTGAGACAGGGTCAGCGCCACTCGTGAAAATATAACCTTTCTACGTCACTCGATGAGATAAACATGGTATTAGTCAAGAAAAGACAGATATCTTCTATTTATTATATGATGTTATTATGCCAGAACAGGATAGTTTTCATGTTAAGCGACCCTTAACCTTAGTAACAATGATACGGCATAAGCCAAATCGCTACATCAGACCATTGTTTTATGACGTACCGGTAAATTTATATCAGTCACTGACCACAGTGGAAAAATAAGTTACTTTCACTGTGGCTTGATAGATTATTTCACTGATAAATCCCAGTATTTCATTGCTTGGCATATGATAAAGATTGTTATCCCTTCAGAAAGTGCATAAATCTTCAACAGTCACACTATCTTCAATTTTTATTTCATAGAAATCCCTACCTGTGCTGTCTTGCTTAGACTTCTGTTCCTCTTCCAGAACTTTCTGTCTCCACTCTGAGTAGGACTGGAAGTGGTCGGATTGAGTCTTGCCAGAGCTGTCAGCCTTTGCACCCCTGCTGAGTGAGCCAGGGTCCAGGTCCGGGGTGGCGTCTCCATTTGCCATGCCTCCAGCATCCCCTACCCCTTCATCAGTCACCGTCACTGTTTCCCCATCGCTGCCTGGCCCAGTTCCAGACATCTCCTCATTTGAAACAACTCTAGTGGAATCACTCTCCCCTGCCTCCCTCTTGCCCTCAAGTTCACCTACAGGATCCGGTGGCAGATCTTGCACATTTATGCTTTGCTGAGCAGTACTTGATGCTGTCTCTTGCTGCTGCTTGTCTGTGTGCGCAGGTAGATGTTGCTGTGATGCTTCAAGGTGATGTTGGCTCTCCATGTGTGTGTCCTGCATTTCGTGTCTAGCAGATTCTTCACTACCAGAAATAGCCTCAGCCTCAGCCTCAGCCTCAGCCACAGCACCAGGCTCCAGGTGCATGCCCGAGTCTTTCACCTCACTGGCACTGAAACCACACAAACCCTCACTGAGCAACATACATAACTATCGACAACAACATACAATACAATTTTAAGAATTCTAAGTACAATTACATGTCTTCTATGGCTTGACACTGCGTAGGACCCGGTTACATCACATTATCTAGACTCATTATTGGCATATATATGTTGCAAAAATAGAGCCATTGGCTTATCAGACTTTAACCCTTAACTTGCTAGCCCCGGCATGGTCCGGGATGGCCATAAACAATTCCGAGGTACCCCTTACCGGATCCGGGATACTAGACTTAAATAAATCAGCTCTCTCCCAGGGAGTTGACTCTCTCCACGAGATGAGAGTCGGGATGTCTCCAGGAGTCGCTCCATGAGAAGCTCTGCCTCACAGTTCGCTATGAAGACGAGTCTTTGTCAATGTCCGGTCGAAATGTCCAGCAAAAATCCCACCAAATTGCCTGTGCATTGTTGACCAGTAACGAATCGATAATTAGTTTTACAAAAGGCCAATTTTGTCGGGCTTAGCCCCCGAACCTAATCTCCCTGGGGGCTAATTATCACCCATGTGTTTGCTTTGCCCCGATTGGTTCGATATTATGATCTCTTAGAAAAGTGTGATGAACGCCGTAAGTAAACGTTTGCAATGCCACATGATATATATGCTGTCAGTATTTACGATTTTATAGGTGGAAATAAAGACAAACTTTACATGGGTATAGAATTATAACCAAAGGTCGCATCATATATGACTTTTATATCATTGTGAAGCCAAACATCTTGTCTTCAATTCTGTATATAAATAGAATTTATTCGTTTCATATTTTCGATATTATGACCCCCGAATTAAAGACAATCTTTCGAAAGTTTTGAATAAAAAAAGAGCCATGGGCTCTGTAGCTCATCAGGATTTCCTTGATTTACTATCAAAAGTTGAATATTTAAGTTATTGTTTACAAGCAAAAGATAGGTTCTTAGATCATGAGGGTCACACAATCTACAATTTAGAATACCCATTGGCCAAGGAGTCTGCACACAACTTTTCAGCTCTCTTGACCTTTTGAAACTGGAGAAGATGAAAATAGGTTTTTAAGGATGTGACCTCTGTGACCCCATTTGGGGTCATGGGGTCACAAAATCTACAATTTAGAATCCCCATTAGCCAAGGAGTCTGCACACAATTGTTCAGCTCTCTGGACCTTTTGGAACTGGAGAAGAAGATGAAAATAGGTTTTTAAGGATGTGACCCCTGTGACCACATTTGGGATCATGGGGTCACGTAATCTACAATTTAGAAACCCCATTGGCCAAGGAGTCTGCACAAATTTTTTTCAGCTCTATAGGCCTTTTTGAACTGGAGAAGATGAAAATAGGTTTTTAAGGATGTGACCTCTGTGACCCCATTTGGGGTCATGGGGTCACAAAATCTACCATTTAGAATCCCCATTGGCCAAGGAGTCTGCACAATTTTTTTCAGCTCTATAGACCTTTTGAACTGGAGAAGATGAAAATAGGTTTTTAAGGATGTGACCTCTGTGACCCCATTTGGGGTCATGGGGTCACAAAATCTACAATTTAGAATCCCCATTAGCCAAGGAGTCTGCACACAATTGTTCAGCTCTCTAGACATTTTGGAACTGGAAAAGAAGATGAAAATAGGTTTTTAAGGATGTGACCCCTGTGACCCCATTTGGGGTCATGGGGTCACGAAATCTACAATTAAGAATCCCCATTGGCCAATGACTCTGCACACAACTTTTCAGCTCTCTAGACCTTTTGGAACTGGAGAAGAAGATGAAAATAGGTTTTTAAGGATGTGACCCCTGTGACCCCATTTGGGGTCACTGGGTCATGAAATCTACAATTTAGAATCCCCATTGGCCAAGGAGTCTGCACACAACTTTTCAGCTCTCTAGACCTTTTGGAACTGGAGAAGAAAATGAAAATAGGTTTTTAAGGATGTGACCTCTGTGACCCCATTTGGGGTCATGGGGTCACAAAATCTACAATTTAGAATCCCCATTGGCCAAGGAGTCTGCACACAACTTTTCAGCTCTCTAGACCTTTTGGAACTGGAGAAAAAGATGAAAATAGGTTTTTAAGGATGTGACCCCTGTGACCCCATTTGGGGTCACGGGGTCATGAAATCTACAATTTAGAATACCCATTGGCCAAGGAGTCTGCACATAAAATTTCAGCTCTCTAGAGTTATTGGTTCTGGAGAAGAAGTCGAAAAAGCGAAAGGTTTACAGACGGATGGACGGACGGACGGACGGACGCCGGACGCCATGCCATGCCATAAGCCCATCGGGCCTTTCAGACCTGATGAGCTAAAAATGAAAAATATAGCCATGGGCTCTGTAGCTCATCAGGGTTTATATTGTTTAATGATGAAGACTGAAATAGATTTTTAGGTCATGGCTTGAGGCCCTTATTGGGGGCACCACAGGGGCACCATATCTACAATTTAGAATCCCCATTGGCTAAAGAGTATGCACACAATATTACAGTATTCTAGGTCTCTTTGTTTTGGAGGAGAAGAAGAAAATATATGTTTAGGTCATGGCCTGTGAGGCCTGTATTTGGGGCCCCAGGGTCTCCAAATCTACAATTTAGAATCCCCATTAGCTAAAGAGTCACCATACAATATTACAGCCTTCTAGGTACAATTGTTCTGGAGAAGATGAAAATAGGTTTTTAGGTCATGGCCTGAGAGGCCTTTATTTGGGGTCCCAGGCCAGGGTCACCAAATCTACAATTTAGAATCCCTATTGGCCAAGGAGTACATGCATACAACTTTTCAGCTCTCTAGACCTTTTGGAACTGGAGAAGAAGATGAAAATATGTTTATAAGGATGTGACCCCTGTGACCCCATTTGGGGTCATGGGGTCAAGAAATCTACAATTTAGAATCCCAATTGGCCAAGGAGTCTGCATACAACTATTCAGCTCTCTAGACCTTTTGGAACTGGAGAAGAAGATGAAAATATGTTTATAAGGATGTGACCCCTGTGACCCCATTTGGGGTTGCGGGGTCACGAGATCTACAATTTAGAATCCCCATTGGCCAAGGAGTCTGCATACAACTATTCAGCTCTCTAGACCTTTTGGAACTGGAGAAGAAGATGAAAATATGTTTATAAGGATGTGACCCCTGTGACCCCATTTGGGCTCATGGGGTCACGAAATCTACAATTTAGAATCCCCATTGGCCAATGACTCTGCACACAACTTTTCAGCTCTCTAGACCTTTTGGAACTGGAGAAAAAGATGAAAATAGGTTTTTAAGGATGTGACCCCTGTGACCCAATTTGGGGTCACGGGGTCATGAAATCTACAATTTAGAATACCCATTGGCCAAGGAGTCTGCACAAAACTTTTCAGCTCTCTAGACATTTTGGAACTGGAAAAGAAGATGAAAATAGGTTTTTAAGGATGTGACCCCGTGACCCCATTTGGGGTCATGGGGTCACGAAATCTACAATACAGAATCCCCATTGACCAATGAGTCTGCACACAACTTTTCAGCTCTCTATACCTTTTGGAACTGGAGAAGAAGATGAAAATAGGTTTTTAAGGATGTGACCCCTGTGACCCCATTTGGGGTCACGGGGTCACGAAATCTTCAATTTAGAATCCCCATTGGCCAAGGAGTCTGCACATAAAATTTCAGCTCTCTAGAGTTATTGGTTCTGGAGAAGAAGTCGAAAAAGCGAAAGGTTTACAGACGGATGGACGGACGGACGGATGGACGCCGGACGCCATGCCATGCCATAAGCCCATTGGGCCTTTCAGACCTGATGAGCTAAAAATGAAAAATATAGCCATGGGCTCTGTAGCTCATCAGGGTTTATATTGTTTAATGATGAAGACTGAAATAGATTTTTAGGTCATGGCTTGAGGCCCTTATTGGGGGCACCACAGGGGCACCATATCTACAATTTAGAATCCCCATTGGCTAAAGAGTATGCACACAATATTACAGTATTCTAGGTCTCTTTGTTTTGGAGGAGAAGAAGAAAATATATGTTTAGGTCATGGCCTGTGAGGCCTGTATTTGGGGCCCCAGGGTCTCCAAATCTACAATTTAGAATCCCCATTAGCTAAAGAGTCACCATACAATATTACAGCCTTCTAGGTACAATTGTTCTGGAGAAGATGAAAATAGGTTTTTAGGTCATGGCCTGAGAGGCCTTTATTTGGGGTCCCAGGCCAGGGTCACCAAATCTACAATTTAGAATCCCTATTGGCCAAGGAGTACATGCATACAACTTTTCAGCTCTCTAGACCTTTTGGAACTGGAGAAGAAGATGAAAATATGTTTATAAGGATGTGACCCCTGTGACCCCATTTGGGGTCACAGGGTCACTAGATCTACAATTTAGAATCCCCATTGGCCAAGGACTCTGCATACAACTTTTCAGCTCTCTAGACCTTTTGGAACTGGAGAAAAGATGAAAATAGGTTTTTAAGGATGTGACCCCTGCGACCCCATTTGGGGTCATGGGGTCACGAAATCTACAATTTAGAATCCCAATTGGCCAAGGAGTCTGCATACAACTATTCAGCTCTCTAGACCTTTTGGAACTGGAGAAGAAGATGAAAATATGTTTATAAGGATGTGACCCCTGTGACCCCATTTGGGGTTGCGGGGTCACGAGATCTACAATTTAGAATCCCCATTGGCCAAGGAGTCTGCATACAACTATTCAGCTCTCTAGACCTTTTGGAACTGGAGAAGAAGATGAAAATATGTTTATAAGGATGTGACCCCTGTGACCCCATTTGGGGTTGCGGGGTCACGAGATCTACAATTTAGAATCCCCATTGGCCAAGGAGTCTGCATACAACTATTCAGCTCTCTAGACCTTTTGGAACTGGAGAAGAAGATGAAAATAGGTTTATAAGGATGTGACCCTGTGACCCCATTTGGGGTTGCGGGGTCACGAGATCTACAATTTAGAATCCCCATTGACCAAGGAGTCTGCATACAACTTTTCAGCTCTCTAGACCTTTTGGAACTGGAGAAGAAGATGAAAATAGGTTTTTAAGCATGTGACCCGTGACCCCATTTGGGGTCATTGGGTCACGAAATCTACAATTTAGAATCCCCATTGGCCAAGGAGTCTGCACATAAACTTTCAGCTCTGTGGAGTCATTGGTTCCGGAGAAGAAGTCGAAAAAGCAAAAAGTTTACGGACGGACGGACGCCGGACACCATGCCATGCCATAAGCACATCGGGCCTTTCAGGCCTGATGAGCTAAAAATCATAGAAATGAATTGACCATATTTGTACGGGTAGCGTGACATTGAATTGTATATAACGCCCATATATAATCCGTTTTCGCGAGGTAGACATGATATATTTCGTAAAAACGGTATCGGGTTCGCCGCCTGGAATATTTAGCCAGCAGTGCCAATTAGTGCTTTAGCCAAAATACGGCTGCGACCTAAATGGTCAGAATATTCCGCCAAAGGGGTTTAAATGGGTAAAATAGAAATATGCAACTAAAGGGTTGAATAATGATAAATTTAATATTTACTTAAATGAGATATGATAAAAATTACAGAAAGTTGGTCTTACAAAATAAATATTACATACAATTTTTGTAAGACCCTCAATTCTTAATTTTCAAGTCTAAAAGTACATATTTGGGATTACCTCCCTTAGTCTGAAGTGAAGAGCACTTAAAATCTCAAGAATACTGTTCAAAGCTTGCTACAAAAGAGTTTTTTTAGGTTGTGACCAACTGATCCATATTTGGGGTCACATGGTCATTAAATTTACAATTTACTATCCATTTTGACCAAGGAGTCTGTACACAACATTTCAGCTTTCTAGAGCTTTTCATACAGGAGAAGAAGATGAAAATATGTTTTTAAGGTCATGACCCCTGTGACCCTTATTTAGAATCCCCATTGGCCAAGGAGTCTCCACACAACATTTCAGCTGGTACCTGGTCTGGGAGTGGGTGTGGGTGTGGGTTGGATGGAGAGAGCTAGGTGCATCCTCCCAGGCTGTGTTCAACTGCTCTTCTGCTCCTGCTCCTGCTCCTGCTGGCTCTCCTTCCTCCTTACACCTCAACCTGCAGCACAACCATATAACAATCTACAGATACTGCAATAAGTCATAATTTGATAAAACAAAAAACACAAAAAAACACACAGAGCCATTGGCTCAGAAGCTCATCATGCTTTAAACAATAATCTACCGGTAATTAAATTTCAAAACGTAAATTTTCCAGGAGAATTTATCACAGATATAAAAAACAAATTGTGTTTGTTAAACACGGATGCCCCCGGATATACCAAAGTTATGGCCAAGGTTAAAGTTTTCTGAATATTGTCCACTGCGGCAAGGTCAAGGTCACAAGGTCAAATATGATGACCTCATCTGAAAGGTCTCATTATTAGGTATGAACATGCCAAGTATGAAAGCCGTAGCTCTGAGCAATCCAAAGTTATGGCCAAGGTTAAAGTTTACTGAAGATGTCCACTGCAGCAAGTTCAAGGTCACAAGGTCAAATATGATGACCTCATCTGAAGGTCTCATCATTAGGTATGAACATGCCAAGTATGAAAGCCGTAGCTCTGAGCAATCCAAAGTTATGGCCAAGGTTAATGTTTTCTAAATATTGTCCACTGCGGCAAGGTCAAGGTCACAAGGTCAAATATGATGACCTCATCTGAAAGGTCTCATTATTAGGTATGCACATGCCAAGTATAAAAGCCGTAGCTTTGAGCAATCTAAAGTTATGGCCAGGGTTAAAGTTTACTGAAGATGTCGACTGCGGCAAGGTCAAGGTCAAGGTCACAAGGTCAAATATGATGACCTCATCTTAAGGTCTCATCACAAGGTATGCACATGCCAAGTATTAAAGCCTTATCTCTAAAGAATCAAAAGTTATGGCCAAGGTTAAAGTTTTTTTTTAATTTTCATTGCGGCAAGGTCAAGGTCACAAGGTCAAATATGATGACCTCATCTGAAAGGTCTCATCACAAGGTATGCACATGCCAACTATGAAAGCTCTAGCTCTGAGCAATCTTAAGTTATGGCCAAGGTTAAAGTTTTCTGAAAATGTCAATTGCAGCAAGGTCAAGGTCACAAGGTCAAATATGATGACCTCATCTGAAAGGTCTCATCACAAGGTATCCAAATGCCAAGTATGAAAGCCCTAGCTCTTAGTAATCCAAAGTTATGGCCAAGGTTAAAGTTTTTGTGGACAAACACACAGACAGACAGACAGACAGACGGATAGGTGAAAAACAATATACCCCCGGAATCTTCGATTCGGGGGCATAAAAATAGAGCCATGGCCTCTGTAGCTCATCAGGAGATAATAAGTGGGGTATCATGTTATGGAGTGGGCTTTATAGCAATGGTCAGATAATTGAATGTAGTAATAAGAATCTAGGTAGTGAAACGAATTTAAAGCAGTTTAAAAATATTTTGTTACCATAACTTTGCCAATCTGCTATATATATGTGTTGAAAGAGCAACACAAAGTTGCACAGAAACATGTTATTTGTTATAAAATGTTAGTATGACAATATATGCATAAATAATAAATGCCAAAGATGTTTTTTGTGTAATATATGTGCAAGTGTTTGTTTTGTACCTTGGAAATAAATTGCTGATATTAAACATATAATAATGTGGTGGAGAGATCATACTATTTTTTAATATTATACACACATTAATAATGAATATACAATTCTTTGCATACAATTCACCACTGTCAGTTATTGCAATAATGGCCTGGGGCTGTAGAAGAAAATGAAAAAAAACTTTTTAGGTCATGACCCCTGCTAATTATAAGACATTGCCAAGTCATCAATTGTTTTTTTTATCAAAATTTGTTACACAAAAATCCACATTTGTTATAAATATCATAGACCTTTGCATTATATTGTTTTAATTCTTAATTGCATTATGGAAATATCAACATTTATTACATAATGAATAGGAGCCTCAGTTTTTGAAGATCCCATTTCTCATAGGCGCCATTTCAATACTAAATGAAATGGTGAAATGTTTTCAAAAAATTATTTTTCACCATTTCTTATAAGCTCCTTTTCAATATTTGATAAAATGGTGATATTCTATGAATAAATTCTTTTTTAGAGTCAGTGGAAGACTAAAGCAGTCTCACACACAGTCTATAACACAGCGCTGCACAGTAGTTAGAAGTAACCTGAAACCTCTGTGTTACTATCAGTTTTCATCCTTCTGCCAGGGAGTGGTCACCCCCAGGTCAACACAATGCAATTACATAACATGCAGACACTGGACTCACAGCCAGTAAAATCTATATGTTAGATGTTGTTTTTCCTACAATTAATTATTTTTCTGTGGAGAAGAAGATGAAAATTGGTGTGGTGTCACAATCTCACATAGCTGCTTCTTTTATAGTCCTATGTTATCACCAGTCATCACTAGTCATATTCAGTTCACATATCTCATGTAAAATAACAAATTTTTAATTCCACTTCAAGTTATTCCTTCAAAGGGTATTCAATAGTTCTCATTTCAAATAGATTCATATTAAACATGTCCATAATTTAGACATTTATCTTATTTCTTGTTCTTATTGAATAAAATTAACTGCAAAGTTAATAGAAAACTAAATCAGTTAAAAAGTATAAACTATGATATAAATACGGTATACCAAATTGACTTGTACTGGAAATTCTCATTAATTAATTCATTGATTAATTAATTAATTCTCCAAATTAATTACATAATATCATGAGATATTCAAAAACTCCATTATTCACTCTTAAATTCAAAGAACATTATATTAGATTCAATAAAAGATTCTGAATTAAGTCTTTAGAATACTTTTAGACTTGTGTACCTTTATCAGAAATTCACTTGCAAAATACAAATAATTACTCATTTGTGAAATGTGAGACAAAGATAAAATATGACTTATAATTTTTGTTAGACCGCCAATTCTAAGTTTTTGATTTTCAACATCTCTTTTTCATCAGACATATCATATTCTCAAAGCACATGTTAGAACTCTCATATCAGAAAGATGAAATGCCTTTCCCTCAGGTGTTTTCTTTGGGATTACCTCCCTTACCTACTAACTGGTTGAAGTGCACATAAAATCTCAGAAATATGCTGTAAACTGAAATAGGCTTTTAGGTTATGATCCCGGTCACCCATATTTGGGGTCACAGGCTCACCAAATTTACAATTGAGAATCCCTTACAGGTGTCAAAAACAGCCTGTCCAAAAACTTGAGAACTACATTTACACACATAATTTGTCAATTTTTCAAAAAGGAATAAAAAGAGAACATTAAGAAATATGTTCTACCTAAGGCGAACAAATATCACACCAATGTTTGAGGTGTAATTTTTTTGGGAAATACTGAAAATGCAGCCTGTTGTATGTGTCCGTGGTTTTGTGTTCTATGCTGTTACCATCATATAAATCATCATGGAATAATGATTTCTCCCCCACTAACCAAAGTGAGGCTGTGTGTCAATCAAGCCACTTTTTGTACAGTCAAGATAGTGGTGGGGCTAAGATTAAACCCAAACTTGATCCAAGAAATCAAAGGTCTATGGGTTGAGGAATATATTTTAACAGTTTCTATGCTGTTACCTGGATTTTGCTTGATATATGTGTTTTTATATTTTTAGTAAGTATGTCATATTAAGCTTTATATGACATAGGTTTATGTCCATGATTGAATACTTAAATGAGTCCTTCATTTTACAATGAAGAGAAGTTCAACATATTTTTTTTCTATGCTGTTACTATCTATGCTGTTACCAATTGATCCGGTAACAGCATAGAAAGAATAAGTAACAGCACAGAATGGTATTACACAATTTCATGAATTAATCTTTTCTTTCATACTAACTGATTTGTCCTATTAAATGAATACATGTTTTTATAACGTGAGACCTCAAATTTGTAAAAAAAATATTGAAATGCATCAGTATTTTTACTTCAATTTTAATTCAGTAACAGCACAGAATTTTCAGTAACAGCACAGAAAATTACAGTTTGAAATTTATTTTTAAGTTTTATAAATGCACTCAACTTTGAAATAGTATGTTATCAAAAATATGCATATTACCATTAAGTTGCCTGTATTGAAAATATGATACAGCTGACTATGAGCAGGACACCCACTGTTTGTGCAAACAACGGTAACAGCACAGAATGTTTCAGTAACAGCACAGAAAATTACAATTTGAAAAATGTGTTTTGTTGCCTAATACACTTATCCTTAAAAAAGAACATTTTACTGAAGATAATGACATCATCTTTCTGCATCAACCTGATCAAGAAAATTAACATCAGCAAACTAATTCATTAAAAATCATGTACAGAGACAACCGTCAAGGTAACACCAGGGGATCATTCTTTAACAGCATCTATAGAACTATTCATTAAGACATTTTCTTGGCTTTTATGTCAAAACATGACTTGACTTAGAACATTTGCCAAGTTCTCTGATAACAACATCCCATGTACGAGGGGCGTTCAATAAGTGTTGCAACTTCAATATAAAACCAACTCACGTGGTCAATTTTTTACTTTTATTTTTCAATATAGTTACCCTTCACCTCAATACACTTATTCCATTTCTCTTTAAGACTTTTGATGCCGCTTTTGTAGAAGTCTTCCGTTTGCCCCCCTAACCACGCCTCTGTGGCAGCTTTGACGTCTTCGTCATCCCGGAAGTGCCTTCCACGTAGGGCGGATTTCAGGTTTCTGAACAGGAAGTAGTCACTGGGGGCTAGGTCTGGGCTGTAGGGTTGGTGGTTAAGCTGTTCGAATCCACAATCACGTATAGCGGCCTGTGCAACTCTTGACTTGTGGACTGGAGCGTTGTCATGCAAAATCAGAACACCACGTGTCAACATTCCGCGGCGTTTCTGTCGAATTGTCTTTCGCAATTCTTGCATTAGGTTGGCAAAATATTGACCATTCATTGTAGTTTTGGATGGCAAGTAATCAATTAATAATATGCTTTTTGCATCCCAAAAGATTGTCGCCATAACCTTGCCAGCTGATGGTTGAGTGCGAAACTTCAGGGTAGGCGGTGAACTCGGGTGCTTCCATTGCTTAGATTCCAGTTTAGTTTCCGGGTCCCAGTGGTGGATCCAGGTTTCGTCACCTGTCACCAGACGAGACAAAAACCTGGCTTCATCCACATTTAACCGACCCAGGAGCTCCATGTAACTTTCGGTTCTTTTCTGGCGATCTTGTGCTGTGAGGTTTCTTGGTTACCCATCATGCAGATACCTTGGACATACCAAGATGGTCATGAATTATTTTTTCAACACTTCCAACTGATATCTTGAATTCCAAAGACAGTTCAGAAACTTTAACACGGCGGTCAGCTAAAATTCGTCTTTCGATAGCGGCAATAACTTCCGGTCGGGTGACTTCAGATGGCCTGCCTGACCGTTGGTCATCGTCTAAGGACTCCCTGCCCCGCTTGAACTGAAGAGACCAGCGACAAACTGTTGAAAAGTTAGGAGCATCCTTACCCATCACATTACACATACGATTATGTATTTCTGTAGCTTTGCATCCCTCTTTAGTAAGGAACTTGATCACAGCGCGTTGTTCATGTTTGAGAGAATCCATGATTATGGAGACCCCTAGGTCAGCGCAGCTATTATATCTAAATAATTGTTATGTCTAGAAATTGTTTTGACATGTGTCAATGTTATGTTTTGACTATAGTAACACCTGCTATAAGCTGACACTGTTTATGTAAACACCAATGCCCCGCTTGCAACATTTATTGAACGCCCCTCGTATTTCTCTTAAAAAATACAATGTGAGAGAAATATTGAAAAGAATGGCCTTGGAACAAGAAAGCCAAAGACATACATAGGTATTTGACAGATTCTTGCTTTGTCACATGTTTTGCAAATGTCTTGATTTGCCATCTATACAAAACATAGAAACCCAAATGTTTGTAAAGAATTAAATCAAGGCTGATTGCATCATGCCTACAGAAATCTGCCAGCACTGGACGTATATCTTATGTTACATATTGTAGTTATTACTAGTAAAGGCTACTGACAGTTTCTGTTTTGATGTTAGAAACTTGAAAAATGAAAGAAATTAAGAGAATATACTTTGTAAGAATGTCAAGACAATTGACCCTATCAAGACATTGTTATTGAAACGGACATCTATGATCTGTGTACTAACTTCCAGTTCGATGAGAAAATTGTTTCCTCTGACTGAAAATTAAAGGACAGATGCTGGTATGTGTCTGACAATATCACTGCAGTAATCCCTCCTCTTATTGAAGGAACATGCTCGCACTATGTACATGATGTAGGGAAATCACATTTGTTGGAATATAGCCTAGACTCAGTAGACTGTCTAAAACATATTATCATGTCTATAGTATGAACTTTCTCTGCTGTTACCAAAATTTCCATGCTGTTACCGTAATTGTAGGAAAACAATAATACATAGCCATCACTTTTTTCAGTCAAAACATTTTAACATGAATAGCGAGTCATAATAAAAAGTCTTACCACTGTGAATTAATTAATTAATTTCTCTGATAAAACATTTGTAAGGGTGGTAACAGCACAGAAAATACTTTCTATGCTGTTACCTCAATTTCTATGCTGTTATCGTAACTTAAAAGTAAAAAAAATAAATAATGATAACTTTGTCTTAGCTAAATACTTGTTCCCCCAAATAGTACATCATGTTTAACCACATTAGGTGTGAAAATATTTCTTTGGGAATATGTCAGATGATCATATCATTTTTGGAATATTGTCTTGTTGAAATTGTTACAGAAACTGTTTTGTTAATGTTCAAAATAATTGACAAGATGATATGATTCGTTTTTACCTGATGGAAAATCTGTTAATATGGAAGGAATTCATTATAAAAACATAGTTAGCAGCTATATGAATTGATTACTTTAAAAAAAAAGAAAAAAATTTAATGGCGGTAACAGCACGGAAGTATTTCATTAATTTAATTAATTATTTGTTGTTAATTACCAAACAAGTTGTCGTTAAGCTTGCGTATTTCTATTTTTAATGTGGATATGAACCTTGTTTCAATTATGACAATTAACTATCACTTTCCAAATGATTTAAAAAAAATATTTCATGGTATTGAAAATCGGACATTTTTTGAAAATTACCCATATGTTAAGATTTGACAGAATAATAACCACACAGTTGTCAGTAAATAACCAGTTATTTTTTAAAAATATGTATTTAATATTAAAACATTACTAAGAACAAAGAAAAAACATTTGGTCAATAGCTCCATAACCTAAAATAGATAATATTTATCATTTTCATATAAAAATTCTTATTATATTTGTAAAAGCTAAAAATTTGGTTAATTATACTAAATAGGATAAAAAGGTTTTTAAAAGTATGTTTTAAAATGCATTTACACTTGATAATCATTTGTTATTACCTATTTAAACAGTGAACTTAAGAGGTTCCAAACAATAATGAAATTAAATGAAAAAATGCTGTAAATTGGCATGATGCAAGCTGAATATGTATTATACGAGATTCAAAAAGAAAAAGTGCGTGGCACGGAGCTTGTTTTTCTGCAAAATGATGTTTTTTGTGGTAATGTCTCAAGAAGAGGCTAACTCTTATTAATTTATGTTAAGGTCACTTTAAAAAAAAAAATATGATCATTCAGAGCTTTATTGTTGTTTTATTTGATAAATGGAATGTTATTAGAATAGAAAAGTGATTTCATCATTTGTATGTTGCTTTTTTTTCATTTGCCTTACATGATAAGATGCAATGTCAACACTGGATTCTGCAGAAATAACTTCAAAAGTCCTGTTCAATAATAAAAAATAAATGAAAAATAATTCAAACATGATAATACTTGTGGAAAACATACAGCTGAAGAATAATAGAAAATAAAAATATATGTCACGGACCTATTTTCTGAGTAATTTGATGCTGAAGTTGAATATTATCAAAAATATTGGCAAAGGGAGATAACTCTTCTTTGGAAAATTTAGATTTTTATTACATAATTCATTTATAAAAGGTTGTAGAACAGATAATTTTTTTATCATAAAACATAAACTATTTCACACAATCATAATACCATTACCTTTCTTTATAAGTATCCAAAGGTAATTTGATTTTTAATGTTTCTCACAGCACACTGTTGATGAAAAATGGACCTAAGCTATTGAGTCCTGAGGGCGAGAGTTACAAAGGGAGGTAATCTGACCTCACTGAAGACCGCTAATGGATTTTACCAGTTTTACAAAAAAATCTTTAAAATGCATGTATCCCACCTAAATAATTTTGTAAATATTGGGATAATTATCCTAAAAGATTAAAGTCTGAAATACATTAAGATTTAGAGGCGTAACAATTCGTTTTCAAAAGTAAAAATTAAATTGAAAACTATATTTATATGTATCAACTCGGGAAAAGGAGCTGAAAAGCAAAATACAGCTGTTACACGTGGCCCTATTACCCTGGATCATAATGCACGTCAGTTCTAGCGCGTAATTTCATGATAAAAGCTTGAAAAGATGGTATAGTCAACAGTACCCTCAAGACTGGGGTTTTCAGCTATTTTGGACAGTCTAGGAAGAGTTACTGCCCTTGACCTTGAGCATAGCTAGTCATTGCCTCTGTGACCCATATTTGGGGTCTCACGGTCACCAAATTTACAATTTAGCATCCCCTTCAGTCAAGGAGTCTGTACATAAAATTTCAGCTCTCTACGTTCATTAGGACTGGAGAAGAAGATGAAAATAGCTTTTTAGGTAATGACCCCTGTGAGCCACATTTGGGGTCACAGGGTCACCAAATCTACAATTTAGTATCCCCTTCAGCCAAGGAGTATGGACATAAAATTTCAGCTCTCTGGAGTCATTGGTTCTGGAGAAGAAGTCGAAAAAGCGAAAAGTTTACGGACGGACGGATGGACGGACGCCATCCCATGCCATAAGCTCATCGGCCCTCGCATGGTCACTGTTCACATCACTAAAACTTTATAGCTGGGGGATTATTACTAGAGAGTCCTTCATTAGCTATTGTCTGAAACAAGACAAAGTGACCATGGCTCACATATCACCAACATCCACTATCTATCCATTGCAGCATCATTGACATTAATGGAACTAAGTTTAACAAGAACAATCATGTCTGTAAATCAGGATATAAATAATACATTATAAAAGGTGGAAAATTCAGCTGTCTAGGGTTGTTAGTTCCTGAAAAGAATATAAAATAAAGCTCATCAAAGGTTAAAAGTTAAAATAAATAATACACTTAAAAATAGAGCCATGGGCTCTGTAGCTCATAAGAAATTCATTGATTTATTATCTAAGGTTGAAAATGTAAGTTATCTCAAGTAATACATTGTTGAAAAGCAAATAATATCTTTTTAGATTGTGACTCTTAAGACTCACAATGGGGGTCACAGGGTCACCAAATCTACAGATTAGAATCCCTATTGGCCAAGGAACATCTCAGCTTTCTAGAGCTTTATGTCCTGGAGAAGAAGATGAAAATAGGTTTTTAAAGGCGCTGTAGCACGTTCTGCTCACTGAAATAAAGTGATCTCATGAAAAGGTAAACAAGTGTTACCAATGACCAGACAATACTCCTCAATCAAAAAAGATAGTTTTAAAACGAATGTACATGGTTCGGTTAAGCATTGTGAGTCCATTCCCCTTGGAGCGGCTATTTTAACCCTTACGTTGCGTATATATATTTTACCATTTTTAGCCCCTGTGGCGGAATTTACAGGCTCGCAGCTCGCAGCAGTAGTTTGGGCTTTGGCACTAACTAGCTCAGCTGGCGGAATTTCCAAGCGGCGATTCTGGTACCGTTTTTACAAAATATACCGCATCTACATGGCGAATAAGGACTATATACGGGCGTTCAATACAAATTCAAGTAGCGACGCCCGTAGACAAATGGCTAATTCACACCCGAAACTTTGAAGGAATTTTCTATGTTTTTTCGTTTTTATTCTATTACTTTCGAAAGATTGTCTTTAATTCGGGCCTCGTAACACCATAAATACGAAACGAAAAATCCATTTATATATGGAATTGAAGACAGGATGTCTAGCTTCACAATGATATAAAAATTATTAGAATGCGACCTTTGGTTATAATTCCATAGCTATGTAAAGTTTGTCTTTATTTCCACCTATCAAATTGTAAATACTTACAACATGTATGCGGCATTGCGAACGGTCGTTCATCGCACTTTTCAAAGAAATCATAATCTCGAACCAGTTCACAAATAAGCACATGTCAACCCAAATATGGTTATGTTGTTTGACCTTTCAAATAAAAGCTAACCTCGAACCATAACTGATGAAAATATGTTGATTAGTTTGTGTGCCGTTTGGTTTCACATGCTTCTCAGAAAGGTAAAATTGTATCTTTATTTCTGTGAATAAATATGCGCATTTTATATAGAATAAAAGATTATTCTTTTGGGTTTATTGTGATATAAAAATCATGAAAATGCATTCAGTATTTTAGCCGTGATAAATGTGTAAGAAGTTGTGAAAATCGCCGATTGTTAAAGGGATTGTCGAAGTGTGCACATGACCTTTTCCACGGCGCTTGCTGTGTCTTTATTATTTTTTTGGCATTTGCTAATTTTATATGGGAATGTAGTCCATTCTTTCCCCTTTATTTTGCCGTATTTGTTTTTGAAAACAAACTATTCGCTCACATGATATGAAGTGCGGGAGTAAGGCGAGTTAGCGATTTTTTCCCCGTCTCGCTAGATGCGAGGCAGATAGCAGTCTGGCGCGAGGCAAACCCGATGCAATACAAACACATAGGTGAAAATAGCCGCAAGCAAATTAGGCTTCGGGGGCTAAGCCCGACAAAATTGGCCTTTTGTAAAGCTAATTATCGATGCGTTACGGGTCAACAATGCACACGCAAATTGGTGTGAATTTTGTTTGACATTTCCGACCAGACACTGAACAAAGCTTCATTCTCATGTCGGGCCGCGGAGCGTAAATACAGCCATTCTCATGGAGCGGCTTGCGGATACAATCGACTCGTGACCCGTTGCCAGGGCTAGTAAAGTAGTGAGACAGCCGTGAATTATTCTAAGTCTTGTATTCGGGACCCGTATACAGGCACCTCGGAATCGCTTATAGCCCGCCCGAATAATTCCGGGATTGGCAAGTTAAGGGTTAAAGTGTTCACATTACAATGACCACTCAAAGGTAGTTCAAATCATCTGACTGATGTAGCAATGCCTAAACACTCAGAGTAAAATTTTAATTATGGCACCATGATTGAATGGTCATTCATCTTGCTGTCTGAACGCATGAATTTGCACCAATCTAGCTCTCACACTGTCACTTTATACGTGGCACAATTTTCTTCCAGTACTGATAACCAATTTTTATGGATACGGTTTCTAGGGCCATATAATAAGAAGTTTTACCCAAAACAAAACAATATATTGTATAATCTTTAATAATAAATTGAAAATAAGAGAAAACAAAATTTGCAAAAAATGTTCTACAGCGCCTTTAAGGTCTTGACCTCTGTGACCCTATTTGGGGTCACGGGGTCACCAAATTTAGAATCTCCATTTGCCAAGGCGTCTGCAAACAACTTCTCAGCTCTCTAGACCTTTTGGAACTGGAGAAGAAGATGAAAAAAGGTTTTTAAGGTCGTGACCCCTGTGACCCTAATTGGGGTAACAAAATCTACAATTTAGAATCCCCATTGGACAAGAATTCTGCACATACAATTTCAGCTCTCTAGAGTCAGTGGTTCTGGAGAAGAAGTCGAACAAGAGTGCCCTGAGATAGTGGTGCACCGATCGATCAATTAATCGGTTTATTGATCGTTTGAGGCTAACAATCCGATTATCGATCATCAAAAATCCAAATCGATTACACTGAATTTAATATTCAAAATTAACAAACGATTGTTGTACATGCAAGCTTTGGAAACACCTCTAAGTTGACACGAAATAGCGTCATCGCCTGACTACCGTAATACAGGAAGTCAAGTCTATTTATAACTTTGTGAGGGAGCAGTCATTTTTCTCTTTCCGCCCGTAGCTCTTATCAGGTGCTGTCATACCTATTAAATTAGATAGTTACGTTTTGACAGTGCCCTTAGACATAAATGTTTACATGAAAATTTATTTTCATTAAATGTTGTGAATAAAGATTGAAGAAATGTTTTAATAGCTCGTGTTTGTTTAAGAACAATGAATACTCCTTCGTCACGTGATGAAAGCAAGTGATATGATTGGCTGATGAGTGATGATGAAACTGTCAACAAAATGACTGCTGTCATGTCTCCCACACGTGTTCGCTGCAAGAAACACAATTAAATAGGCCTATTTTTTAATTTTACAGAAGGTCAAATGCTGGTCGAAGGCCAAATGTTGGCACCTCAACCTGAATTTTATCTCGTAGATTCCGTTCTCAATTTCCAACACATTTTGACCAGAGAGATTTGTTTGGTATGCGGTGGTTGTTTTCAACGATTTGACGTATCGACACGGTACAGTATGTGTGCCATTGAAGTTTGAACTATACCTGAATGGCTTTATGTATTGTCAGTTATTCAAGATTACCAACGTCCTTTGGTGTATTTTTAATGCAGAGACGAAAAGTAGGTTATACTCTTTACGATCTTTTACAAGCAATGTCGTAGCAGTTGAACTTGACAGTACGACTGAGTCGTCGTCTCATCCAGGCAGCTTGTCTTGTCTTCATGAATTCCACTTGGTGATTTATATATCTAGTCGATCATTTATCGATAAATGATCGCCAGATGACTTCGATAATCGATTAGGGTGTTAGGGGTCGATTCCCAACACTACCCTGAGAGCACAAGAACCCAGGTTCCTTATCCTTCAAGTCAGCAGTTTAATTGTAAGGGTAATTTCATGACCTAGCTATTAAAAATAAATCAGCATGTCAAGTATCGAAGGCCTATCACCAATCGATCAAAAATAAGTTTCTCATAAAATAGATCCTACATCAAGGTCAAGGTCACATGGTCAAAGGTTATAACTTCAGTGTGTGACATTGGAAACATAACATGTTCAAATGCTGACAAATTAAAAGTTACTGCCAGTGTGAAATTGGAAAGCTGAGCGCTCTAAGGCAAGGGCCATAACTCTATAAATATCATAGCATGCATATCACCGATGTATATCCAAAACATGTGTTAAGTTTCAGAAAGATTGATCAAAAACTGTGGGAGGAGTTGATGTCAGAAGTACTTTTTTCGGGACATACGGACGGACTGTGCCATGACATAAACCCCCTTGGGTTACATCCGGGGGGTAAAAAGCGTAAAGTTTATGGAACGATAGATGGACGGACACCATGCCATGCCATAAGCCCATTGGGCCTTTCAGGCCTGATGAGCTAAAAATTTAGGGATGAACGAACGGACATGCCATATGCCCATAGGGCCTTTCAGGCCTGATGAGCTAATAAAGGGAAGTCAATGTGTTTATAAGATCAAAATATAAAGATTAAATAAGAAAATTTATGGACGTGGCAATGACAATAATTCCAAAACCAATGAAGACATTGACAAACTGTGAACTTACATCGCAAATTACCCGTATGTTCATAAACTGCATAAACCTGCATGATCTTTAAACATTTAGTTTGTGCGCTTAATTTGACACGTGAGAATCACATGATAAAATTGCCCAGGCTGAACAACCATAGTACTACGCAATTCATTCACACACTAGAGAAAGGGCCACAAAGGTTATGGAATCTGTTCATTTTTCATTTTATTTCACTCGGAAGAAGTGAGTTGAAGTCAGTGTAATACTATCATAGTTTCCTTGGTTTGTTTGGGAAATACCAGGAAAGTTTGTCCTCGAGGTCCATCCTGGGCTTAAGATCTAGGACGGGCCTCTCGGACAAACTGTCCTGGTATTTCCCAATACAACTTAGAACTATGTATTATTACCCACAAGGACTATTGCGATAGCGATAGTCTATAGTGACTAACTATTGCGATAGCGGTAGTCTATTGTTACCTACTATTGCACTAACTTTTTTTTGTGGTTTATCAATAAACCAAAAAGAAGAAATCTTAAACAAACAGTGTTTTAGTGTCTTTGCTTTGAATTTTCTTCTTCCAAAGTGACAGAATTTAGTGCAAAAGCAACAAGAATGATAACTCTAACATCTTCCTGTTGTTATTTTTAGCTGTCTGTGATCTTTTTGGAGTGTTCCAGCATTTTACGAATCTAAAATCCCCATTTGTGTGCAGATTTACTTTTAAGTTCACGTAAATAAACCATTGAAACTATCGATAGTTAGCCATGCTATCGATGCTATTAATAATTTTTAAAGGTTATAATCGATAAAGTACTATTGACACAGTAACTATTGCGATAAGTCGATAGTTTGATCTATTGTACCACCCCTAGCGGTATGTATGTACACTTTCTGTGTGCCAATCTTGTGGTGGTATGTGGTATTCTATGATATATAAATAGCTAAAATTGATCTTATATCTGCTGGTTGAACTATATATCTGCTGGTTATCTGACTAAGAATGCATGATGGACTATGGCAACTTATGTGTGACGTGGCCAGAGATAGCAGATAACTTCATTTGGATCAGTCCAGACATCCTGTGAGGGATGTGTTCATTATCGATATCAGCTGCACCTATTACTGTATAACCTAGATTAGCGTTTGTAGAACACCTGAAAATCAGGGCAGTCCAGAAACTAAGGGTGCCGCCTTCAACTGTTCCGCCTTCTCAACAGACACAATCAAATGGATTTTTTTTTATAAATACATCACAAATGAGAAAATGAACATTAAACTCAAGAAATCATGACATTGACCATTGACATTGAATGTTGGATTTTAGTGAAAACATTTGCAAAACCGCCTGATAACAGCCTGTAGACTCCAATGTTCTGACGAAATATAATTAATCAATCACAAGACCTTCAACAAAAACTGAGATATATAATTTTTGGTGGTTATTCATTTCCCATTTCATTTACTTACTTAATTGCTACAGATATTAAAATAATTGTTTTACCCAAGTAAAAATTTGTCATAATTTGCTGGGCTTATCTCAATAAAAAGTACATTAAACAGGCAATAATTTGTATATTCTCAGGACATTTAGAAACATTGTTTATAAAGCAATGGTCACGTTCAGTAATGTGTGACAAGGGTAACTTGCAAGAGAAGCACATGCAACACGTGCAGCACATTATAAGTTGTATGCTTCTCACAAGGGTAATACGGTCTCATGTACCATCTTTGTACCAGTGTAGCCCGAGCCTTCACATCGCCATGTGGTTATGGGTTTTTAAGGATGTGACCCCTGTGACCCTATTTGGGGTCACCAGGTCATGAAATCTACAATTTTGAATCCCCATTGTCCAACGAGTAAGCACATACAATTTCAGCTCTGTAGAGTGAGTGGTTCTTGACTAGAAGTCGAAAAAGCTAAAAGTTTACTGACGGATGGACGGACGCCGGAGTTGAGGTGAGGTGAGGTGAGTTGGGGTTTAACGCCGCTTTCAAGATTTGTTCACTTGCGGCTGCTAGTATTATGGCAGGGAGAAAGCCTGCAACACACTGCCTTTTCTTTGATGCCAGATATCTGTCACTTGGCGGGTTCAATTATATAAGAGGTGCCGCGTCAAGCTTATTGCCAACGTCCTGTCATATGACGTAACTGATGACACTAAACGGACCCCTAGTTAATTAAAGATACACATACAGGCGACATTCAGTCTAGACATAGTGAGCCGATGGAAGTAAAGAACATTATATTCAACCAATGAAATTTAGGAATATGGTTAGCTTCGTTTTTCTGTTGTTTAAACAACTTTTCAGCTCTCTAGACCTTTTGGAACTGGAGAAGAAGATGAAAATAGGTTTTTGGGGTTGTGACCCCTGTGACCCCATTTGGGGTCTAGGGGTCACCAAATCTACAATTTAGAATCCCCATTAGCCAAGGAGTCTGCACACAACTTTTCAGCTCTCTAGATCTTTTGGAACTGGAGAAGAAGATGAAAATAGGTTTTGGGGTTGTGACCCCTGTGACCCCATTCGAGGTCACAGGGTCATGAAATCTACAATTTAGAATCAGGCCAGATGAGCTAACAATTAGTTGATATTTATTTCGTTGAATTTGCAAAATGATATAGATATGGATATGTTTACAGGGTTCGAATTTAGCACTAGTCCGGTAGCCCATGCCTAGTGAAAAAGAAGCTGGGCTAGTAGAGTGTAAAAACTGGTAGTCCGAAGGACCAAACTAAAAATTTGAGATTTAATGATCATGGAGATGTATTTGGCTAGTTGGAATAAGTTTGGACTAGTAATTTTTGGAATTCACTAGTCCAAATGGCTAGTGCATTGAAAAGGTTAATTTCGACCTCTGAGTTGCATAAGTCTCGTTTTTCGTTGAGAAGGATTGGCAAAAATTGTTTGTTGATCCAAAATTGTATAATTATGGAAACACATTGATAAAAAACATAAGCATGAAAAACAAAACAGACATTAATAGTAGTAGTCTTATAATTATATTCGGTTCAGTAAGACGCCCGCCTGTCTTCGCGCAAACGCAGGGCGCGTATAACAGACAGAACACAAGTTGAGATTTTCGGCTCGCCACGGTGTGGTGATAATTAATCTTGGGTCGTGTAAATTAGCGTCATAGTGTACCTTTAAAATGGTGGCTCAATGGGTAATGGACTCACATGGCTTAACCGTTCAATGTATTCGTTTTAGAAATCTTTTTCTTATTGATTCAGACGTATTATTTAGCCATTTTTAACACTTATTTATATTTCTATTATTTAGCCATTGTTAACACTTATTTATATTTCTGTGACAGCACTTAATTTCAGTAAGAAAATCTTGCTACAGCGCCTTCTATCGGGGTATTTCTTGTGGAAACGAAATTCGATTTTAACTGTGCCCTCAGCACGATGGCACTAATAATTTCGAACCCTGTATTAGCATGTTATATTTACAGTATATGACAGTGACTAGCGTTCATCTTGCCGATTGTTGACTTCATTGTCTACTATCTTTAGATAGTATGCTATATTGTTTCTTATTTTGTAGGAGTGTGGTTAATAGAAATGGAGGTTGCTATTGTGAAAGTTTGTTGACATCAAAGAAAATATATTCATGACTCCCTCACTCAACAGCAGGGAGTAATAATGACTTTTAATCTTTTGCCTAAAGGGGAGTAGGGCAAACACTGAATTAGACTGACTCACTATCTTAATTATGAGTCTTGACAGTTCTGAAGCTCATTTGGAATGTCCAGTCAATTAAGACTAAAACCAGACACACACATTGTGTTATTTTGTAATGTATATATATATATATATATATATATATGGAGAGAAGCATGCAGCAGCGGGCGTATCTCCGTTAGGAGACATTTTAGACCAAAATAGAGGTCATTTTCATGTTTACAGGCAAAAGTTTAATTCAAAACTTCCTCTAAAAGACGAGAGTTTTAAACAAAAAATTTTGTTTTACTCAAAAACATGTTTCCAATTGTTTGTATCCCAATGACTTAGCTTCTCACGGATTGGTCAATTCAATCTCATATGTGTGGAATTTTCCAAATAAGGAATAAACTACTTGGGAATGTCACCCGCCTGACGGTAAGATCCACGTTTGCATAGGCTGATCCAAAACATATATTATTTGGTGTAGATCATAGATAACTGTATGGATGTTTGACAGACTTTATGTTAGGCCCTATATTTATAACCAACGACGAACTTGTTGGCTTTTCAGCGAAGGAGAAATTACAATAATTATTACATCGGGATATCAATAAATGTTCAAAGGGAGTGATCGTGTCAGAGCGTCCACTGTTGAAGTTTTATAAATTGTGTAGATTCTACATATAATGTCCATGCACATTATATCACCAAATGCTAATTCCATTTTTGATTGTGAATAATATAATGTGCTGGACGTAGGGTTGATTGGTATCCTGAAGGCTAATGGGGTCAGTACAGCAGCGACCCATCTTGCCATTTTTGTCAACAAACATGGCGTCATCCCCTCGACGGGAAAACAACGTCTGCGCATGTCTGATAGGTAAAATAATATTCTAGAACATAAATAATATAGAACAGAAATGCAAGCCCTTATCTGGTAAGATGTTCTAAAGTCAGGCCGTTTTCATTCACTGTCACGATCATGAAAGTTGTTTATGCTACAATAAAACAACATGGGATCTAGACATTTAGAAATTGGTAATATGAAGAATAAACCAATATATGGATTTACAACTTCTTTATTGCAAAGATAAGTGACGTTTCGGTGTAGATACTAACACCGTTATCAAGCAAATGATACTGAACATTGTGGTATGGCATATATATATATACATGTTTTTACAATTGAATGGGATCTTATGGGAAATTCTTGCAAGTTGAAGTTGCAACACTTTTGGCACAGTGGCAGTGCTGTACTTTGGGTGGGTTTTTTTTAAATTACAAAATACAATTTTGAGGGTGTTATAAGATTAGTATATTCAGTGTCTTTGTGATTAAGCGATAGCAAAAAAATACAACAAGTCTCGATGACATCAAACAAGCGTTCATCTAATTGTCGCGGCATGCGATCACTAAAGCATGGCTCGGGTTTCTTCGTGAATGAATGAATGCTTGTCTGACTGATTTACCAAAACAATTTACTTTATACGTTAACGAATATACATACCTCGTAATGTGGCAAAAAATGAGACAAATGAACAGTTTAGTAGCAGTGTTCATTATGTTCCATTACATAGTTCTAGCCGAGTGAAGATATTCACAAAACATGGTATACTCTATCTTCGTAAACAAACGCCGTTTTCCTGTCAATTACTGACGTGTACTTGACTTGTTGGTTATCTGCCCTTAGTTACCGTTTCTCCCGATAGTCTGTTCTCTGCGCAGTTTTCGCTGTCAAACGCCGATCTGGTGGTGCAGAACCCTGTCAAAGAACTACCCTCACGTTCTAATAAAATAAAAACAGAGCCATGGCCTCTGTAGCTCAGCAGGGTTTATATTGTTTGATGTTGAAGAATGAATTAGATTGTTCTAAATATTATTTAGTCTTACACTCAGACTCAGAAAGTAGGCTATTTAAATTTATTCTGAAAATACCACCATATATTATTAAATATTGAAAAGGAGACTCTAATATATTAAGAACTCGGATTTTCATAAGAAGAGGCTCCTTTTCAACATTTTTTCAACATTTTATTTCGGAGTCTAAGTGTTAGACTAAATATAATTCACAATCCCTAGCCCTGAAACATCTCAGTCTTCAAATGTGTCAATGCATAACATATGACTTGACAACATATAAAGTGTGATAAAATTGATTACAAGTAGGCTATCACAGTTCCTGCAAACATTTTAAAGGAAAGGTGATCCACCCAAATACAATCAAAATTACAAATTGAAAAAAAAACTTTACGCGACATTGGACTGAATCTCGGAGAAAGAGAGAGCTAGGGTAAGGGAGGCAGGGAGGTAGCTAGGGACTCGTAGGGAGGGTGGGGAATTGTTTACTAATACTTTTATATTTATTGACAGAATCAGTTAGTCAGGCGTTTTTCAAATCAATAGTTATATTATACTATACATGGAAGTTCATACTCGGATTATATCATCTTATCATCAAAAACTGGCCCCCACAGTAGATATCGCTTGTGTGAGATCAAGCGTTATTACTCGCCCATGTCGGCTATTTCGCTGGATTATATGTTTGCGAGTAATAAACAGAATACTAAACTCCCTTCTATTGAATACCATTTGTATTAAACTCGTGAATGATTTAATTGGTATCAAACTCGCTTTCGCTCGTTTTATACAATCTCATTAACTCATTTAATGAAAATGGTATTTAATAGAAGGTCGTTTAGTATCCTCTACATATCGACAAGCGATATCTACATTGTAGATATCGCAACAATCAAATCGTCACAATCATATAACATCAACAGTTAATGACATCACAAGGCTTTGACATCTCTGAGAACCCTGCTGACAATGTTATGACGTCACAAAGTTAATGACGTAACAATGCTATGATGCCACAATGCTGATGACGTCACAATGCTATGACATCACTGAGCTCACTGCTGAAGAAGTCAAATGGCAGTTTTGTCTTGCAAATATGTTCATTATTTTGCCAATTAATTGTTGAAGAATGATTTTGAATGATAACTAAAATCTCACCCTCGTGTCTTCTGATATCAAATATATCAACACTCGTTGATTAAAGTAAAAATATCCTCTGCAAGCCTCGGACATTTGTAACTTTAATCAACTCGTGTTGATATATTTGATATCAGAAGACACTTGGGTGAGATTCTCTATTTGTATCAAATGTGATATCAATAGCGATACTATGGACATCCTAGAAGATGATACAGCTTTGATATACCACGTTTCAGCATTCCAAATGATATTGCTACCGTTTTCAAGGAAAGAAGTTGCATTCTCGCTTTATATCTTATATTAAGTCATCATGTGTCAATAGAGCTACTGAATCGATTTGTGAGATGTATTTTTGTATAGACGCTCAGATTCACAGTCGTCATGGTTTGACTCTGAACGTGTGACATTTAATCGCCAAAATAATGATATGTTAGTTAAACTACGTCTATATAAAACTCAGGAAAATATTACAAATTATCTAGAGGCTAAGAACTTATTTCTTGACGTCTGGCAAGACAATAATATCTCGCCCGTTCTGAGACTTGATATAGCGGTAGCAGAAAAAAGACTGGAAAACGTTTTGGAAAACAATCAAGTCTCTCATTTCTTCCCAAACTGAGCGTAATACGATATACCCAGGTAGCTTTTATGAATATTTTAGAAACCTGCTCAATTCTGAGCCTGTAGACCATGTAAAAACTATGATATCAATGTTCAACATGATCCCATATACGGTAGTGATTCTATTTATGCTGATGTGTTGTCTGATTCTTCAAACCCAAATAATGATAGAGGAATTTCTCTTTAAATGTAACGGGCAAAGTTTTTACATCTATTCTAGAAAAGCAGACTACGCAAACTTGTTGAATATAATCAACTTCCAAACGCAGGGCATACCTCTTGCCAGTCTGCATTGCCGGCTGATTTAACCCTTGCAGTATTTCCCTCGCTTTGTTGTGTCAAGATAGTGAATCGCTGCACCAGAAATGCATAGCGGGCCTGGATTTCTAAACACAGATTTCTTATGGAAATACTGCAAGGCCTAAATCAGGGACTGGCAAGAGTTATGCCTTGCATTGGGAAGTTGGGCGGGATCCTGTATTCGATCAGGTCGATGCAGAATACAGCCTTTTAACACTTCCAGTTAGACAAGGCTGTATGCTCAGTCCATTTCTGTTCATATTTTGTTGTATAAATCAGCTTGTCAAAGAACAGAGTGAAGGTAAAAGTAATGGTATATTTGTAAATGACTGCATTGAAGTAATTGAAATATTATTATTTGCAGACGATGTAGCAGATTAGATAATTGATTTACACAGAAAACTGATATATTAGAGTAATTTTGTATAAAATGTGGTATCGAAGTTAATCTAGAGAAGTCAAATATAGTTGTTTTCAGAAAAGGGGTATACTTAACAGGTTAGAACAATGGTATTTTGATTGAATGGAAATCAGCGCTGCCACATATGATAAATATTTGTGTATTATTTGTTCATCTCGATTAATTTGGACTAGAAACTGTGAAAAACTACCATTACAAGCACACCGTGTCTGTTTCCATGAATTCAAAAAATCGAATAGTGCCAGTGGCACCCGGCAGCCACAGTGCAGCGCCAATTCAAGCGTTGTTATATCCATATAATGCTGAGTGCCAAGCAAGGAAGCAACAACTCCAATCTTTTAACGTCTTTTGGTGTGATCGCGGTCGATAATCGAACTCCGACCTACCGATTGATGAGCGAACGCTCTATACCAACTGAGCTACATCCCCGGGATGTCGTGAATATTTGTTTATGCTAAGATAGCTCCTACAGAGTCCCGTTAAGCTATCAATGTGTTCATGCATGAAGTTACAAATAACTTCTATAGTATATATTTGTCAATCTAGCATAGATGTGATATAACATTTTCATTAGACAATTATTGCGACTCTTTATTATCATTGGTCAGATTAATGCTATAAATGACGAATAATGTTATTGTATTTAGGGTAACTATTGGGGAGGAAGTTTACATTGCGGCCACAGAAGATTGCCTTCTCCAAATATCTAGATACAGATGGTGTTCGGAGAAACAACTCTGTCGTCGTATGCGTTTCAGGCGGGGTTTTTCACTACGTCCGTTTTTTGGATGCGATGCGTTAAAAATAATCGCACAAGAACGCAACACGTTATTTTCAATGAGTTGTCATATACTAGGTCCGTTTTTTTCATGCATTGCTATGCGATGCGAATAAAATAGAACCTGTTCTATTTTATTCGCATCGCATTCAAAATCGCATTGGAATTCCCGCATGCAAAACGCGTGTAATGTAAACCCCCAAATCGCATGCGTCAACGCAATGCGATTTATTCGGACATAGTGTAAACCCCGCCTTACACTACGTCCGTTTTTTGGATGCGATGCGTTAAAAACAATCGCTCAAGAACGCAACACGTTATTGTCAATGAGTTGTCATACACTACGTCCGTTTTTTTCATGCGATGCGATGCGATGCGAATAAAATAGAACCTGTTCTATTTTATTTGCATCGCATTCAAAATTGCATCACCCCCTGGAACGTCCTGTTCTGCAGAGGTGCAGTGATCGGGGACTGTTTGCGAGAATTTGCAGTGATCGGGTGCACGTCGTGAATGTAAACAGAAGTTCGGTGTTAAAAAACAGTTCACTATTTGCTAAATGCGCGCAATTAGCTTTAAATTTTAATGGTTTACGAATGTTAAGGTTATGGTGATTATTTCCAGAAAGTTTTAATTTGCTAGCATGAAAATGAGGAAAGTTATCGGCGATAATCGGCACAACACGCTTTTTCAAGGAGACAAATTTGCAGATAATTTTTTAATTGTTTTATCTGAAAGATTTTTAAGAATCAGATATTGTTAATGTTTCACTTTTCAAAGTAAATGTAAAGTTTCTGCTCAATTGAGTGCATATTATTCATTAAATCAGCCCAAAAGTAATCCTGACGTGATCGGTGCGAATGACTGTACAACCACTGTACATGCCTGCAGTGATCGTAATTTTGTTTTGCAGTGATCGGTAGTGTACAGTATCCTCACCGTGGCTCACATCCTCATGGGGTTTTCTGAAGAGAAAGTAGATCGTTAGAACTTAGCTTTGTGAGCATAAGAACGGGTAAAAAAATCAGAAAATGTCCAAATGTGCTCGCATTTTTCAATATAAGCACAATATGGCGCCTCCCTAGAAACGTTGTCTTGACCCCCTCGAAAATCCTGCTGTGCAAAACTTCTGGATTAGCGTGCCCTTTGAAGGAGTTGAAAAGCCATGCATGTGCTTTAAAATCACTCTCTAAAAGATTACGAATGAGGTAACAGTGCAAAGTTTTTCAAATATAGATCATCTTTGTCCTACCATCGGAAGATATATGTAAGGGCGACAAGTAAAACGTGTCATGACCTAGCTTTCCTGATATACGTTTACACGTAAATCAGTTTAATTGTTTTAAATGTTTATTATGTGACTGAAAAATCTTGACATGCAAAGGTTATAAGATTGTTTATGCGCTATATTGTGAGAAAAGAACCAAAATTTGCTTGTTTCCGTTCATAAGATTCACATTGTAATGCATCACAATGACTCAATGCGACCTTTTTGACATTGGACATTTTTTGTTCTTGACATATCCTAAGTATTTGGGAAGAAATATTTTTATCAGATGAAGACATCAATAAAAATGTCTTATTAAAACTGCCACAGAAACAATTTTAAGGTTACAAGTTTTGTAATAATTTTAAGTTTTTAAACTAGTTTATGACCTTTTTCAAAGGCATTTTGAAGACGATAGATAGCGGATATAGTGTAGATTCTAACATCGTTAGCAAGCAAATGATACTTATGATTGAAAAAGCAGAATAGAAACAATAGCCCTTATATTAATAAATTATATTATTTAAATGATGCGCATCACTTCCTTGATATTACGGTGTATTATATCCACACAGAAACGTCCGATATATGGAATAGAGAAGTTGATCATCCATAGCATTTGTTCTATCGCGTTGATCATATGCACATTATGTATTTTTTTTCAAACTAACAGCTCTATGTTTAAAAATGATTTTAACAACAAAGTATTTTACTATATTATTTAATTCCATATTCTGTCATTCATAGTTGCCACTTAACAGATTTGAGGTATACATTGAATGTAAAGTGTCATGTCAATCACATGCTATTTCAAATCTTTCAATACAAATGAATAGCTTTATGTTTCAAACTATTTTAACATAACAATCGGCAATATGTAGTTAATTTCAAATTTTGTTATTCAAAGTTGTCTATGAAAAATAACACTGTTAGGTACATCGTGCTCATTTCCTTTATACGTTTATAAACGTAGAAACGTCTTGAATATATAAAGATTGTCTTCTACTCTTTTCATATTGGGACGATAAACAATACATATATATATTTCAAGTCAAAAGAGCAAGCGTTGTTTGTTGTCATTTGAAAAGATTGGCAACAACTGCTGGATGTTAAGTTATACTAGTGTGATTGCCTGATGATGCCCAAATGTTTGTGAGGCATTATCTGGGATTCCACCTTCCTAGGATTCGTCTGCTTTGTGGGATTGTCAGCCATACCACGTAAATGAAGACCAAAGTAAGTATGGGAACAATACTTACACCTAATCTTTTCGTCCATGTTGAACAGTCTGAACAGGATCAAAAATATATCTGTGTAATCCGAAAACATAAGTTTTTTGGACATTTTTATGTTTAAAATCCGATCACTGCATTATCCAAATTTCCGATCACTGCATTCCGAGTTCACTGTCCTCAACGATCACTGCACTAAATATCATTTTTACATTGTGTCCAATATCTTTGTTAATTTTCAACTGAATGTTTTCAACTTTTCGCAAATAAATGTATTATCATAAATGTTTAATTAGATATCATCTGGAAAGGAAATTATAACTACTTTTAATATAAACTTCGAATTTGTCTCCTTGAAAAAACGAGTTTTGCCGAGTATTACTGATAACTTTCCTCATTTTCATGCTAGCAACTTAAAACTTTCTGGAAATAATCACCATAACTTTCACATTCGTAAACTATTAAAATTTAAAGGAAATTGCGCGAATTTAGCAAATAGTGAACTGTTTTCTAACACCTAACTTATGTTTACATTTACGACGTGCACCCGATCACTGCACATTCTCGCGAACAGTCGCCGATCACTGCACCTCTGCAGAACAGGACGTTCCAGGGGGTGTGCATTGGAATTCCCTATATGACGTCATATTTTCATTATCTGAAAGGGGTATTCCAACCACGTGTAGGCAAATCAGCCATAAAAAATTAACCAACAGTTATCTGTACATCAGTACATACAAACATACATTCAGACTTGTATACATACATACATACATACATACATCAGATTATATAATAAAACCTGAACATACACGCATTGTAAATGCACATACAGTAATTACATGCATATGTACATACATATACATGTACATACATTAAAACATATGGAACTAAAACAATCGCACTTATGATATTCGCATTAAAATCGCATGCAAAACGCGTGTAATGTAAACCCCCAATTCGCATGCGTCAACGCAATGCGATTTATTCGGACGTAGTGTAAACCCCGCCTCTGCGATGACAGATTCTGTTGGTTCACAAATTTCTAAAAAAAATCATTGAGATTCAAAATATAAACTTCGCAGATAATAGTTTCGGAGCAACTTTAGAATTGGTTCGCCACCTTGAATACATTCTAAAGATTAACCCTAACCCTAAACCTAACACTACCCCTAACCCTAATACTAACCCTAAACCCTAATACTAACACTAACCCTAAACCCTAATACTAACCCTAACCCTAAACCCTAATACTTACCCTAAACCGAAACCCTAATAGGTGGCGAACCAATTCTAAAGTTATACCATAGTTTCAATATAGTTTCCGGATATTTTTCTTGTTTTCTTAAAAATAAGAAAGAATCGTGAAAATGTTCCTTTTGGTGGTGAAAATACGGATCTAAAATGATACGAGCCACGATAATAAGGACCAACATATTACTTGAGACGTTACGTTATCGATTCTACTACATATATGGACAAGTAAAACTTAAATTCCAATGTTGATTATATATAGGATGTAAATAAAGCAATGAAGGTTAAAAACAACTGAATACAATCCTCCGGGTCGGTTTCCATGATTTCGCATCTGCTGCCACTCGATGTGTCGCTCACATACATATGGTGCAGCTCTTTGGGGAACGAGGAATGTTAGCTGTATAAGCGCAGTACAAAATCGTGCTTGCCGATTTTTCATTGGAGTAAATAATAAAACCCCCAATTTGGCAGTAAGGGGTGACATGGGGTGGACAAGTACTTTTTCCAAACAGAGACTAGAAATACTGAGATTCTGGGTAAGGCTGCACCGTATGACATATAATAGATTGCCTTTCGTTATTAGTAGTTGGTCACGGCGTCTTGCCAAATCATGGGATACTATTGTGTCATCTTTGTTACAATCGTTGAATCTCCCAGTGATAAATTTGCTACATATATCTAATTGTGAATTGACTGCATCAGCTCAGCATATACAGTTGTTAGATCACCAGGAGTGGCTACGTGAACTGTGGAATGATCAGGGAAATCCCAATGGAAATAAGCTTCGTACATATAGACAGTTTAAGAACACTGTTATCCCAGAACCATATGTTACTTCTATATTGCCTAGATGGCACCGTAGTGTACTAGGAAAGCTACGTTGTGGTACATTTCCATTGGAACTAGAACGTGGTAGATTTTCCCGCCCTGTTACACCTCTTATTGATAGGATGTGTCGCCACTGTAATCATCAGACTGTCGAAGATGAAGTTCACTTCTTAGTAAATTGTCCATATTACTCAGATCTCCGGTATGACCTTTTCCAAAATGTTAGTATTTCGTACCCGAGTTTCACCAACTTATCGGATATTGAACAAACTACATTCCTTTTACAACTAGAACATATTGTAAATTCATTGGCCGCTTTAGTAAGCCGTATGTATCGGCGAAAGATATTAAGTCAACCACAATAATTATACTTAAATCTTGCCATATTTGAGATATTAACTCATATCTTAATCTTTCATTTTGTACTTGTATATCATTGTCTTGTGTGTCTCATTGGCCATATGGCCTGATGTTTGTATACTACTTTATGTTTTTAAATTGTCACTGTACCCGATTATATACAAAACATGTGACACATTAATAAAATATTTTGTCTGTCTGTCTGTCTGTCATAATTCTGCACAAGATCTCCCTGGTTGCCGAAAAGGACATGCTAGTATTTTCTCTGTACGACAACAAGGATTTCGAAATGAACATATGCCTTGAGAACAGAACATACTTGCTTACATTCAGGCCGAGATCCTTGGAATATGATGCACAAAATATCAGTATAATACATAATATAGGTGACAAGTGATTTGCCGGGGGCTTTTACGATTTGCATCATTGTGATACCAACTTTACTAAGTTTTTTTTTTTAAGCAGATATTTTTTATTCCACATAAACAGTCCCATCCCTGCTATTCTGTTCTTATTTAATGATATTTTTTTCCGGCTAAGATATGATTAACCAATCAGAGCGCACGACTCACGCGGGGAATCCCCTACCGAGAAGCGAACCCTCACTCCTTCTCAACTCGACAGCAGTGAAGCGTAGCTTGACTCGTTAGCGGTCAGGCTAATCAGCCCGAGTCTACAACGATTGACGGCGATCGAGTCCCTTTAAAACAACACGTTTTTATGGTTCACTGACTAAGGGTAGCTTTACCCTTGGTGATAATGGTAGGCCTACGGCCCAGATGAAAGACAAAACATAGAATTTCTAAAAGTCAGAACACTTAAGGCGTACGCCGGGTTACAATCATGTGATTCGCCGGTTATGTCGATTTCGGCGGCGTACGCAGGGTATTGCGTCGGGTCCCGAATCAAGCATAGCAAACGGGGATACCGGAAGTGAAAAACGGGGAACCCCGTGACGTCACATTAATCTTTCGTCGCCATGTTCGAGTTCAGAATGATAGAATGCTGTCATTTGTTGTTATTCGGTGTCTTGATTGACTGTTCAAGTTAAGTTGATTTAATTTGGATGATACGTTATAACAGTTGAGAATGTCACTTGAAGATCCTTTTTTTGTCGTGAGAAGGTAAGATACGGTTGATATTCCAAAAACTTGACGTTTTGGGAACAATTAAAACGTGAACATTATTGACAGTACTGTCAGTAGTAATGCTCATGGTAAGGTCAGGCAACTCCTGTCAGCTGAAATCCAAACCTAAACAGTACCATTGCCAAAAGGACATACCCTTATTACAAGCAGGGCAGAAACGTTTGAAATGTCATGTGGACTAGTAGTATGATGACCAGACATTCTGTAATCCCCTTTCACGAGGGATAGTAGAAGCTTATCAATGTAACCAAGTTATGCTTTAATTATTTCAAATTGTAAAAATATTACAAACGTTATCACTTTCTGTGTCTTTGTGATCTGGTCGTTCAGAATGTAATATAATGTTTAATTAAGTTGAAACTAAGAAAACACAATTTCCTTTGCAAGTTTCGAAGTTTTTTGTACAGTACAGTCACAGTCTGATTAAAATCGACGGTTTTCCGTGGAATAAAAAATGCAAAATAGTGCATCTACCGGGATACGAACTCGTTCGTGGGTTTCCACGCCAAACCGTCTGAAAGCACCCCGTACACTAGCGTGTTCGGGCGCAATTCAACTAGCCAATCAAAAGATGCCCAACAAATGCTTTCGGTGCGAGAAACTAGGGGCAGATAACTCCAAACAGCTATCCTTTTGTCTGTTCCGAATGCTTTCAAAACCGCAACCGTTTAAATACTATGATGTGATTGGTCAGCTATTTGACTGGGTTTTGGCTGCGCTAAACTGGTTCTGAACACACGCCTATACGGGGTGTTCTCAGACCTTGTGGCGAGGAATCTACAGAACCTGTTCGTATCCCGGCAGATGCAAAATTTTGCAAATTTTATTCCTCGGAACAAGGTCAATTTTAATCAGACTGAGTACAGTCAATTTATTCATTGTTAAAATGATCAAACATATTTTGCACATGTCATATTTGAAGAAAAAGGAACTTACCTAATAGTGTGTTTTATTTTTTTGGGTCATAATTCTTCCATTTTCAAAATCTTATGCTTCTTTGCGCTCATTAGCCCAGCATGCTACATTGGGTGCGCAGTCATTGCACATAAACCGACGTTTAGATCAGTGCAGAAAACTCCCGCCTATCCGACCGCCCGGAACGGTCTGTTTTCAAGCCGGATAGTACTGTCAAATTTTGAAGCCAGCCTGTCTGGTGGTCTGGTAGATATTTTGCTCTAAAACAACAGATATTTTTCACAATAACAGGCAGGGTAAAAGTGACATGTAAGACCAGATTAATATAATAAGATAACCAGCATATGCAACATCTAAAAACGCTTTATCTAAACTCATTGCACTGCTGTTTGTGTACTGATCACAGAGAGACACTTACAACAGACAGTGAATGGAGATTTAAGTCTGTCACAAAATATAAACACTCAGAATGTTTCAACATATTAAACCATAATTCTAACTTACCCAAAGGCACTTTTACAATGTTTTATAATCCTTATTATACGAATAACTTTACATATTTCCGAACAGTTGATCAATACCAAAGTCACCGACAGGACCATTTGAAAGTCATATATTGGCAATATGTTATTAATATAAAGAATTGAAATCTTGACATTTGTTACTGCTTGAATCATCCGCCGTTGTTTACAGTAACACTGAAGATATGTTCAAAACATACAGTCATAAATATCTGTTAAAAAGTTTTGTCAACATGTTTGGGTGGCGGGATAGCGCAGGGGTTAGCACATTCGGCTTCGGATCAAGAGGTCCTGGGTTCGAATCCCACCAGGGGCATGGCAGCTTTGTCTGCAGTAGAGAACTGTTCCACACTCAGTAAGGTTTGGGTGCAATGCTACACTGAATTACAGCGTAGTACCATCCATGGTTTGCTAGTTCCAGCCGATGCTCACAGGTTTCACCGCAATGCATAGCATGGTTGCGGGCTTTTTCCCTGCAATAAAACTAGCAGCCGTGACCTCAAATGGGGTTACAGGGATCACAGCCTTAAAAACCTATTTTCATCTTCTTCTCCAGTTCCAAAAGGCCTATAAAGCTGAAAAGATGTGTACAGACTCCTTTTTTTCATGGGGATTCTAAATTGTAAATTTGGTCACCTCAAATGGGGTCACACCTTAAAAACAGTTTTTCATCTTCTTCTTCTTCAGTTCCAAAGGGTCTAGAGAGCTGAAAAGTTTTGTGCAGACTTCTTGGCAAATGGGGATCCATACTAAACTGTAGATTTCGTGACCCCGCGACCTCAAATGGGGTCACAGGGGTCACAACCCCAAAAACCTATTTTCATCTTCTTCTCCAGTTCCAAAAGGTCAAAAGAGCTGAAAAGTTGTGTTCAGACTCCTTGGCTTATGGGGATTCTGAATAATTATTGTAGATTTGGTGACCCCTAATAGGGTCCCAGGGGTCATGACCTTAAAAACCTAATTTCATCTTCTTCTTCAGTAACAAAGGATGTAGAGAGCTGAAAAGTTGTGTGCAGACTCCTTGGAGAATGAGGATTCTAAATTGTAGATTTGCTGAGCCCATGACCCCAAATAGGGTCACAGGGGTCACATCCATTAAAAACCTATTTCATTTTCTTCTGCAGTACCAAAAGGTGTAGAGAGCTGAAATGTTTTGTTGAAGAACAACTGTTGGCGAGGAAGGGAATTATGCTATGGAATTATGATGCATGTTATGCATGTTGTTTGACTTCAAGGAACTCTTATGATTGCTACAATTGCATTTTGGAACAATCAAAATTCAACATTTGTAACTGTATGTCTGAAATTGTTTACTGCACGTGTCTATTACATATATATAGTCGTCTCTGCCTGCTTGTAAGCTATTTAGCAGCTCCGACTAAGTCGGAGCTGCTATCAGTTTTTGTGCAGTTTCCATCGCCGCCGCCGCGTTTTGTATTGGTTATAACTTTTTTCCTATAAGGTTTTGAGAACTCATATACATAACTTCTTACTTATACCCCTGGGGAATTTTTTGGACATGTTCACATTCAAGGTCAAATGTCAAGGTCACGAGTTCTGAAATCGCTAAAAAAATCCTTGTAAACACGATTACTTGAAACATATTTGTGCTATCAGGCTGTTATTTGGTGTATATCAACTATGGAGAAAAGCCAAGATTTGAAAAGGTTTTCACTAACATCTGTCAAAGGTCAAGGTCATAGCGAGGTCACAACTTAAGCATGCTTTTGCGAAAATGTCTTATTTCAACTATTAACACTTTGAATCATTACATGATTGTGATACACAATGAAAAGTGATCACTGATTGTGTGACCTTGAATTTTTAAGGTCAAGGTCACGACATAGGGTCATGGTCACCAGTTCTGAAATCACTAAATAACTTCTTTCCAATGAGGTATCAACACCTCATATACATAACTTCTTACTTATGTCCCTTGGGAATTATTTTGACATGTTCATATTCAAGGTCAAAGGTCAAGGTCACGAGTTCTGAAATCGCTAAAAAAATCCTTGTAAACACGATAACTTGAAAAATATTTGTGCTATCAGGCTGTTATTTGGTGTATATCAACTATGGAGAAAGGCCAAGATTTGAAAAGGTTTTCACTAACATCTGTCAAAGGCCAAGGGCATAGCGAGGTCACAACTTAAGCATGCTTTTGCGAAAATGTCTTATTTTAACTATTAACACTTTGAATCCTTACATGGTTGTGATACACAATGAAAAGTGATCACTGATTGTGTGACCTTGAATTTTAAAGGTCAAGGTCACGAGATAGGGTTATGGTCATCAGTTCTGAAATCACTAAATAACTTCTTTCCAAGGAGGTATCAACACCTCATATACATAACTTCTTACTTATGCCCCTGGGGAATTATTTTGACATGTTCATATTCAAGGTCAAAGGTCAAGGTCACAAGTTCTGAAATTGCCCCAAAAAATCCTTGTAAACACGATAACTTGAACAATATTTTTGCTATCAGGCTCTTCTTTGGTGTATATCAACTATGGAGAAAGACCAAGATTTGTAAACGTTTTCGCTAAAATCTGTCAAAGGTCAAGGTCACAGTGAGGTCAAAACTTAAGCATGCTTTTGTGAATATGCCATATTTTAACTATGAACACTTTGAGTCATTGCATGATTGTTATACGCGATGAAAAGTGATCATTGATGGTCAAGGTCAAGGTCATGAGATATTGGTTAAAGTCACGTTAATCCTTGGATAAAATTTTGAAAGAAGAAATAGGTTTTAAGAACAAACTTGTGAAAAGTGACCCGAGTGATGATTAGTAATAACTCGAATAATGAACAAATTTTTGTTAAAAGTAACTCCCATTTCATTGATGCTGACGAGAAGGCGGAACAGGGAAAGGCGAGACCCTAAGTTTCGGAGCTGCTCTGCTTTTGCGGTGTCCCGCAAACGCTAATCTAGTTAATTTTACTTCTTTTGAATGAAAATCACTAGAATCTTAAAATTGTTTGTCAACATACTCTTACCAGCAGAAAGTTTGGTGATGATTCATTGCATATCAAACCTATTATGTCATATGTAACTCTTCAACATTTGAAAACATAGCTTCTAAATACTGGGGAGCTGACTGAGCCAATGGCTTTGTTTTTAGTTATGTTTTCACTGCTATGAATGCTGATTATATGTAGAAGTTGACTGAAGTAGAGCCCTGTGTTGCAGTGAGGTGGAGAAGGTGGTTATATGTAGAAGTTGACTGAAGTAGAGCCCTGTGTTGCAGTGAGGTGGAGAAGGTGGTTATATGTAGAAGTTGACTGAAGTAGAGCCCTGTGTTGCAGTGAGGTGGAGAAGGTGGTTATATGTAGAAGTTGACTGAAGTAGAGCCCTGTGTTGCAGTGAGGTGGAGAAGGTGGTTGTATGTAGAAGTTGACTGAAGTAGAGCCCTGTGTTGCAGTGAGGTGGAGAAGGTGGTTATATGTAGAAGTTGACTGAAGTAGAGCCCTGTGTTGCAGTGAGGTGGAGAAGGTGGTTGTATGTAGAAGTTGACTGAAGTAGAGCCCTGTGTTGCAGTGAGGTGGAGAAGGTGGTTGTATGTAGAAGTTGACTGAAGTAGAGCCCTGTGTTGCAGTGAGGTGGAGAAGGTGGTTATATGTAGAAGTTGACTGAAGTAGAGCCCTGTGTTGCAGTGAGGTGGAGAAGGTGATTATATGTAGAAGTTGACTGAAGTAGAGCCCTGTGTTGCAGTGAGGTGGAGAAGGTGATTGTATGTAGAAGTTGACTGAAGTAGAGCCCTGTGTTGCAGTGAGGTGGAGAAGGTGGTTGTATGTAGAAGTTGACTGAAGTAGAGCCCTGTGTTGCAGTGAGGTGGAGAAGGTGGTTATATGTAGAAGTTGACTGAAGTAGAGCCCTGTGTTGCAGTGAGGTTGAGAAGGTGGTTATATGTAGTAGTTGACTGAAGTAGAGCCCTGTGTTGCAGTGAGGTGGAGAAGGTGGTTATATGTAGAAGTTGACTGAAGTAGAGCCCTGTGTTGCAGTGAGGTGGAGAAGGTGGTTGTATGTAGAAGTTGACTGAAGTAGAGCCCTGTGTTGCAGTGAGGTGGAGAAGGTGGTTATATGTAGAAGTTGACTGAAGTAGAGCCCTGTGTTGCAGTGAGGTGGAGAAGGTGGTTATATGTAGAAGTTGACTGAAGTAGAGCCCTGTGTTGCAGTGAGGTGGAGAAGGTGGTTACATGTAGAAGTTGACTGAAGTAGAGCCCTGTGTTGCAGTGAGGTGGAGAAGGTGGTTGTATGTAGAAGTTGACTGAAGTAGAGCCCTGTGTTGCAGTGAGGTGGAGAAGGTGGTTATATGTAGAAGTTGACTGAAGTAGAGCCCTGTGTTGCAGTGAGGTGGAGAAGGTGGTTGTATGTAGAAGTTGACTGAAGTAGAGCCCTGTGTTGCAGTGAGGTGGAGAAGGTGGTTGTATGTAGAAGTTGACTGAAGTAGAGCCCTGTGTTGCAGTGAGGTGGAGAAGGTGGTTATATGTAGAAGTTGACTGAAGTAGAGCCCTGTGTTGCAGTGAGGTGGAGAAGGTGATTATATGTAGAAGTTGACTGAAGTAGAGCCCTGTGTTGCAGTGAGGTGGAGAAGGTGATTGTATGTAGAAGTTGACTGAAGTAGAGCCCTGTGTTGCAGTGAGGTGGAGAAGGTGGTTGTATGTAGAAGTTGACTGAAGTAGAGCCCTGTGTTGCAGTGAGGTGGAGAAGGTGGTTATATGTAGAAGTTGACTGAAGTAGAGCCCTGTGTTGCAGTGAGGTGGAGAAGGTGGTTATATGTAGTAGTTGACTGAAGTAGAGCCCTGTGTTGCAGTGAGGTGGAGAAGGTGGTTATATGTAGAAGTTGACTGAAGTAGAGCCCTGTGTTGCAGTGAGGTGGAGAAGGTGGTTGTATGTAGAAGTTGACTGAAGTAGAGCCCTGTGTTGCAGTGAGGTGGAGAAGGTGGTTATATGTAGAAGTTGACTGAAGTAGAGCCCTGTGTTGCAGTGAGGTGGAGAAGGTGGTTATATGTAGAAGTTGACTGAAGTAGAGCCCTGTGTTGCAGTGAGGTGGAGAAGGTGGTTACATGTAGAAGTTGACTGAAGTAGAGCCCTGTGTTGCAGTGAGGTGGAGAAGGTGGTTGTATGTAGAAGTTGACTGAAGTAGAGCCCTGTGTTGCAGTGAGGTGGAGAAGGTGGTTATATGTAGAAGTTGACTGAAGTAGAGCCCTGTGTTGCAGTGAGGTGGAGAAGGTGATTGTATGTAGAAGTTGACTGAAGTAGAGCCCTGTGTTGCAGTGAGGTGGAGAAGGTGGTTATATGTAGAAGTTGACTGAAGTAGAGCCCTGTGTTGCAGTGAGGTGGAGAAGGTGGTTGTATGTAGAAGTTGACTGAAGTAGAGCCCTGTGTTGCAGTGAGGTGGAGAAGGTGGTTATATGTAGAAGTTGACTGAAGTAGAGCCCTGTGTTGCAGTGAGGTGGAGAAGGTGGTTGTATGTAGAAGTTGACTGAAGTAGAGCCCTGTGTTGCAGTGAGGTGGAGAAGGTGGTTATATGTAGAAGTTGACTGAAGTAGAGCCCTGTGTTGCAGTGAGGTGGAGAAGGTGGTTGTATGTAGAAGTTGACTGAAGTAGAGCCCTGTGTTGCAGTGAGGTGGAGAAGGTGATTATATGTAGAAGTTGACTGAAGTAGAGCCCTGTGTTGCAGTGAGGTGGAGAAGGTGGTTATATGTAGTAGTTGACTGAAGTAGAGCCCTGTGTTGCAGTGAGGTGGAGAAGGTGGTTGTATGTAGAAGTTGACTGAAGTAGAGCCCTGTGTTGCAGTGAGGTGGAGAAGGTGGTTATATGTAGAAGTTGACTGAAGTAGAGCCCTGTGTTGCAGTGAGGTGGAGAAGGTGGTTGTATGTAGAAGTTGACTGAAGTAGAGCCCTGTGTTGCAGTGAGGTGGAGAAGGTGGTTACATGTAGAAGTTGACTGAAGTAGAGCCCTGTGTTGCAGTGAGGTGGAGAAGGTGGTTATATGTAGAAGTTGACTGAAGTAGAGCCCTGTGTTGCAGTGAGGTGGAGAAGGTGGTTGTATGTAGAAGTTGACTGAAGTAGAGCCCTGTGTTGCAGTGAGGTGGAGAAGGTGATTATATGTAGAAGTTGACTGAAGTAGAGCCCTGTGTTGCAGTGAGGTGGAGAAGGTGGTTGTATGTAGAAGTTGACTGAAGTAGAGCCCTGTGTTGCAGTGAGGTGGAGAAGGTGATTATATGTAGAAGTTGACTGAAGTAGAGCCCTGTGTTGCAGTGAGGTGGAGAAGGTGGTTATATGTAGAAGTTGACTGAAGTAGAGCCCTGTGTTGCAGTGAGGTGGAGAAGGTGGTTGTATGTAGAAGTTGACTGAAGTAGAGCCCTGTGTTGCAGTGAGGTGGAGAAGGTGGTTATATGTAGAAGTTGACTGAAGTAGAGCCCTGTGTTGCAGTGAGGTGGAGAAGGTGGTTATATGTAGAAGTTGACTGAAGTAGAGCCCTGTGTTGCAGTGAGGTGGAGAAGGTGGTTGTATGTAGAAGTTGACTGAAGTAGAGCCCTGTGTTGCAGTGAGGTGGAGAAGGTGGTTATATGTAGAAGTTGACTGAAGTAGAGCCCTGTGTTGCAGTGAGGTGGAGAAGGTGGTTGTATGTAGAAGTTGACTGAAGTAGAGCCCTGTGTTGCAGTGAGGTGGAGAAGGTGGTTATATGTAGAAGTTGACTGAAGTAGAGCCCTGTGTTGCAGTGAGGTGGAGAAGGTGGTTATATGTAGAAGTTGACTGAAGTAGAGCCCTGTGTTGCAGTGAGGTGGAGAAGGGTGGTTATATGTAGAAGTTGACTGAAGTAGAGCCCTGTGTTGCAGTGAGGTGGAGAAGGTGGTTGTATGTAGAAGTTGACTGAAGTAGAGCCCTGTGTTGCAGTGAGGTGGAGAAGGTGATTATATGTAGAAGTTGACTGAAGTAGAGCCCTGTGTTGCAGTGAGATGGAGAAGGTGATTGTATGTAGAAGTTGACTGAAGTAGAGCCCTGTGTTGCAGTGAGGTGGAGAAGGTGATTGTATGTAGAAGTTGACTGAAGTAGAGCCCTGTGTTGCAGTGAGGTGGAGAAGGTGGTTATATGTAGAAGTTGACTGAAGTAGAGCCCTGTGTTGCAGTGAGGTGGAGAAGGTGATTATATGTAGAAGTTGACTGAAGTAGAGCCCTGTGTTGCAGTGAGGTGGAGAAGGTGGTTGTATGTAGAAGTTGACTGAAGTAGAGCCCTGTGTTGCAGTGAGGTGGAGAAGGTGATTGTATGTAGAAGTTGACTGAAGTAGAGCCCTGTGTTGCAGTGAGGTGGAGAAGGTGATTATATGTAGAAGTTGACTGAAGTAGAGCCCTGTGTTGCAGTGAGGTGGAGAAGGTGGTTGTATGTAGAAGTTGACTGAAGTAGAGCCCTGTGTTGCAGTGAGGTGGAGAAGGTGATTATATGTAGAAGTTGACTGAAGTAGAGCCCTGTGTTGCAGTGAGGTGGAGAAGGTGATTGTATGTAGAAGTTGACTGAAGTAGAGCCCTGTGTTGCAGTGAGGTGGAGAAGGTGGTTATATGTAGAAGTTGACTGAAGTAGAGCCCTGTGTTGCAGTGAGGTGGAGAAGGCGCTCCAGACAGCAGGAGGACTGTACAGTCGGTGGAAGGAACTATACACTCAGTCTGGCACGGTCTCTAAAGAGGAACTTGAGTGGACTACCAATGAATTGCGTAATAGTCTACGCAGTATAGAGTGGGACCTTGAGGACCTTGAAGAAACTGTTGGTATCCTGCAAATATGTATTCTCTTCAGTTACATTCACTTTGATTTACAAAAAATAATTTACAATAATGTATTTAATTTTTAGCTCATCTGGTCTGGTCTGAAAGGCCTGATGGGCTTATGGCCTGTCATGGTGTATGGCGTCTGTCCGTCCGTCCATCTGTAAACTTTTCACATTTTCATCTTTTTCTCCAGAACCACTTGGTCTAGGGAGCTGAAATTTTGTGTACAGACTCATTGGCCAATGGGGATTCTAAATTGTAGACCCTGTGACTCCAAATAAGGTCTCAGGGGTCACAGCCTTAAACACCCATTTTCATCTTCTTCTCCAGTTGCAAAAGGCCTAGAAAGCTGGAAAGTTGTGTGCAGACTCCTTGGCTAATGGGAATTCTAAAAAGTAGATGTGGTGACCCCGTGACCTTAATTGGGGTCACAACCATAAAACTTATTTTCATCTTTTTCTGCAGTTCCAAAAGGTCTAGAGACTCCTTGGCTAATGGGGATACTAAATTGTAGATTTTGTGACCCTGCAGGGAATGGGAAAGATACCTTTGACAATGGGCCATTTTAAGGTCTTTTAATCATTTTAAGCTCATCAGGCCTGAATGGCCCGATGGGCTTATGGCATGGCATGGTGTCCGGCGTCCGTCCATCCGTCGGTCCATCCGTAACCTTTCGCTTTTTCGACTTCTTCTCCAGAACCAATGACTCCACAGAGCTGATATTTTATGTGCAGACTCCTTGGCCAATGGGGATCCTAAATTGTAGATTTCGTGACCCCATGACCCCAAATGGTGTCACAGGGGTCACATCCTTAAAAACCTATTTTCATCTTCTTCTCCAGTTCCAAAAGGTCTAGAGAGCTGAAAAGTTGTGTGCAGACTCCTTGGCCCATTGGGATTCTAAATTGAAGATTTCGTGACCCCATGACCCCAAATGGTGTCACAGGGGTTACATCCTTAAAAAGCTATTTTCATCTTCTTCTCCAGTTCCAAAAGGTCTAGAGAGCTGAAAAGTTGTATGCAGACTCCTTGGCCAATGGGGATTATAAATTGTAGATTTCGTGACCCCGTGACCCCAAATTGGGTCACAGGGGTCACATCCTTTAAAACCTATTTTCATCTTCTTCTCCAGTTCCAAAAGGTCTAGACAGCTGAAAAGTTGTATGCAGGCTCCTTGCCCAATGGGGATTCTAAATTGTAGATTTCGTGACCCTATGACCCCAATCAAGGTCACAAGTCATGACCCAAAAACCTATTTTCAACTTTATTTCAAGTATGTAAAGCTCTAGAAAGGTGAAATGTTGTGTAGAGATTCTTTTGTCAAAGGTGATTACTAATTGTAGGATAGGTAATTTTGATTGGTGACATTTGGAGTCACAGGGTCATGATCTAAAAACCTATTTTTATCTTGTTAACAATGTATTACTTGAGATAATTTAGATATTCAACCTTAGATAATAAATCAATCAAATCCTGATGAGCTACAGAGGCCATGGCTCTATTTTTGGAATTTCAAATGGGCCATTCCCCTTCTTGCATTAGTAAAATTTGAAATTTGAATGGGCCATTTTTTCATCCAATGTGCAAAATGGCCCATGGCCCCTGCCTTTCCCAATCCCTGCCCTGTGACCCCAAATAATGTGTCAGGGGTCACAACCCATAAAACCTATTTCATCTTATTCTCCAGGAAGAAGAGCTCTAGAACAAGCTGAGAAAAATTATTATAACAATACAAATCTTGATGAGCTTCAGAGCCCATGGCTCTATTTTTAGCTCATCTGGCCTGCAAGGCCTGATGGGCTTTTGGCATGGCATGGTGTCCGGCATCCGGCCGTCTGTAAACTTTTTGCTTTTTCGTCGTCTTCTTCTCCAGAACCACTTGGTCTAGGGAGCTGAAATTTTGTGTACAGACTCCTCGGCCAATGGGGATTCTAAATTGTAAATTTTGTGACCTTGTGACCCCAAATAGGGTAATAGGGTTCAAGACCTTAAAAACCTATTTTCATCTTCTTCTCCAGTACCAAAAGGTCTAGAAAGCTGAAATGTTGTGTACAGCCTCCTTGGCCAATGGGGATTCTAAATTGTAGATTTCGTGACCCTTGCTACCCCAAATATAGGTCACAGAGGTCATAACCTGCAAACCTATTTTCATCTTCTCAAATATGAAAAGCTCTAGAAAGATGAAATGTTGTATGCAGACGCGTTAGGCAATGGAGATTCTCAATTGTATATTTGTTGACCCTGTAAACCCCCAAAATGGGTCACAGGGGTCATGACCTGAAAACTTTCTTAAATTGTTTTCTTCAGTACAAAAAGCTCTAGCAAGCTGTAATGTTTTGTACATGGTCCTTGGCCAAAGGAGATTCTAAATTGTAGATTTGATAAATGTATTACTGGTACTTGAGATAATGTAGATATTCAACATTAGATAATATATAAATGAAGTCCTGATGAGCTACAGAGCCCATGGCTCTATTTTTTTTTTATTTTGATATAAACAATATGAAAATGCACTGAGTAGTTCAACAGATATAAATTGTGCAAGAAGTTGTGAAAAGCGCTGCTTGTTTAAAAATATATGAAGTGTGTAAATTACTTTTTCGCAAATTTTATATGGGATTGTAGGCAATTCTGTCCCCTTTTTTTTTGATATATAGATATTTGAAAACAACCAATTGGTTCAGAAGATAGTGCTCAAGTGGGGTCTGTTATAATTTCTCGGCCTGCAAGACGCGATTATATATGCGAGTAAACGGCGCCGGGGGGCAGTGGAAGCATGTGGGTGATAATTAGCCCCCAGAGAAAATGAGAAGTGTACAATCATTTCTTTTCGAATTATTGCCCTTGTTCCTTTTTCTTGGGTCTGGCAGCCGGCAGGGGACATTGATGTCTTCTTGTTATTATGAAAAATGCTTTATCGGAACTTATGCCTTCATTGTAACTTCTAGTTCCTTTAAAAATTACATGTTTCCTTTGTCACATACTTATGTCATAACCTTTGACCTTGTGATGTTGATTTTGGTGAAAGATATTTTTGTCTGAAAAATTTAACCATAGCAATAATATCTGATTGACTCAGTGATTGACCTTTGATATTTGACATGTTTATTCATTGTGACTAAATCCTTCAGACGATGCCCTTCTTTTCAAGCTGATCAAAGACCATTTCATGTTAAATGCAGATCTAGATCTTTCGTAAGTTACTGTTACAGTTTAACTGATTATTTAGTAGATTAATTGTCCAGGTGGGGTGGGGGGTTATACATGTATGTGTGTATGAAATTTATCCTGGAAAAGCTGTTAGGCCTTAACTTGGACAAAGGAATTGTAGAAAAGAATCCACGCAAGTTCAAGATAGACGAGATTGAGTTGAGAGAACGGAGGAACTTCATCAACAAGACAAAATGGATGGTGAAGGTGAGTGACAACATTGTAGGACATGCTCCTCTCTTACTCTTTAACTAACACTTACTTCAAATTCATATTTCATGGATACATTTAAAAGATGCAGAACATGTTCAATTATTTCTAATCTGGGGAGGATGGTTGATGATGAATGAAGGTGGGTCTCACCTGGGGAGGATGGTTGATGATGAATGATGGTGGGTCTGATCAGGGGAGGATGGTTGGTGATGAATGATGGTGGGTCTAATCTGGGGAGGATTGTTGATGGTGAATGATGGTGGGTCTGATCTGGGGAGGATGGTTGATGATGAATGAAGGTGGGTCTAATCTGGGGAGGATGGTTGATGGTGAATGATGATGTGTCTGATCTGGGGAGGATTGTTGATGGTGAATGATGATGTGTCTGATCTGGGGAGGATGGTTGATGGTGAATGATGGTGGGTCTGATCTGGGGAGGATGGTTGATGATGAATGATGGTGGGTCTCACCTGGGGAGGATGTTTGATGATGAATGATGGTGTGTCTGATCTGGGGAGGATGGTTGATGATGAATGAAGGTGGGTCTGATCTGGGGAGGATGGTTGGTGATGAATGATGGTGGGTCTCACCTGGGGAGGATGGTTGATGGTGAATGATGATGTGTCTGATCTGGGGAGAATGGTTGATGGTGAATGATGGTGTGTCTGATCTGGGGAGGATGGTTGATGGTGAATGATGGTGTGTCTGATCTGGGGAGGATGGTTGATGGTGAATGATGATGTGTCTGATCTGGGGAGGATGGTTGATGATGAATGATGGTGGGTCTAATCTGGGGAGGATGGTTGATGGTGAATGATGGTGGGTCTAATCTGGGGAGGATGTTTGATGATGAATGATGGTGGGTCTGATCTGGGGAGGATGGTTGATGATGAATGATGGTGGGTCTGATCTGGGGAGGATGTTTGATGATAAATGAAGGTTGGTCTGATCTGGGGAGAATGGTTGATGATGAATGAAGGTGGGTCTCACCTGGGGAGGATGTTTGATGATGAATGATGGTGTGTCTGATCTGGGGAGGATGGTTGATGATGAATGATGGTGGGTCTGATCTGGAGAGGATGGTTGATGATGAATGAAGGTGGGTCTGATCTGGGGAGGATGTTTGATGATGAATGATGGTGTGTCTAATCTGGGGAGGATGGTTGATGATGAATGAAGGTGGGTCTGATCTGGAGAGGATGGTTGATGATGAATGATGGTGGGTCTGATCTGGGGAGGATGGTTGGTGATGAATGAAGGTGGGTCTGATCTGGGGAGGATGTTTGATGATGAATGATGGTGGGTCTGATCTGGGGAGGATGGTTGATGATGAATGAAGGTGTGTCTGATCTGGGGAGGATGTTTGATTGTGAATGATGGTGGGTCTAATCTGGGGAGGATGGTTGATGGTGAATGATGATGTGTCTGATCTGGGGAGGATGTTTGATGGTGAATGATGGTGTGTCTAATCTGGGGAGGATGGTTGATGATGAATGAAGGTGGGTCTGATCTGGAGAGGATGGTTGATGATGAATGATGGTGGGTCTAATCTGGGGAGGATGTTTGATTGTGAATGATGGTGGGTCTAATCTGGGGAGGATGGTTGATGGTGAATGATGATGTGTCTGATCTGGGGAGGATGTTTGATGGTGAATGATGGTGTGTCTGATCTGGGGAGGATGTTTGATGATGAATGATGGTGGGTCTGATCTGGGGAGGATGGTTGATGATGAATGATGGTGGGTCTAATCTGGGGAGGATGGTTGATGATGAATGAAGGTGGGTCTAATCTGGGGAGGATGTTTGATGATGAATGATGGTGGGTCTGATCTAGGGAGGGTGGTTGATGATGAATGATGGTGGGTCTGATCTGGGGAGGATGGTTGGTGATGAATGATGGTGGGTCTAATCTGGGGAGGATGGTTGATGATGAATGAAGGTGGGTCTAATCTGGGGAGGATGTTTGATGATGAATGATGGTGGGTCTGATCTGGGGAGGATGGTTGATGATGAATGATGGTGGGTCTGATCTGGGGAGGATGGTTGATGATGAATGATGGTGGGTCTCACCTGGGGTGGATGTTTGATGATGAATGATGGTGGGTCTGATCTGGGGAGGATGGTTGATGATGAATGATGGTGGGTCTGATCTGGGGAGGATGGTTGATGGTGAATGAAGGTGGGTCTCACCTGGGGTGGATGGTTGATGGTGAATGAAGGTGGGTCTCACCTGGGGAGGATGGTTGATGATGAATGAAGGTGGGTCTCACCTGGGGTGGATGGTTGATGATGAATGAAGGTGTGTCTCACCTGGGGTGGATGGTTGATGGTGAATGAAGGTGAGTCTCACCTGGGGAGGATGGTTGATGATGAATGATGGTGTGTCTGATCTGGGGAGGATGGTTGATGGTGAATGAAGGTGGGTCTCACCTGGGGTGGATGGTTGATGGTGAATGATGGTGGGTCTAATCTGGGGAGGATGGTTGATGATTAATGATGGTGTGTCTGATCTGGGGAGGATGGTTGATGGTGAATGATGGTGGGTCTGATCTGGGGAGGATGGTTGATGGTGAATGATGGTGGGTCTGATCTGGGGAGGATGTTTGATGATGAATGAAGGTGGGTCTGATCTGGGGTGGATGGTTGATGGTGAATGAAGGTGGGTCTCACCTGGGGAGGATGGTTGATGATGAATGAAGGTGGGTCTCACCTGGGGAGGATGGTTGATGATGAATGAAGGTGGGTCTCACCTGGGGTGGATGGTTGATGGTGAATGAAGGTGGGTCTCACCTGGGGAGGATGGTTGATGATGAATGAAGGTGGGTCTCACCTGGGGAGGATGGTTGATGATGAATGATGGTGTGTCTGATCTGGGGAGGATGGTTGATGGTGAATGAAGGTGGGTCTCACCTGGGGTGGATGGTTGATGGTGAATGATGGTGGGTCTAATCTGGGGAGGATGGTTGATGATGAATGATGGTGTGTCTGATCTGGGGAGGATGGTTGATGGTGAATGATGGTGGGTCTGATCTGGGGAGGATGGTTGATGGTGAATGATGGTGGGTCTGATCTGGGGAGGATGGTTGATGATAAATGAAGGTGGGTCTGATCTGGGGAGGATGTTTGATGGTGAATGAAGGTGGGTCTCACCTGGGGTGGATGGTTGATGGTGAATGATGGTGGGTCTGACCTTGGGAGGATGGTTGATGATTAATGAAGGTGGGTCTCACCTGAGGAGGATGGTTGATGATTGTAGATCTAAGTTCTTTTTTCTCATTAGACTCACCAGACAGAAGTTCTGAATTCAGGTTTATGTATGGTGATTATGATGTCAATCATTATATTAGAAAATTCATGAAAATCCATTGACATGTTGTAGATTTTACTCACTTTCAAAAGAAAATGACATTTTATAGCAAAGGGAAGTAACTCTTATCTGCAGTTTTTGAATTGAAATGAAAAACAGGGCTATTTCCACACATGATTTTAAATGTTGAATGCTATTTTTCAGGCACTCTTAGATATACAAATAGAGTATATCTTAGAGGTGAAATGGTTCGATTGGGTTTCGGTTCGGTTCGTATTGCGATATAGGACCCTCGATTCGATACATTTTCGATTCGGTACAAAACCAAGAATGTCTTTAAATATATGAACTAAAACCATAACAAATCACATGTTTTTATCCCACCGGTATGTAATACCGTAGGATATAGTCATCACCCTGGCAGTCTGTCCGTCCGTCCGTCCGTCCGTCTGTCTGTCTGTCCGTAATCATTTCGTTTCCGGAGCAGAACTCGAAAACCGTTCATGATATCTTTCTGAAACTTTCCATGTGTATTACCCACCAACTGAAGTGGTGCCTTTTGATATTTTCATATTTCTGAAAATTTTATTTTTGGTCGTTTCCATAGAAACATGTTGAAGTTGGACTTTGTTCAGAGACAGGTTCGTTTCCGGAACCACAGGTGAAGTTTAACGCAAATATGTTGCGCAACAGAGATGAACGACCAGTTTTCCCTATGTGCGAACGAAGTGAGCAAAGGTTGGCAACGTATTTCTCTCGACTCGAATCAAAATAATTTTCAACTATCCAAATTCATTGTCCCAAAAATTCAAACTCGACACCCATTTGAACACAGGGTCGTGCTCTCTTAATCCCAACCCCATATGTTACATTTACTCACGTAAAACATATACAATTAATTATTTTAAGCGCCCAGAGAGGCTTCTAAATTCGTTCTTCGGCACCATTCTCACTCGCAAACTTCCGCTATACGGAGCAAATGAAAAGGAATATTTTACATTAAGAAGAATTATAATATAACCCCATTTTGCATTAAACTTTTAAATCTTTATTTATGGGATGTTTTGTCGTATTCCTTGATTTTTTTAGAAGTTTAAAAGACGTTTATCGAAATATTGAAAACCAAGGGAAATAACTCTGTAATTAGCAGTGCAACTTTTCGATAGATTGGGTATTTGTGCTTCTGTAGAGATCGAGTAATTTCGGAGTTTTTGAACATTTTTCGATATTCAATCGCTGATGTTAGATTTGTTCTTTTCCGATTCGATTGATTTTTTATTCTTGTATCTTGTATTAATATCGTTGGTTCTTAGCACTTAGTTGTCAAATTCAGGTAGGTTTTGTAGCCACATAGCCTTGTAGCTTTAAGGTACATTTCAAGCAACAGTGTTCGTCATGCACATTAGAAATTTTAATAACTGTCGAGAAATATGATAATAAAACCATTTTATTACCGTATATTACAGTGTATAAGGCGACCCTGTGTATAAGACGACCCCCTTTCTCAGACCCCTAAAATCAGGTAAAAACCATGTATCTCATGTATAAGACGACCCCCTTCTAGCAATCATGGAAACAGGTCGACATGCCATGATGGGAAAACACGTTGGTAAGATTTGATAACGGTAAGTTGATACCGGTAATTTTTTAAGTAACATGACATAAATGTTTTGTTATATTCGTTTGTTTTTTAAATAAATTGTTTTAAATGTACCAAAATAAAAAAATACATACATTTTCTTACGGTGTTTGTTGTAATTTTTTAATGATATGTCATTTTCTTGTCAGTTCATGCGAGATTAGCAACACTACAGTCAACAATCTATCGTAACTATTCGCCATGTTATAGTCTAACATCTAAACAAAGCCGATACTCCTTACACAGATTTAGAAATCGCTTCAGTGTTTATAAGATTAAAATGGTGTGAAGAGCTTTGATAACCAAGCTTGATTGCGCATGCCCGAAGCCAAGCAAGATTTAATGTCTAGATTTCTATCGTAGTGTTGTAAATATTTGTCCCTTTTTATAAACAAAGTTGAACTAGTTGTATTTAATACTGCAGAATGGTTTTGAAAGGTTGGTAATGTTTGATAGCTGAAGTCAAGCCATTATTTTTCATTCCAACTCTGGTTAGCTTTACCGCTGATTCTCTATTACGCAGCTGTCAGTATTTGGCTCCCAACGTGTGTTATAGCGAGGGGCCACTCAATGCAGTAAACTTCTCACGCTAAAGACGTGTTTATTTAACGTTGACCATGTAAACATCCAGAGAAGGACATACAGACCAATTACTGATAAGAACACAACAAAGCTAAGATAATTACCGGATACGTTAATGAATAACTGACCTGACTGGAATTAACATTACGTCAATGACACGTGTTTATCGAGATAAGCTTGTCAAGTTTTATGAATGAATAGGTTAGTTGTAGAATTTCATTGGTCCACGTCATGAATGAATGGATAAGTTGTAGAATTTCATTGGTCCACGTCACTGAATTTATCGATTGTTTGTTTGACTACTGGTACCACTTTTGGTCCGTCAACCTATTATTTTTAAATGAATTATCAAATATATTTTATGTATTTAACTCCATATAGTAATAAAAAAAACATAATAATACATAATAATTATAAAAGTATATTTATTTCCATTTTGTTAGCATGAGATGACATCAATATTCTGTATTGCTGTTTCCGGTTTCAACATCGTGAGTTCGTCAATGAAGCTTCAAAATTTCTTCTTCTGAAACATAGCCCTTGTGTATAAGACGACCCCCTTCTTTGACCCCCTATTTTCTGGTATAAAAAAGTCGTCTTATACACAGTAATATACGGTATAATTGTGCAATATAGTATTTGTTTTATGATAAAGAGATATATTTTTAGCTCATCAGGCCTGAAAGGCCCGATGGGCTTATGGCATGGCATGGTGTCCGGCGTCCGTCCATCCGTCCATCCGTCCATCCGTAAACTTTTCGCTTTTTCGACTTCTTCTCCAGAACCAATAATTCCACAGAGGTTCTTAGATCATGACCACTGTGACCCCATTTAGGGTCACGGGGTCACATAATCTACAATTTAGAATCCCCATTGGCCAATGAGTCTGCACACAATTTTCAGCTCTCTTGACCTTTTGGAACTGGAGAAGAAGATGAAAATAGGTTTTTAAGGATATGACCCCTGTGACCCCATTTTGGGTCACAGGGTCACGAAATCTACAATTTAGAATCCCTATTGGCCAAAGAGTATGCACACAACTTTTCAGCTCTCTAGACCTTTTGGAACTGGAGAAGAAGATGAAAATAGGTTTTTAAGGATATGACCCCTGTGACCCCATTTTGGGTCATGGGGGTCACGAAATCTACAATTTAGAATCCCCATTGGCCAAGGAGTCCGCACACAACTTTTCAGCACTCTAGACCTTTTGGAACTGAACAGGAAAATGAAAATAGGTTTTTAAGGATGTGACCCATGTGACCCCATTTGGGGTCATTGGGTCACGAAATCTACAATTTAGAATCCCCATTGGCCAAGGAGTCTGCACACAACTTTTCAGCACTCTAGACCTTTTGGAACTGAACAGGAAGATGAAAATAGGTTTTTAAGGATGTGCCCAATGTGACCCCATTTGTGGTCAATGGGTCACGAAATTTACAATTTAGAATCCCCATTGCCCAAGGAGTCTGCACACAACTTTTCAGCTCTCTTGACCTTTTGGAACTGGAAAAGAAGATGAAAATAAGTTTTGAAGGACGTGACCCCGGTGACCCCATTTGGGGTCATGGGGTCGAGAAATCTACAATTTAGAATCCCCATTGGCCAAGGAGTCTGCACACAACTTTTCAGCTCTCTAAACCTTTTTGAACTGAAGAAGAAGATGAAAATAGGTTTTTAAGGATGTGACCCCTGTGACCCCATTCGGGGTCATGGGCTCACAAAATCTACAATTTAGAATCCCCATTGGCCAAGGAGTCTGCACACAACTTTTCAGCTCTCTAAACCTTTTGGAACTGAAGAAGAAGATGAAAATAGGTTTTTAAGGATGTGACCCCTGTGACCCCATTTGGGGTCATGGGGTCACAAAATCTACAATTTAGAATCCCCATTGGCCAAGGAGTCTGCACACAACTTTTCAGCACTCTAGACCTTTTGGAACTGAACAGGAAGATGAAAATAGGTTTTTCAGGATGTGACCCCATTTGGGGTCATTGGGGTCATTGGGTCACGAAATCTACAATTTAGAATCCCCATTGGCCAAGGAGTCTGCACACAACTTTTCAGCTCTCTAAACCTTTTGGAACTGAAGAAGAAGATGAAAATAGGATTTTAAGGATGTGACCCCTGTGACCCCATTTGGGGTCATGGGGTCACGAAATCTACAATTTAGAATCCCCATTGGCCAAGGAGTCTGCACACAACTTTTCAGCTCTCTAGACCTTTTGGAACTGGAGAAGAAGATGAAAATAGGTTTTTAAGGATGTGACTCCTGTGACCCCATTTGGGGTCACAGGGTCACAATATCTACAATTTAGAATCCCCATTGGCCAAGGAGTCTGCACATAAAATTTCAGCTCTCTAGAGTCATTGGCTTCGATGAGCTAAAAATCTTAGAAAATTCATTCCAAGTCGCGGGTATGAATTAGCCATTTGTGTACGGGTGCCATGACTTGAATTAGTATTGAACGCCCGTATATAGTCCATTTTCACGATGTACCTGCCATATATTTCGTAAAAACGGAACCGGAATCGCCGCCTGGAAATTCCGCCAGCAGAGCTAATTAGTGCCTAAACCAAAATACTGCTGCGAGCTGGAGGGTCTATAAATTCCGCCACATGGGCTAAAATTGGTAAAATAGAAATACGCAACGTAAGGGTTAACTTAAACAGTTATGTATTATTTACTAAGATGCAATTATATTTTCAGTTGTACAATTCTAAAACCAAATGATTTCCACGACCTACAAAGTAACTTTCAAGAACAAGAGTCATCAGAAGATGACATATCCCACCGGTTCCACAAAATTTGTAAAACACATCCTGTCTCTGAACCAAGTCCAAATTCAACAAGTTTCTATGGAAACGAAAAAAAAAAAATTCAGAAATCTGAAAATATCAAAAGGCACCACTTTAGTTAGTGGGTACTACACATGCAAAGTTTCAGGAAGATATGATGAACGGTTTTCGAGTTCTGCTCCGAGCTGTGTTCCGGCACAGGTGAAGTTTAGCGCAAATATGTTGCGCAACAGAGTTGAACGACCAGTTTTCTCTATGTGCGAACGAAGTGAGCAAAGGTTGGCAACGTATTTCTCTCGACTCGAATCGAAATAATTTTCAACTATCCAAATTCATTGTCCCAAAAATTCAAACTCGACACCCATTTGAACACAGGGTCGTGCTCTCCTAATCCCAACCCCATATGTTACATTTACTCACGTAAAACATATACAATTAATTATTTTAAGCGCCCAGAGAGGCTTCTAAATTCGTTCTTCGGCACCATTCTCACTCGCAAACTTCCGCTATACGGAGCGAATGAATTACCAGGGGAGTTAACTCCTAATACTGTTAGTACGACACGACCTTTTTCACTTTAAATAGTTTATAGAGCAAACTAAAAAAATAGAGCCATGGGCTCTGTAGCTCATCAGGATTTCATTGATTTACTATCTAAAGTTGAATATTTAAGTTATTTAAGTTATTGTTTACAAGCAAAAGTTCTCCAGTTCCAAAAGGTCTAGAGAGCTGAAAAGTTGTGTGCAGACTCCTTGGCCAATGGGGATTCTAAATTGTAGATTTTGTGACCCTGTGACCCCAAATGGGGTCACATCCTTAAAAACCTATTTTCATCTTCTTCTCCAGTTCCAAAAGGTCTAGAGAGCTGAAAAGTTGTGTGCAGACTCCTTGGCCAATGGGGATTCTAAATTGTCGATTTCATGACCCCATGACCCCAAATGGGGTCACAGGGGTCACATCCTTAAAAACTTATTTTCATCTTCTTCTCCAGTTCCAAAAGGTCTAGAGAGCTGAAAAGTTGTGTGCAGACTCCTTGGCCAATGGGGATTCTAAATTGTAGATTTTGTGACCCCAAATGGGGTCACATCCTTAAAAACCTATTTTCATCTTCTTCTCCAGTTCCATAAGGTCTAAAGAGCTGAAAAGTTGTGTGCAGACTTCTTGGCCAATAGGGATTCTAAATTGTAGATTTTGTGACCCTGTGACCCCAAATGGGGTCACATCCTTAAAAACCTATTTTCATCTTCTTCTCCAGTTCCATAAGGTCTAAAGAGCTGAAAAGTTGTGTGCAGACTTCTTGGCCAATAGGGATTCTAAATTGTAGATTTTGTGACCCTGTGACCCCAAATGGGGTCACATCCTTAAAAACCTATTTTCATTTTCTTCTCCAGTTCCAAAAGGTCTAGAGAGCTGAAAAGTTGTGTGCAGACTCCTTGGCCAATGGGGATTCTAAATTGTAGATTTCGTGACACTTTGACCCCTATTGGGGTCACAGGGGTCACATCCTTAAAAACCTATTTTCATCTTCTTCTCCAGTTCCAAAAGGTCTAGAGAGCTGAAAAGTTGTGTGCAGACTCCTTGGCCAATGGGGATTCTAAATTGTAGATTTTGTGACCCTGTGACCCCAAATGGGGTCACATCCTTAAAAACCTATTTTCATCTTCTTCTCCAGTTCCAAAAGGTCTAGAGAGCTGAAAAGTTGTGTGCAGACTCCTTGGCCAATGGGGATTCTAAATTGTAGATTTTGTGACCCCAAATGGGGTCACATCCTTAAAAACCTATTTTCATTTTCTTCTCCAGTTCCAAAAGGTCTAGAGAGCTGAAAAGTTGTGTGCAGACTCCTTGGCCAATGGGGATTCTAAATTGTAGATTTCGTGACACTTTGACCCCAAATGGGGTCACAGGGGTCACATCCTTAAAAACCTATTTTCATCTTCTTCTCCAGTTCCAAAAGGTCTAGAGAGCTGAAAAGTTGTGTGCAGACTCCTTGGCCAATGGGGATTCTAAATTGTAGATTTTGTGACCCCAAATGGGGTCACATCCTTAAAAACCTATTTTCATCTTCTTCTCCAGTTCCAAAAGGTCTAGAGAGCTGAAAAGTTGTGTGCAGACTCCTTGGCCAATGGGGATTCTAAATTGTCGATTTCATGACCCCATGACCCCAAATGGGGTCACAGGGGTCACATCCTTAAAAACCTATTTTCATCTTCTTCTCCAGTTCCATAAGGTCTAGAGAGCTGAAAAGTTGTGTGCAGACTTCTTGGCCAATAGGGATTCTAAATTGTAGATTTTGTGACCCTGTGACCCCAAATGGGGTCACATCCTTAAAAACCTATTTTCATCTTCTTCTCCAGTTCCATAAGGTCTAAAGAGCTGAAAAGTTGTGTGCAGACTTCTTGGCCAATAGGGATTCTAAATTGTAGATTTTGTGACCCTTTGACCCCAAATGGGGTCACATCCTTAAAAACCTATTTTCATTTTCTTCTCCAGTTCCAAAAGGTCTAGAGAGCTGAAAAGTTGTGTGCAGACTCCTTGGCCAATGGGGATTCTAAATTGTAGATTTCGTGACACTTTGACCCCTATTGGGGTCACAGGGGTCACATCCTTAAAAACCTATTTTCATCTTCTTCTCCAGTTCCAAAAGGTCTAGAGAGCTGAAAAGTTGTGTGCAGACTCCTTGGCCAATGGGGATTCTAAATTGTAGATTTTGTGACCCTGTGACCCCAAATGGGGTCACATCCTTAAAAACCTATTTTCATCTTCTTCTCCAGTTCCAAAAGGTCTAGAGAGCTGAAAAGTTGTGTGCAGACTCCTTGGCCAATGGGGATTCTAAATTGTAGATTTTGTGACCCCAAATGGGGTCACATCCTTAAAAACCTATTTTCATTTTCTTCTCCAGTTCCAAAAGGTCTAGAGAGCTGAAAAGTTGTGTGCAGACTCCTTGGCCAATGGGGATTCTAAATTGTAGATTTCGTGACACTTTGACCCCAAATGGGGTCACAGGGGTCACATCCTTAAAAACCTATTTTCATCTTCTTCTCCAGTTCCAAAAGGTCTAGAGAGCTGAAAAGTTGTGTGCAGATTCCTTGGCCAATGGGGATTCTAAATTGTAGATTTTGTGACCCCAAATGGGGTCACATCCTTAAAAACCTATTTTCATCTTCTTCTCCAGTTCCAAAAGGTCTAGAGAGCTGAAAAGTTGTGTGCAGACTCCTTGGCCAATGGGGATTCTAAATTGTAGATTTTGTGACCCCAAATGGGGTCACATCCTTAAAAACCTATTTTCATCTTCTTCTCCAGTTCCAAAAGGTCTAGAGAGCTGAAAAGTTATGTGCAGACTCCTTGGCCAATGGGGATTCTAAATTGTCGATTTCATGACCCCATGACCCCAAATGGGGTCACAGGGGTCACATCCTTAAAAACCTATTTTCATCTTCTTCTCCAGTTCCAAAAGGTCTAGAGAGCTGAAAAGTTGTGTGCAGACTCCTTGGCCAATGGGGATTCTAAATTGTAGATTTTGTGACCCCAAATGGGGTCACATCCTTAAAAACCTATTTTCATCTTCTTCTCCAGTTCCAAAAGGTCTAGAGAGCTGAAAAGTTATGTGCAGACTCCTTGGCCAATGGGGATTCTAAATTGTCGATTTCATGACCCCATGACCCCAAATGGGGTCACAGGGGTCACATCCTTAAAAACCTATTTTCATCTTCTTCTCCAGTTCCAAAAGGTCTAGAGAGCTGAAAAGTTGTGTGCAGACTCCTTGGCCAATGGGGATTCTAAATTGTAGATTTTGTGACCCCAAATGGGGTCACATCCTTAAAAACCTATTTTCATCTTCTTCTCCAGTTCCATAAGGTCTAAAGAGCTGAAAAGTTGTGTGCAGACTTCTTGGCCAATAGGGATTCTAAATTGTAGATTTTGTGACTCCGTGACCACAAATGGGGTCACATCCTTAAAAACCTATTTTCATTTTCTTCTCCAGTTCCAAAAGGTCTAGAGAGCTGAAAAGTTGTGTGCAGACTCCTTGGCCAATGGGGATTCTAAATTGTAGATTTCGTGACACTTTGACCCCAAATGGGGTCACAGGGGTCACATCCTTAAAAACCTATTTTCATCTTCTTCTCCAGTTCCAAAAGGTCTAGAGAGCTGAAAAGTTGTGTGCAGACTCCTTGGCCAATGGGGATTCTAAATTGTAGATTTTGTGACCCCAAATGGGGTCACATCCTTAAAAACCTATTTTCATTTTCTTTTCCAGTTCCAAAAGGTCTAGAGAGCTGAAAAGTTGTGTGCAGACTCCTTGGCCAATGGGGATTCTAAATTGTAGATTTCGTGACACTTTGACCCCAAATGGGGTCACAGGGGTCACATCCTTAAAAACCTATTTTCATCTTCTTCTCCAGTTCCAAAAGGTCTAGAGAGCTGAAAAGTTGTGTGCAGACTCCTTGGCCAATGGGGATTCTAAATTGTAGATTTTGTGACCCCAAATGGGGTCACATCCTTAAAAACCTATTTTCATCTTCTTCTCCAGTTCAAAAAGGTCTAGAGAGCTGAAAAGTTGTGTGCAGACTCCTTGGCCAATGGGGATTCTAAATTGTAGATTTTGTGACCCTGTGACCCCAAATGGGGTCACATCCTTAAAAACCTATTTTCATCTTCTTCTCCAGTTCCAAAAGGTCTAGAGAGCTGAAAAGTTGTGTGCAGACTCCTTGGCCAATGGGGATTCTAAATTGTCGATTTCATGACCCCATGACCCCAAATGGGGTCACAGGGGTCACATCCTTAAAAACCTATTTTCATCTTCTTCTCCAGTTCCAAAAGGTCTAGAGAGCTGAAAAGTTGTGTGCAGACTCCTTGGCCAATGGGGATTCTAAATTGTAGATTTTGTGACCCCAAATGGGGTCACATCCTTAAAAACCTATTTTCATCTTCTTCTCCAGTTCCAAAAGGTCTAGAGAGCTGAAAAGTTATGTGCAGACTCCTTGGCCAATGGGGATTCTAAATTGTCGATTTCATGACCCCATGACCCCAAATGGGGTCACAGGGGTCACATCCTTAAAAACCTATTTTCATCTTCTTCTCCAGTTCCAAAAGGTCTAGAGAGCTGAAAAGTTGTGTGCAGACTCCTTGGCCAATGGGGATTCTAAATTGTAGATTTTGTGACCCCAAATGGGGTCACATCCTTAAAAACCTATTTTCATCTTCTTCTCCAGTTCCATAAGGTCTAAAGAGCTGAAAAGTTGTGTGCAGACTTCTTGGCCAATAGGGATTCTAAATTGTAGATTTTGTGACCCTGTGACCCCAAATGGGGTCACATGCTTAAAAACCTATTTTCATCTTCTTCTCCAGTTCCAAAAGGTCTAGAGAGCTGAAAAATTGTGTGCAGACTCCTTGGCCAATGGGGATTCTAAATTGTAGATTTCGTGACTCCGTGACCACAAATGGGGTCACGTCCTTAAAAACCTATTTTCATTTTCTTCTCCAGTTCCAAAAGGTCTAGAGAGCTGAAAAGTTGTGTGCAGACTCCTTGGCCAATGGGGATTCTAAATTGTAGATTTCGTGATACTTTGACCCCTATTGGGGTCACAGGGGTCACATCCTTAAAAACCTATTTTCATCTTCTTCTCCAGTTCCAAAAGGTCTAGAGAGCTGAAAAGTTGTGTGCAGACTCCTTGGCCAATGGGGATTCTAAATTGTAGATTTTGTGACCCTGTGACCCCAAATGGGGTCACATCCTTAAAAACCTATTTTCATCTTCTTCTCCAGTTCCAAAAGGTCTAGAGAGCTGAAAAGTTGTGTGCAGACTCCTTGGCCAATGGGGATTCTAAATTGTAGATTTCGTGACACTTTGACCCCTATTGGGGTCACAGGGGTCACATCCTTAAAAACCTATTTTCATCTTCTTCTCAAGTTCCATAAGGTCTAGAGAGCTGAAAAGTTGTGTGCAGACTCCTTGGCCAATGGGGATTCTAAATTGTAGATTTCGTGACACTTTGACCCCTATTGGGGTCACAGGGGTCACATCCTTAAAAACCTATTTTCATCTTCTTCTCCAGTTCCATAAGGTCTAGAGAGCTGAAAAGTTGTGTGCAGACTCCTTGGCCAATAGGGATTCTAAATTGTAGATGTCGTGACCCCGTGACCACAAATGGGGTCACATCCTTAAAAACCTATTTTCATCTTCTTCTCCAGTTCCAAAAGGTCTAAAGAGCTGAAAAGTTGTGTGCAGACTCCTTGGCCAATGGGGATTCTAAATTGTAGATTTCGTGACACTTTGACCCCTATTGGGGTTACAGGGGTCACATCCTTAAAAACCTATTTTCATCTTCTTCTCCAGTTCCAAAAGGTCTAGAGAGCTGAAAAGTTGTGTGCAGACTCCTTGGCCAATGGGGATTCTAAATTGTAGATTTTGTGACCCTGTGACCCCAAATGGGGTCACATCCTTAAAAACCTATTTTCATCTTCTTCTCCAGTTCCAAAAGGTCTAGAGAGCTGAAAAGTTGTGTGCAGACTCCTTGGCCAATGGGGATTCTAAATTGTAGATTTCGTGACACTTTGACCCCTATTGGGGTCACAGGGGTCACATCCTTAAAAACCTATTTTCATCTTCTTCTCAAGTTCCATAAGGTCTAGAGAGCTGAAAAGTTGTGTGCAGACTCCTTGGCCAATGGGGATTCTAAATTGTAGATTTCGTGACACTTTGACCCCTATTGGGGTCACAGGGGTCACATCCTTAAAAACCTATTTTCATCTTCTTCTCCAGTTCCATAAGGTCTAGAGAGCTGAAAAGTTGTGTGCAGACTCCTTGGCCAATAGGGATTCTAAATTGTAGATGTCGTGACCCCGTGACCACAAATGGGGTCACATCCTTAAAAACCTATTTTCATCTTCTTCTCCAGTTCCAAAAGGTCTAAAGAGCTGAAAAGTTGTGTGCAGACTCCTTGGCCAATGGGGATTCTAAATTGTAGATTTCGTGACACTTTGACCCCTATTGGGGTCACAGGGGTCACATCCTTAAAAACCTATTTTCATCTTCTTCTCCAGTTCCAAAAGGTCTAGAGAGCTGAAAAGTTGTGTGCAGACTCCTTGGCCAATGGGGATTCTAAATTGTAGATTGTGTGACCCTGTGGCCCCAAATGGGGTCAAAGTGGTCATGACCTAAGAACCTATCTTTTGCTGGTAAACAATAACTTAAATAACTTAAATATTCAACTTTAGATAGTAAAACAATGAAATCCTGATGAGCTACAGAGCCCATGGCTCTATTTTTTGTTTTTGTGCTATTACTTTTGGGCCTCATAATATCATAAATATGAAACGAAAAAAATCAAGATGTCTGGCTTCACAACAATATAAACATTATTTGAATGCAACCTTTGGTCATAATTCTATGGCCATGTTTGTCTTTTTTCCACCTATAAAATCATAAATACTTACAACATGTTTGCCGCATTGCAAACGGTCGTTCATCGCACTTTTCCAAGAAATCATAATCTCGAACCAGTTGACAAACAAGCACATGTCAACCCGAATATGGTTATGTTGTTTGACCTTTCCAATAAATGCTAACCTCGAACCATATCTGATGAAAATGCAATACATTACAGTTCAGCAATACGTATCGCAATACAAAAATTGAGGCAATACACAGCCCTAGTAAATATGCGCATTTTATATAGAATAAAAGATTATTCTTTTCGGTTTATTGTGATATTAAAATTATGAAAATGCATTCAGTAGTTTAGCAATGACAAATTGTGCTAGAAGTTGTGAAAATTGCTGATTGTTTCAAAATATATGAAGTGTAAACATGACCTTTTTCGCGGCGCTTGCTATTATTTTTTTGACCTTTGCGAATTTTTTATGGGATTGTAGGCTATTCTTTCCCCTTTATTTTGGCATAAACAACCAATTGGTTCACATGATACGAAGTGCGCGAGTAAGGCAAGTTACCAATTTAGATGCGAGGCAGATAGTATGTACGGGCCTTGTACAGCCGGTGGCAATGCAAACACGTGGGTGATAATTAGCCCCAAAAGGGTGAAGCCCGACAAAATTGGTCTTTTGTAAAGCTAATTATCGATGCGTTATGGGTCAACAATGCACACGCAATTTGGTGGGATTTTTGCTGGACATTTCAATCGGACATTGACCAAGACTCGTTATCGTGGCTAACTGTGAGACATAATACAGAGGTTTTTATGGAGCGACTCCTGGAGACAACTCGACTCGCAGATCGCGGACAGGACTAGTTGAGTACAAGCTCAAAGGTAGACATCCGAAAATAATTCTAAGATCAGTGTCCGTGAACCGGTATGAGGTCCCTAGGAATTGTTTATGGCCATCCCGGACCATGCCGGGGTTCGCAAGCTAAGGGTTGAGTTATGTATTCGGTAATTGTACAACTGAAAATGTGATTACATCTGAGTAAATAATACATATCTTTACAGTTAGTTATGTATTCGGTATATACTGAAAAATCACGTTGATGTACTGAACCGAAAGAAAAATACTGCAGTTCAACTACTGTAGTTGTGAATCGTTTCACCCCAAGTTTATCTTGCACCAGTCATGCAACATGCCTTGTCAAAAATGTTGTGAAGGATATAGCTTGGCCATGTTAACTGGTTCTTAGTTAATTTTTTTGCATTTATATATAACGTCATTGTTGACTTAAAGCATCAAATAAGTCTCTTAAATAAATTTACTGCTATATTTATAGCAAGTTAATGAACTGTTGTAGGACATGAAGGAAGAGTTGTCCAGCCCAGAATCTCACCGGGAAGGCAATACGCGCCAGGTAATTGTTATACTGTGTTAGTACTCTGCTGCTGTCTGCTACAGTTTAACATGTCAGTGCAATAGTGCTCCAACACTGAGAATGCACTAATTAGCAGCCCCGACTTAGTCAGTTTTTGTGTAGTTCATGTTGCCACGACACTGGCGCTTTTTGTTTTGACTATGTACAGACTCCTTGAAAAGGATTCTAAATTGTAGATTTTTTGACCCTGTGACCCAAAATATGGATCAAAGGGGTCCCAACCTAAAAAAAACTATTTTCATCTTCTTCTCCATTACCAAAAGGTCTAGAAAGCTGAAATGTTTTGAACAGATTCCTTGGCCAAATTGGATTCTGAATTGTATATTTGGTGACCCACTCACCCCAAATATTGATCACAAGGGTCTCAACCTAAAAAAAAACTATTCTAGTGAGTTTTGAACAGTTCTCTTGAGATTTTATGTGCTCTTCACTTTTTATCCCACCTGTACGTAATACCGTGGGATACCCTGTCCGTCCCTCTGTCCGTCCCTCTGGCCATCCGTATTCATTTCGTTTCCGGAGCAGAACTCTGTTTCTGTTTCCTTAGAAACGTTTTGGATTTGGACATTGTTCAGAGATAGGTTCGTTTCTGTACAGCTCCAAAAGTCTTCATCTTATCTTCCTGAAACTTTGCATATGCATTACCCAGTAACTGAAGTGGTGCCTTTTGATATTTTCAGATTTCTGAAATGTTGTTTTTTTTCGTTTACATAGAAACGTGTTTGATGTGGACTTTGTTTAGAGATAGGTCTACTTTCGGGGCAGAACTCCAAAGCGCTTCATTATACCTGAAACTCAGCATGTGTATTACCCACTTACTAAAGTAGTAGATATTCAATTATCTGTGAAAGATGTGTTTTACAAATTATGTGGGACCGGTTGGATATGTCATCTTCTGATGCCTCTTGTATCAATATAGACACTAAGGGAAGTAATCCCAAAGAAAGGCCTTGTGAGAGTAATATTTCATCTTGGATCTGGGTTCTAACATGTGCTTTGAGAAGTGGTTGTTGAGAAAGAAATATTGATATTAATATTACATGTCATGTGCATTCACACAGCTGGTAACTTGCTATAGTAAGACAATGTTTCTACCCAGTCCCTACTAGCAGCTAACGGGGGTAACGTCGGGGCGGACCGGTATAGCCGACTGGACCGGGAGACTGAGCGATCCAACCAGAGCTACATCGACGACACCAGTCAGCAGCAGCAGGTCAGAGTTATCTCTGTCTCTCTCTCTCTCTCTCTGTCTCTGTCTCTGTCTCTGTCTCTGTCTCTCTCTCTCTGTCTCTCTCTCTCTCTCTCTCTCTCTCTCTCTCTCTCTCTCTCTCTCTCTCTCTCTCTCTCTCTCTCTCTCTCTCTCTCCTGAATATAAAGCCCAACTGCTGTTATAAATCTCATGCTTTTTTATTCATTATTTATTTCATTTTAATATCTTGAATTACAATGACTTTGTTTGATCAATATCTTGAAATACAATTTTTACATTGGACTTTGTTTGATCAAAATCTTGAAATTCAATTTATACATGGAACTTTGTTTAATCAGTACCTTGAAGTACCAAGTAGATATGCTTGTGACTAGTGCCTGACACTGGTGTCTGTTTGAATCCTGCAATGGTTTGTAGTATTGTTATTGCTGTAAACAATACATTGTCAGTAAATGTCACCTTGTATGTTAGTTTTGCAGTTTGATGTTGTTTTTGCAGCTGCTGATGCGCTCCCAGGACGACCAGCTGGACATGATTGGCTCCAGTGTGGGTGCCCTCAAGAACATGAGTCAGCAGATTGGCTCCGAGCTGGAAGACCAGAACCTGTGAGTAACGCTCAACTTGCACCTCAAAGTTGGCGGGGGGGGGGGGTGGGGGGGGGGGGGGGACATTTCCTTTGTACAGTCAGTAACCAAAGTACATGTGTATGATTAACATTGAAAGCATTTTGCAATGGAACTAAGCTTCCAATCATTACAATTTCGGATGAAATTTTCACAGGTCACAATATATGCATAACACCGTTAATTTACAGTTGCCTCCCTCGGTTTGTCAATATTTATATCGTTTACTATTATGCTAGATGTTACTGATACCTGGCCAAAGAGAACTAGTTGGAGAATTAACTACTAATTCTACTCTCTTTAACCCTAAATGATTAAGAAACTTAAGAGATTTAAGAATCTTGGCACTGCCAGAAACACCTTTTCAATCTGGTAAAAGGTAATCTTCCTCAAATTCAAGTGGTCTGTTGTGTAGGGTGTAGCTCTGGGGGTTCATTCAGTGATCTGTGTTGTGTAAGGTGTAGCTCTGTGAGTTCATTCAGTGGTCTGTGTTGTGTAAGGTGAAGCTCTGGGAGTTCATTCAGTGGTCTGTGTTGTGTTATGTGTAGCTCTGGGAGTTCATTCAGTGGTCTGTGTTGTGTAAGGTGTAGCTCTGGGAGTTCATTCAGTGGTCTGTGTTGTGTTATGTGTAGCTCTGGGAGTTCATTCAGTGGTCTGTGTTGTGTAAGGTGTAGCTCTGGGAGTTCATTCAGTGATCTGTGTTGTGTAAGGTGTAGCTCTGTGAGTTCATTCAGTGGTCTGTGTTGTGTAAGGTGTAGATCTGAGAGTTCATTCAGTGGTCTGTATTGTGTAAGGTGTAGCTCTGGGGGTTCATTCAGTGGTCTGTGTTGTGTAAGGTGTAGATCTGAGAGTTCATTCAGTGGTCTGTATTGTGTAAGGTGTAGCTCTGGGGGTTCATTCAGTGGTCTGTGTTGTGTAAGGTGTAGCTCTGGCTAATTTTAGACACATAAACTGTAGTTTGCTTCAGGTTCAATCGGTCCACAGTCACACATTTTAGATATCTTATTGACATTAACACCTCCTATATATAGGAGATACATTTATTTTACCCATATTACGTTGACTATCATAAAAAATACTGTAATCTCTCGGGTATAAGACAAACAAACATCTTGAAAACATGGGCTTTTAGACGGGAGAAACCCCAACTCAGATGAAATTTCATACCAGAGACTGCCAGACAGTCGGAATAGGTATTATGTAGGTTTTTGACACTTAATTGAAAATAATATTATAGATTTATGTTATGTTTGACAATGGAACATCTGGCAAAATTGAGGGTGGGCTATAACCTGAGAATAACTCCAACCAGGACAACCCTCCAAAAGGTGTGGATGGTCTTAGGCTCAAATATGGTAATTCTATTCTTAAAAAAAAGTATGAAACATCACCATTTTCCTGACTGTACCACACAGATCCAAAACTATAAGAAAAAAGCATATATTTAACCAAAGTTACTCAAGTCATACTGCCAGCTGAATCTAGTTTCCTCGTAAGTAATAAGTTCTCTCTGTTGTTTGCAGGATGTTGGATGACTTTCGACATGAGATGGACCAGACAGAGTCCCGCATGGACATCACCATGAAGAAAATGGCCAAAGTTTTACACATGTCTAATGGTAAGAGAAACAAAGTTCTACACATGTCTTACAGTAAGAGAAACAAAGTTCTACACATGTCTAACAGTAAGAGAAACAATGTTCTACAAATGTCTTACAGTAAGAGACTGAGTTCTACACATGTCTAACAGTAAGAGACTGAGTTCTACACATGTCTAACAGTAAGAGACAAGATCTACACATGTCTAACAGTAAGAGACAAGATCTACACATGTCTAACAGTAAGAGACAAGATCTACACATGTCTAACAGTAAGAGACAAAGTTCTACACATTTCTTACAGTAAGAGAAACAACGTTCTACAAATGTCTAACAGTTAGAGACAAAGTTCTACACATGTCTAACAGTTAGAGACAAAGTTCTACACATTTCTTACAGTAAGAGAAACAAAGTTCTACAAATGCCTTACAGTAAGAGAAACAACGTTCTACACATGTCTTACAGTAAGAGACCGAGTTCTAAAAATGTCTCACAGTAAGAAACAAAGTTCTACACATCTCTAACAGTAAGACTTAGAGAAACAAATTCTACATGTCTTACAGTAAGAGAAACAAATTTCAACACATTTTATCAATAAACCATTTACCTATAATTAATAAAATGTCTTATGTTTTGATAAAGTATCTCCCTCTTTTTTTTCGCAGATAGACGGCAGTGGTGTGCAATAATAGTTTTAATTGTGATATTAGTTATTGTTATAATACTCTTCTTTATTCTTTGATGACGACCGTCAATCTAAAGACTTTAAAATCATTCCATTGCCCAAAGTAAACAGAGAGGATTAGACAAGTGTGGCCGCGTCCTGGAAGTGATTTGACAAGTGTGGCCGTGTCCAGGAAGTGATTAGACAAGTGTGGCCGCGTCCTGGAAGTGATTTGACAAGTGTGGCCGTGTCCAGGAAGTTATTGGACAAGTGTGGCCGTGTCCAGGAAGTGATTAGACTGAGAGCCAGACAAGGAGGACGAGAGGGGGAGATGCATACACAAAGGGCGCTACATTCATCAATCTTCTTTGCATATTCTGTTTGTCTTTTCTTTTTTAATGTTATCCACCATTTTTAGCTCATGAAGCCAATAAGGCCAGATTGGATTATGAGATGATCTTGCAGTGTCCAATATCCGTTCACTTGATAATGTGACCACAAGCTGTAATATCTTGCATCGAGTGGAATCAAGTTTGTGTGATTGGTCATGTTTCTCCCCTTATAATGGGCATGACTGGTATTAACTCTTCATTCTTTAAATGATCATGATTTGATGATTATGATTTTTTATAGATGGTCAACTTTTTAGCTCATCAGGCCTGAAAGGTCTGATAGGCTTATGGCATGGTATGGTGACTGGCGTCCGTCCGTCCGTCCGTAAACTTTTTGCTTTTTTGGATCCTTATAAACTTAGTTTCATCTTCTTCTCCACTTTCAAAAGGTCTAGAGAGCTGAAAAGTTGTGTGCAGACTCCTTGTCCAATGGGGATTCAAAATTGTAGATTTTGCGACCATGTGACCCCATTCTAGGTCATGGGTCATGACCCAAAAACCTATTTTCATTTTTATAAGTATGTAAAGCTCTAGAAAGGTGAAATGTTGGTCAAAGGTGATTCTTAATTGGATGGTGACCCTGTGACTCCAAATGTGGGTCACAGGGGTCATGATCTAAGAACCTATTTTTTGCTTGTTAACAATGTATTACTTGAGATGACTTAGATATTCAACCTTAGATAATAAATCAATGAAATACTGATGAGCTACAGAGCCCATGGCTCTATTTTTATCTGATTAGGTCGGAAAGTCCCAGCGGGCTTATGCCATGGCATGGCCTCTTCTGTTAAATGCAAATATAGATTATAAGCTTTAATTACCCTTACATTTGAACTGGTTGTTTGGCGAATAGATTGTCTATAGGACAAGCCCCATGGCTTGTTGTACTATCAGAGAACTCTTAACAGCGTAACTGTGGAGAAAGTTTTGCCACTGAGGATGTCTTATTAATCATAAGATTATGTTCAGTGTCATAACACATTGACCAACGTCAGTGTTAAAGAGAATAAAGAGAAACAGATTTACAACATAACCATGTAATGGTCAATGATGATAATGGATTAATTACAAAAAACATGTTTGTACCGATTATGTTTAGTGATAGATGCTGATGTTGTGTTGAGGCAGAATGGCTCCAGGTTGTGGAGGCCTCTTGATCCTTCAGTTGATAGTGTTTTCTTTCAGGCAGTAGACATGCGGTAAAAACCCTTTCTGATTATTTGAAAAATTCATTGTTCTCTGTTTGATGAGAAGCTTACAAACTTGCCAACAGGGAATGATCTCTCGAGCAATCTCAATAATGTTTTTCATCACAGTAAATGCCTATTGTTGTGATGACATTGGTGATGCACTTACTTGTTTGTCCTACACCGGGTGGTAGTTACTACACCCTGCTAATGAAACTGTTCACGAGTGTCCACTGTACACCTCGAGAGCATTATAAACAAGCTCATTTGGGGCTGGAAGCTGGAAGCTCACTGGAGTCTACATGTATGGTAGCTTCTACCCTCACAGCTTATGTTTCTTGGTCATCTAAACATCTGTTTTAATATGGAAATGTTTTTATGAAAGAGGTGAGAAAAAAACATTGTGAGTTTACTATTCCATAATTGAGGTAACTGAAAGCAACGGAGGCGCTAACCTCGCTATTGCGGGAGAAGAGAGTATAAGTTGTTGGACATGGATCAAATAAATTATACCTGGCGGTACAAGGGAGATAAGTATACAAGGGGGAAGGTACCGTCAAAACACGTGACAACAATTGTGATGAAATACACATTTTACTGTGACGTTTCAGGGGTCTTTCGACCCCCTTCATCGTCTGATGAAGGGGGTCGAAAGAGCGCCGAAACGTCACAGTAAAATGTGTCATTCATCACAACAGTTGTTGTCACGTGTTTTGACGGTACCTCCCCCCTTATATATATATATATGAGGTAACTGAAGTATAAATATTTATTTGAATATTGAAATGTATGAGGATACTGGTAAACAGTGGGCAATAGTTAAATAGACAAATTCCTGTCAAGTAATGTATAACAATGTATTTATTTGTTATCTGCAGAATAATCTTGGACTACAAATATTTTACCTATGTCAAAAAAAACATGATGGAAAACCTTTTTTCATTTGTAGTTTTCATTCTAAACTCACTCAGCAATTTTGTACTTTGTTTGAAATCGTTATTCATTCTTATGAAAATATGCTTCCAAGTAACTTAAAATTTCTAAATTTTAGCATGTCGATGGATCAGACCTGAAAGACCTGATGGTTTTACTAGCAGCCCCGACTAAGTTACTTTGCAAGGTGTCTGTCTGTCAATCCATCCATCCATCCCTAAACTTTTTGCATTTTTAGCTCATCAGGCCTTAAAGGCCAGATGTGTTTACGGCATGGGTTATTATCCGTCGTCCGCCCGTTGTCCGTAAACTTTTCACATTATCATCTTCTTCTCCAAAACCGCTGCATCCCAAAAGCTGTTATTTGGTGAGTGTGTACCTGGCACCTAGGGGGTCAAAGTTTGTTCATCATGTATTCCAACGCCCACAAATATTGCCGCCAGGGATGTTATAAATAAAACCTTTAAGCGACTTCTTCTCTGATTTAAAAATGTTCAAAGTTTGAAAAAAAATTAAATTAAAAGGAGGCTCTGAGATGTGTTCTCTGTAGACTTGCCTCATTGTAGACTTTCCTCGGCTCTATACATTTAAGGGGTCTGGATGACATACTAAAGGATTGGTACAATAGTAAATGGACATTATTTCTTGCAGTTGATGAGAAAATGCTTTTATGGCTTTGAAAACTTTGTCAAAGCTATTTCAATGGTAACTTTTTTGAGCTCATCAGGCCTGAAAGGCCCGATGGGCTTATGGCATGGCATGGCGTCCGGCGTCCGGCCATCCGTCCGTCCATCCGTCCGTCCGTTCGTAAACTTTTCGCTTTTTCGACTTCTTCTCCAGAACCTAGAACTCCACAGAGCTGAAATTTTATGTGCAGACTCCTTGGCAAATGGGGATTCTAAATTGTAGATTTCGTGACCCCGTGACCCCAAATGGGGTCACAGGGGTCACATCCTTAAAAACCTATTTTCATCTTCTTCTCCAGTTCCAAAAGGTCTAGAGAGCTGAAAAGTTGTGTGCAGACTCCTTGGCTAATGGGGATTCTAAATTGTAGATTTCGTGACCCCGTGACCCCAAATGGGTCACAGGGGTCACATCCTTAAAAACCTATTTTCATCTTCTTCTCCAGTTCCAAAAGGTCCAGAGAGCTGAAAAGTAGTGTGCAGACTCCTTGGTCAATGGGGATTCTAAATTGTAGATTTCGTAACCCCATGACCCCAAATGGGGTCACAGGGGTCACATCCTTAAAAACCTATTTTCATCTTCTTCTCCAGTTCCAAAAGGTCTAGAGAGCTGAAACGTTGTGTGCAGACTCCTTGGCTAATGGGGATTCTAAATTGTAGATTTCGTGACCCCATGACCCCAAATGGTGTCACAGGGGTCACAACCTTAAAAACTTATTTTCATCTTCTTCTCCAGTTCCAAAAGGTCTACAGAGCTGAAAAGTTGTGTGCAGACTCCTTGGCCAATGGGGATTCTAAATTGTAGATTGTGTACATGTTTAAAAACCTATTTTCATCTTCTTCTCCAGTTCCCAAAAGGTCTAGAGAGCTGAAACGTTGTGTGCAGACTCCCTGACCAATGGGGATTCTAAATGTAGATTTTGTGACCCTGGGACCCCAATCTAGGTCACGGGTCTTGACCCAAAAGCCTATTTTCATCTTCTTCTCCAGTTTATATGTAAAGCTCTAGAAAGGTGAAATGTGGTGTGCAGACTCCTTGGTCAATGGGGATTCTAAATTGTAGATTTCGTGACCCCATGACCCCAAATGGGGTCACAGGGGTCACATCCTTAAAAACCTATTTTCATCTTCTTCTCCAGTTCCAAAAGGTCTAGAGAGCTGAAACGTTGTGTGCAGACTCCTTGGCTAATGGGGATTCTAAATTGTAGATTTCGTGACCCCATGACCCCAAATGGTGTCACAGGGGTCACAACCTTAAAAACTTATTTTCATCTTCTTCTCCAGTTCCAAAAGGTCTACAGAGCTGAAAAGTTGTGTGCAGACTCCTTGGCCAATGGGGATTCTAAATTGTAGATTGTGTACATGTTTAAAAACCTATTTTCATCTTCTTCTCCAGTTCCCAAAAGGTCTAGAGAGCTGAAACGTTGTGTGCAGACTCCCTGACCAATGGGGATTCTAAATGTAGATTTTGTGACCCTGGGACCCCAATCTAGGTCACAGGTCTTGACCCAAAAGCCTATTTTCATCTTCTTCTCCAGTTTATATGTAAAGCTCTAGAAAGGTGAAATGTGGTGTAGAGATTCTTTGGTCAAAGGTGATTCTTAAATGTAGGATTGGTGACCCTATGACTCCAAATGTGGGTCACAGGGGTCATGATCTAAAACCAATATTATTTTGCTTGTTAACAATGTATTACTTGAGATAACTTAGATATTCAACCTTAGATAATAAATCAATAAAATTCTGATGAGCTACAGAGCCCATGGCTCTATTTTTTATAAAGGTTATAAGGAAACCTGTATTGAAAGCAAAACTGTTGAACTTTGTAAATTTGTCCAATCCAATTTTGTTGTTGATATATATATGTATAGTAGCTATAGTGCCTAATGAGCTGCAGAGCCCTTGGCTCTATTTTTAGCAGCTGCTATCAGTTTTTGTGCAGTTTCCATCGCTGGCGCGTTTTGTATTGGCTATAACTTTTTTCCTATTAGGTTTTGAGAACTCATATACATAACTTCTTACTTATACCCCTGGGGAATTTTTGAATGATTTTGACATGTTCACATTCAAGGTCAAAGGTCAAGGTCATGAGTTCTGAAATCACTACAACAATCCTTGTAAACATGATAACTTCAAACTTTTTTTGTGCTATTAGGCTCTTATTTGGTATATATGAACTATGGAGAAAGACCAAGATTTGAAAACTTTTCGCTAAAATCTGTCAAAGGTCAAGGTCACAGTGAGGTCAAAACTTAAGCATGCTTTTGTGAATTTGCTGTATTTTAACTATGAACACTTTGAGTCATTGCATGATTATTATACGTGATGAAAAGTGATCATTGATGGTGTGACCTTGAAGGTCAAAGGTCAAGGTCATGAGATATTGGTTAAGGCCACATTAATCCTTTGATCAAATTTTGAAAGAAGAAATAGGTTTTAAGAACAAACTTGTGAAAAGTTACCCCAGTGATGATTAGTAATAACTCGAATAATGAACAAACTTTTGTTAAAAAGAATTCCCATTTTATTGATGCTGACGAGAAGGCGGAACAGGGAAAGGCAAGACCCTAAGTTTCGGAGCTGCTCTGCTTTTGCGGTGTCCCACAAACGCTAATCTAGTTTACTTAACTGTTATAAAAAAAAACAATATTAGAGATTATAAATTGTAAGATTTGTTATAACGCAGATCCACCACTTCTTGAAAATTTCAAAATGTTTAAAGCCAAGTCTGATGAGCTTCAGAGCCTTTTATTTTAATGTATATATTATTGCATGAAATTTACAAAGTGACATTTTAATGTGATGTACATGTAGGTCATGTCGTATTTATTGATATACAAAAATAAAATTATTGCGATTGCTGTATTGAGTGTTATGTTTATTGAGATTACAGAGGTGTATTGTTTTCTATCTGTTCATCAGTTTGGCTGGAAATTTTTTTTCGTAGGTCACTGTTATTCTGTTGATAAATGCTCATCCATTGTGTTGTAAATCCCCCCAGGAGGGTTTACAGAGACAATTGTAAACCCTGTTAGGAGGAATTACAATGATCGTAAACACTGATATGTTTCCTGAGGGAAGGTGTGAAAGATTAGATCTGAAGAAATTATCTTAGTCTGATTTTGAAAATTTGTCTCAAATTTCTAGTAAAATATGAACCGCAAATATTTTGACCAAAGTGCGTCTCGAACCTGGTACCAGTAACACCCTGGTTCAAGAGCCAACAAGCCACTTACATTGATATCTCGTCCGTAACCATAATTCAGGTATTTACGAGTGCCACTCATATTTACCAGGTATCTTCGATAACACAATAACAAAGTGTCTTTTAAACTTAAAAACGGTTTTAAAGATGGTCAAAGCCCTCTTTCTCGGACTTACCAGAGATTGTGGACTCTGAGAGTCGGTTACATCCTTCAGCCCTCCAGGCCTCAGGATGTAACCTCCTCTCAGGGATCCACAATCTCTGGTAAGTCCTCGAAATTGAGGTTGCTCCATTGCATACGTTTGCGGCGCCTTACCCAGGATGATATTTTCCATTCATTTAGCATAATAAAGCCTTACAAAATGTCATGACTGTATGTTAATGAATACACTTCTTTCACTGCTCGGAATTGTGCTATAAACTAATAAGTGAACAGTCTTTATGTAAATCTTGTTCATGTGTTTTAACAATAGTATAAACTGGGTCACACATTACAAGAAAAAACACTGCCATAGGCCAAAAGAAAAAGCCTTAATGCCAGTTGTAATCGATCATGTCGGTAAAGCTGTGTGGTATCAATACAGGATATAGTGAACATCTTGAAACAGTACAAATGATGTACCTCCACGAACATACCATTGTCTTACCACACAAAAGCAGGTCCCAGAGCATGCACATACGTCTTTTCAAGAGACCACAGTAAGGTAAAGACCAAGGGAAAGTAACATTCATTAATGACAACCTTTTCCTTTAAATGTTCATCACATGCCAATTCCGCAAAACTGATTTGACAAAATTTTCTATGTCGAAAATCACCATGGCCACCAGCTCCGTAACAACATGGAAAGCTCAAACTTCCAACTTGCAAAATTAAACTTTTTGATTGCGTGACAGGACACTCTAAAAGTAGATGCTTAAGTGTTTAATGGAGCATCAATTGTCCACACACTGCCAAGAGTAATGGGTCATCCTTTGGAGAGTACAGTGATCTCACATTTCCAACCTGAGTAACAAGGCAACTAACTGACTGTTCAAGGATAGACATCCGTTTGGACCACTACAAGAAAGAAGTCTCAAGTCTGCAACCAGAGACAAAGGATCAAGACGCAATGTGTCAAAACAAAACAAACTACCACAGAATTTCCCTATGTTTCTCAAGGACTCAAACAACAAACAATATCAGATAGTGTCAAAACAAAGACATTTGAGGCAGGTAAAAAAATGCACGTAACATTAGGGAGAACAGTGTTTGCCAGTGGCCGTGAATCAACATTTTAGTCAGGCTAAAAGGATGCTAACACTAGACTGTTTCTCCATGTATAAGATGCTTTTATCAAGGTGCATTCTTGTCAGCAAAGTGGATACAGATACAGTTCGTGGTTCTTCTTGGAGTAATATCTGAGCTGAAAGAAATCAACCAAACGTTTGGTTGTCCATTTGTAAAGGCAAGAACTATACATTATATTATGTGAATGCCATTCATCAAGAATTTGGGGACAATTGTGTATTAGCTCTTCCTTTTTCCATGCATTTACAGGACGTGACAACTTCCAAGAAAGAAAAGCTTATACAGCTGGTATCCTATCCACAGGTAACAGAAGCTTTTATTTTCCAAAGCAAGATTCCCTACCAGCCGATTGAGAGAGATGGGGAACAGTTTGCTCTCATAGAACGATTTGTGTGTATCATGTATGACCACACCACCTCACGTACCAGAGTGAATGTTGTTAAACAAGACTTATTCTGCCAACGAGCACACGACATTCAAGCATTTGTTTCCACCAACATAGGATTCTCCTATTCGGCACACAAATAGGGCCATCTATCAAGCAAGTGTTTGGACAAGTGTATATTTGCAGAGAAAAATCCCCTTTGCCCCCTGTTACTTTTAGCTCATCAGGCCTGAAAGGCCAGGGCTCCATTCTATAACAGCGAGCGCTTATAATTGCTCATTGATCGCTCAATGTAGCGCTCAAGTAGCGCTCATTCTCTCTTGAACGACACGGTGCAACGGTAGCTACATCGCTACATGAGCAATCGCGTTCAAGAGAGGTTTAAAAGTAATCGCTCATTGAGCGGGGGGAGAGCAATAGGAGATATCCGGAAACCTGGGCAGTGTTTACTTTTAAAGATGGAGATTATGATTTGTAAATTTCATAACTGACACTGTTATACTTTGATTGTGACAGGGGTTTATTTAAATGTATTTTTTTTCTTTTGGGGATATCATCTATGTTTCATCAATATCAAGAGTTTTAAATTCCAAGTCGTTTGGATGAAATGTAAGAAATTTATAAGTGAAAATTGTTTAGTGGTGTACCATTTTGCTAAAATAAAGGCTAGCATAAAATGTTAGCAATGTTTATATTTGGATGAGAGTCTTGCTTGCAAGGCTTTACGTGGGATAGCATGGACAGGGTTGGACTTCGTGAGGCTGCCTCCTTCTCACTCCCCTTCTCCCTCCCCTTCTCCCTCCCCCCCCCCCCCCCCCCCCTCTCCCTCTCTCTCCCTCTCTGTCTCTCTCTCCCTGGGTGTAACAGAGAGTGACAGTCCTCCGCAAGTGTTAAGGAGATGTAGTAGGCATTGGAATAGTGTTTGTATTTTTGTGAGGGGGTTAGAAAGACTAAGAAAGGAGGGATGGGTTGTCAGTGGGATGTCATGGTATCAAGGAACCCAGGACACAATTATATGTAATTTATTCAAAGATTGGACTGTTTTGTATCATGTAGGCCTATCATGATTTGGGAAATGTAAATGAATTGTATAGATTACTTTGAGAATTGCAGGAATGTTATTATTTATTATCAACCTACCAGCCATATAACGTGATACTTGAAACGACCTTTCTAAACCGTATCACCCGGTACGAGGGACTTACAACATTGTAATTCCCTCAAGGAGGGTTTACACAGACAGTTTGTAAACCCTGTTATAAGGAATTATAATGATTGTAAACCCTGATATATTTGTTAAGATGACGGATTGAAAGTAAAGATCTGAAGAAATTAACTCAGACTAATTTTGAAAAAAATCTTAAATTTACGACAGAATATGTACAGCAAATGTTTTGCAGAAAGTGCGTCTCGAACCCGTATCCACTATCACCTGTAGTTACTGAGTCAACGCCTTAGACTACTGCGCTAAGGGGGCAGACGAAATTTCACTGTACAAAAGAAATTCATATAGCGCGGCTGACATCACCCAGGGATCCTCAATATAACGCCAGGGATCCTTTATATAACGCGATAACAAGTAAAAAGCCTGTTTTACACTTAAAAACGGTTGATAATATAGATAACCCATTCTACCTCGGATATGGTAAGGTTGTAGACCCTGATAGTCAGGAAAAACCTTTTTCTTCCTTCCTATCAGGGTCCACAACCTTACCATATCCTCGGTATCATGGGTTATCCTTATAGACAACCATGTGATCCAGTCATGTTGGTCTCATGCACAGACAAAGATCAGTTTTAGATGTTTTTGTTATAAAGTTATGGCTATGAATTGTGCTTTATATGTACACTTATTTTAGTCTACAACTTAAATCACTCTCAAGCAGAATAGCTACTGAGCCCATGGTTCTATTTTCACTACCTTGAGCGAAAAAAAACACAAGTATGCTGAAATTTTGTGAAGCAGTTATAATTACATAATATAAATCTCTTAACAGTTGTTAAATGATTCACTCATTAAGTTGTCAACCTGGGATATTAAATCATGTAATTTCCGACGAGCTACAGAGCCCATGGCTGTATTTTTCCTACATTCCAAAAAGCCAGGGGAGGTACATCAGATTAATATTTGATGTTTAATTCTTAAGACTCCCAAGATGTTCGAACATCCAAGGGCAGTAGTAAATTGATATTCCTTGACGGGAAAGGGGGAGTGCCTGAGAAGTATTCCTGAAAAAGAAGTACCGGTAAACAAATTTATTTGTGATGAGACCTTCCAGATTATATCATAGGCTGACCTTCACCTTGACAGGGATAGAGATGACCTTCCAGATGTGGCGATATGGTGACCTCGACCTTGCGCAGGCAGATTTTATTGAAAACCTTAACTGTGACCTGTCTTCCCATTAGTCAGTGACAGGACTTTGATACTCAGCATTGACACCCTTTTGATTAGCTCTTAAATTAGTTCATAACTATTTATACATCTTGTTCAATTTGCAGAAAAAAGAACATGTTTTGTATGTACAGAATAGGTTGAAGATGAGTGCCATGTTCTGCTAAGGTACCCGCTTAATCACGATATCCGCTATGTTTTAATGAGACTGAACTGAACTTTATTTACACTCAGGCCGCCGGGAGCGGCATATGAGAATACATTTTACATTGCATACATACATACAAACATACATACATACATTTACATTAGATCTTAAACTGTCATATATACAGGTACACAAAATGTTCAGGAATGATGTATTATAAATTATGATATAAACTAATTAAGAATGAGAAAAAGATACATGATTAACTTGAAAAATTATAATTGAGGTTACACTTAGCGACATTTTTTTAAAACACTTATAATTACGTCACAGAACAAGGCTGGCCTTCTTAGTGTACCTATCTTTTTACTGTTAAATAATGTCTTCATTTTAAGAAAATTTGGTCGGGTATAAAAATAGGGCTTTAGATATTTAATTCTTGTATTTGTAAAATGGGAACAGATAAATAAATAATGAAACTCATCACCAATGTCATTACAATTACAAAGTTGGCAAGTTCTATCATGCTTTGGGATATTATTCCAGCGGCCTGTTTCAATGGGTAAGTTATGGTTAGCTGTTATAAAATATAGTAAAGCTCTTGAAAGTTTATCATCTAAAATATCCAAATATCTACTAAACCTTAAATCTACATGAGATAAAGAGCTATAAATAATACCTTTTGATGATTGATCGACCGTAGAAAACCACACTTGCTTAAATGAATCTTCCAGCTTAAGTTTTACTAAATATTTCAGTTTACTGAGATCTTCGAAGTTTTGGAAATTCCAAATATAACTTAGTCCAATTTCGTCAAAAATGTTTTTAATATTCATAATCCATTTATATATATAAATGCTTACTTTTCCCAAGAAGAGTATCGTTAAAAAGCAATTTAAAAATGATTAAGGATAGTTTTGAAGTTTTTCCAGTCAAAAGTCGACCCCAAAATGAAATAATTCTTAATTTAATATTAATTGCAAGTGGGTATCTACCAAATTCCCCGTATAACATAAAACTTTGAAACTATGAGAGAAGACTTCCCTGGATGCCAGGATGTAGAGCGTGTTAGTTTTATTCTATCGAACCCTGTGATATGTCATCTAGCTTCCCAAACCTGCACTTCTATTTTAAAACGAAGAAAATGTTTCCTTTACAACGTTTAGTTTTGTTTATACATTGAAGTATTTATATAAATCTAAAAGTTTGTGATACCTTTTTTGTATTTCATACATGTATCTTATCTAACAGTTTACAAGTCTATTTTATTCATATATGTATCATAACTAACAGTTATTAATTAAATTAAACCATCTATTCTCAGCTCTACCAAACCAACCAGACTCGTTAATAGATAAATTCAAGACAAAATGTTATAAATTCTTTTGGGGCAACAAACCAGATAAAGTCAAAAGATTACAGATTGTTCGTGATAAAAAAAGAAGGTGGATTAAAATGCCCTAAGATAAAACAGATCATAGAATCTCAAAAGCTATCAGTCATTAGAAGAGCATACATGTATAAATCAGACTCAAAATGGTGTCAATTATTTAATATAAACAGCCTCTCTACACATCCATTGGACATATTCAATATTAATAGCGAACTATTTATATTAAACATAGTTTCATCTTTTAAAAATAAATTTTACATTGATCTCATTTATGCCTGTATGAAATATGTCAAATCCGTGAATTTAAATAAACCACCATCTCACAATATTGCTGCAGAACTACTTTGGCTTAATGTACATGTTCTTATTGATGGCCATTGTGTTTTCTACCAACATTGGTTTGATAAAAGTATTATATTTGTAAATGATTTACTAAAATTGCATAAGCCATTATAACATTAAAGTTAACTATCTTGTCTATTTTGGCATTACTAAAGACATTAGACTTACTGTAAATTGTGCAATATCGATCATATAATTAAGATGCGAAACCCAATAATCCCATCCAATATGTTTCACTTACTTAAGTCATTGAAAGGGAGACAGGACTACTAGACGAACCTAATTAAATGTACTCCGTTACTCCAGTACTCCAATGATTACTTTTGGCAGTGGGAAGAATTATTACTAGTTAATATCACTGATAGAGATCAGTGTCTATACAACACTATTCCATTCAAATGTGTTACTTCCAGTAATCTTCAGTGGTTTCAATATTAGTTATTACATTTTATATTACCTGCGAACTAATTACTATGTAAGATGAAAAATATAGAGACTGACTTATGTACACTGACGAGCAAAAGAAAGTATATGGATCAGTTGTATTTATCATATGTATAATTTTCAAAGTCAAATATCTCGAGTTTTCGACGTCGTATTAAAAACGGACTAGTTTGTGAAATTAGTCAAAAACATTAAATCAAAGAATACCTCTACATGGTTTGAATTCTTTTAATATTAAAATTTAAATTTGAAATTTTGAAATTCCCCCAAATTTATTTTGATAAAACACAACTGTTCATAGACAAATAACACATACTCTGTGTGAAAATCAATATATGTGCTTCGTCCTGCACACATTTTCAACATTTTGAACATGGTAGGGGTCATGTTGGTGTAAATTTCATTTCTTACCCCTGTCAACTTTAAATAATGATATTTTAGTTAAAAAATAAAACAGTCACCAATTAAGTCATTCAAACTATTGCCGAAAGGTGTTATTGAATCGTGCCATAATCAAATGTATAACATTTCTTTAAAATATTGAATTAATCGAAAACAAGTAAGTGTTATACTTTCCTTTCCCCGTCAGTTTAGTTACTGTAAGAAAGACCGAGAAACCATTTTCCATTTATTTTGTGAATGCCCTTTGATAATCTCAATTTGGACCAAACTGAAACTGTGGCTTCAGAACGAAGCAGATATTGGAAACAGCCGTACTGATATTGATATCCTCATAGGATATACAAACAGCGCCTATAGGATATACAAACAGCGCCTATAGGCCTATTAATACTATTTTCATATTGATTAGAAAAATAATATTTCACCACAGAGTAAGACATTCTGTGCCTGAGTTTCGAACAGTCCAAGCAGAGATTACCAAATATTATTACTTAACAAAATACAATGTCATTGATAAGCTTGATATATTTTACAAGTATTGGTCAATGTGTACCAAGTTATTTATGTAAACCCATGTGCTGTTTGTATCACCTCTACTATGTGTAACCCAAAATGCAGTAATATGCAGCAAAATCAAAAGTTGTGTGTGTGTGTTAATAGTCTCCCATAACTCTTTATATAGAGTGGCTCATTGCATTTTAATAAAAAAAAAACCAAATTATGTCTGTACCCATTGTCTGTAATTTTGTCTTTTAATGTAATGATGTGAGACTTAAATAAACGATCTGTCTGTCTGTCTGTTTGTCTGTCTGCATCTCAACCTGGCGATGTAATCATCTTGAAGCGTTGACGTACCAGAACCAAGCTGATAGTTTTTTTTTACCAAAAAACATTATTCAAGTTTCTTTTTACCAAAGAAAATTATTCAAGATTTTGCAGGGGGAACAATGCAATAATCCGTTTCCAAGGGTGAGATATACAGCGACATTGATTGGTATTGTTCTGATACAGGCTAGATTGCACGTGCAGGCCATGCAATCACGGATCACGGATTAGCGTGCCAATCACAGTTGCATCACGTTCGGATCAAAGTTTCCGGAATGTACGAGGAAAATTCGCACGTGCGTTTCATGCCAGATTATTTCAATCGACCCTGTTCCAAGTCGCAAAGGATTCACTGGTGTGTATATAGGCTACCCGGTAGGTAGGGGACATTCCAAGATGGCGGCCGAAACTGATCGACAAAGGTAGGTGTCTGCTTCAATGTCCGGTTGTCCTTATTGCCGAGTTTTAGTGAATTACATTTTACTTTGCAAATGGGATTATAATACCATCACCATATTTTAAAATTAGTTGCCCCTAAACCTTATTATTATGTCCACTCCCTATCTTGGCATGTCCCCTCTATAACGGATACCCGACAGTGGTATTGCTTGTACTGGGATACGGACAGGCCGCTCGTGGGTATTCTTTTCACACGCGAGGAGAGGAACGCATTAGAATCAATGTTTTGCCATTTTTATTTTAGGAACAGGGTCCTTTTTAATGAAACTGGACTCATACAATCCGGGGTTGTTACCTCTTCTCCCAATCTGTGACACGTACTTGCACGTGATACAACAAGTTCCGTTCAACCTTATGGAGGTGAGGTGAGATGAGTTTGGGTTTAACGCTGCTTCAAGAATATAACACGGCTGATAGTATTATTGCAGGGAGAAAGCCAGCAACGACATGGTGACTGTGCATTGCGGTGAAACCTGCGAGCATCGACTTGAACCAGCGAACCATGGGTGGTACTGCACTTATGGATAATAAAGGCATGCATTGACTAAAGGAGTTCATTATAGGCGCCAGAGCCTAAATATAGATATACCAATAGACTACCTACCCATAGGCGTAGGAACAGGGGGCGGGGCCTTTTGAGAACAATATATCACATTTTGTTTGCGCCATTAGGGGTCTTTATTGTCCAAAATACACTGTCGACAAAATAAACGCCTATTCCTTAAAATGAAAGGTGAAATAATGTCTACAATATAATTAATGGTAGTCTCCACGTTATGCTGAAACAATAATTAATATGAAAGTCCATTGAGATCGTGGAAAAACTGTGATTCGAGTCAATAACATTCATGAAAAACACGCCCAACGAAGACGGCAATTTCCGGTTGATTAACTTGCGCACCGTAACCACGCACATCTGTAGCGTCATCGATCACCACTTTAATGCGAATTCGTGCCTTTATTGTTGCTCCAGGTTGTATGAAAATCTGTTTCAAATGTTTGTCTGAACAAGCAATGAAACTGAACAATTTCTGTTGACTCATTTCAACAATCACCATTTTTTGTGACATGACAGCTTCTGAATTTAAAAATGGTATGCAGACATGATGCAGCTTCATAATGCTATAATATTGCTTAACTGTTCATTATAGGTTTCACAAAATCTGATAAGATACCGGTAGGCGTTTCTTTTTGCCGACAGTGTAGACTAGTAAGCACATGAAATCGATGATCAAGCCATTTATACTATAACAAATAGTAAAGAGATGAAACGAGGTCAATACCCCATGTCAGAGATAAAATTTAAAAATAAAGAAAGTTGTCATCATATTGTCCCTCAATATCATATACCACATTACAGCCAATGCATTCCTTTAAAACATGCCATAAAAGATAAAACTCCAACGCTTATATATAATTATTTACAAAGATATGAATTTTCAAAGCTTTAAATATGAACATACTACCGAAGTTAGCCACGAGCATAGCCCATCAAAAAATTGATTGATTTTTTTTTTATAAAATCGCTTTAAATATCCTGTCAACTAAAAGTAACCAAGGTACAAAGCACGGAACTTGGTGAATCAGATCACGCATACTGACTGACCTCATGTCGACAACACAGGCTCCTGTAGGCGAGAACAAACTGTAAGTGCATATTTTTCTCTCAAAGTGGTGTTAAAAGCACACATTTTTGAGGTGTAAAAAACAGGGTTTCATAGAGCTTTAGCATAGAGGTTTTCATGGGATACCGCAAGTGAAAAGACATGTGAAATCTAGGGTGTGTACACCATTTCAAAATAATCCAGTTGAATAACAGGACCAAGGACATCGCGACACCCAATGCTTTTGTACAGGGGACCTTAATTTCACATTTTCACTTCCTATTTCCCCAACTAATTTCAAGGAGGGACATTCAAGGGACACCCAGTCAGTGTGCTGTTAGGTGTCACATATGCCAAACGTATATTTTATCGAAAAATACTGACTGTTATCGGAAATTACCGTTTAAATGATAGTCGGCTCAGTTTAATATTAAGCACGATACGAAGGTGAAAGTGCTGATTTCTGATCTAAAATCGGACAATATATATACTATTTATTTCCTACAATCTGAAGAGTACAAGAATTTTGCAAAAAAGAGGGAATATACAATAAGTACTGATTACTCAAATCAAGATTACTCATTGTCGAGGGGTGTTTGTGCTTTGCGTGTCGGATCTGAGCTGCCGCGAAATAGTTCTTCGTATGTACGTGACACCAACAGACCTCTGACACTACCTGCTGGCCATACGGAACACATACTGTACACATACTGTACACCGACTACCTGCTGGCCATACGGAACACATACTGTACACATACTGTACACCGACTACCTGCTGGCTGTACGGAACACATACTGTACACATACTGTACACCGACTACCCGCTGGCCATACGGAACACATACTGTACACATACTGTACACCGACTACCTGCTGGCAGTACGGAACACATACTGTACACATACTGTACACCGACAACCTGCTGGCCATACGGAACACATACTGTACACCGACTACCTGCTGGCCATACGGAACACATACTGTACACAGATGGCCATACGGAACACATACTGTACACCGACTACCTGCTGGCCATACGGAACACATACTGTACACCGACTACCTGCTGGCCATACGGAACACATACTGTACACCAACTGCCTGCTGGCCATACGGAACACATACTGTACACAGACTACCTGCTGGCCATACGGAACACATACTGTACACCGACTATCTGCTGGCCATACGGAACACATACTGTACACCGACTACCTGCTGGCCATACGGAACACATACTGTACACAGACTACCTGTTGGCCATACGGAACACATACTGTACACAGACTACCTGCTGGCCATACGGAACACATACTGTACACAGACTACCTGCTGGCCATACGGAACACATACTGTACACAGACTACCTGCTGGCCATACGGAACACATACTGTACACCGACTACCTGCTGGCCATACGGAACACATACTGTACACAGACTACCTGCTGGCCATACGGAACACATACTGTACACAGACTACCTGCTGGCCATACGGAACACATACTGTACACCGACTACCTGCTGGCAATACGGAACACATACTGTACACCGACTACCTGCTGGCCATACGGAACACATACTGTACACCGACTACCTGCTGGCCATACGGAACACATACTGTACACCAACTGTCTGCTGGCCATACGGAACACATACTGTACACAGACTACCTGCTGGCCATACGGAACACATACTGTACACCGACTATCTGCTGGCCATACGGAACACATACTGTACACCGACTACCTGCTGGCCATACGGAACACATACTGTACACAGACTACCTGTTGGCCATACGGAACACATACGGTACACAGACTACCTGCTGGCCATACGGAACACATACTGTACACAGACTACCTGCTGGCCATACGGAACACATACTGTACACCGACTACCTGCTGGCCATACGGAACACATACTGTACACCAACTGCCTGCTGGCCATACGGAACACATACTGTACACAGATGGCCATACGGAACACATACTGTACACAGACTACCTGCTGGCCATACGGAACACATACTGTACACCGACTACCCGCTGGCCATACGGAACACATACTGTACACCGACTACCTGCTGGCCATACGGAACACATACTGTACACCAACTGCCTGCTGGCCATACGGAACACATACTGTACACAGACTACCTGCTGGCCATACGGAACACATACTGTACACCGACTACCTGCTGGCCATACGGAACACATACTGTACACAGACTACCTGCTGGCCATACGGAACACATACTGTACACAGACTACCTGCTGGCCATACGGAACACATACTGTACACCGACTACCTGCTGGCAATACGGAACACATACTGTACACCGACTACCTGCTGGCCATACGGAACACATACTGTACACCGACTACCTGCTGGCCATACGGAACACATACTGTACACCGACTACCTGCTGGCCATACGGAACACATACTGTACACCGACTACCTGCTGGCCATACGGAACACATACTGTACACCAACTGCCTGCTGGCCATACGGAACACATACTGTACACAGATGGCCATACGGAACACATACTGTACACAGACTACCTGCTGGCCATACGGAACACATACTGTACACAGATGGCCATACGGAACACATACTGTACACAGACTACCTGCTGGCCATACGGAACACATACTGTACACCGACTACCTGCTGGCCATACGGAACACATACTGTACATCGACTACCTGCTGGCCATACGGAACACATACTGTACACAGATGGCCATACGGAACACATACTGTACACAGACTACCTGCTGGCCATACGGAACACATACTGTACACAGACTACCTGCTGGCCATACGGAACACATACTGTACACAGACTACCTGTTGGCCATACGGAACACATACTGTACACAGACTACCTGCTGGCCATACGGAACACATACTGTACACCGACTACCTGCTGGCCATACGGAACACATACTGTACACAGATGGCCATACGGAACACATACTGTACACAGACTACCTGCTGGCCATACGGAACACATACTGTACACAGACTACCTGCTGGCCATACGGAACACATACTGTACACAGACTACCTGCTGGCCATACGGAACACATACTGTACACAGACTACCTGCTGGCCATACGGAACACATACTGTACACAGATGGCCATACGGAACACATACTGTACACAGATGGTCATACGGAACCCATACTGTACACAGACTACTGCAGATGTCACTAAGGTTGTGGAGATGCACACTGAACTCCACAATACCAAATACGAAATGTCACACTGACGTGGTAACTGAGGTGAAATGTAATGTTGACACTGTAACGTAGGTGAGTTGTAACGTTGACGGAGTAACTGAAGTGAAATATTACGTTGACACATTAACTTAAAGGGGATGTAACGTTGACATAGGAACTAAACTGGGATTTTCCTTTGAAAAGGTGACCGACATGTTATATAGTCACAAGAAATTGGACGAAATGTACAGTTGACACAGTAACTGAGGTGAAATGTAATGATGACACTGTAACGTAGGTGGCTTGTAACGTTGACAGAGTAACTGAAGTGAAATATTACGTTGACACATTAACTGAGAGGGGATGTTACATTGACACAAGAACTAAACTGTGATGTTCCTTTGAAAAACTTATCGAAATGTAATATCAACCCCGCGAGAGGGGGTGTTACATTGACACAGTAACTGAGGTTAAATGTAATGTTGACAAAGTAACTGAGAGTGCATGTTATGTTGACACAGTAACTGAGGTGAAATGTCACAATGACGCAGTAACTGAGGTGAAATGTAATGTTGACTCAGTAACCGAGGTGAAATGTAATGTTGACTCAGTAACCGAGGTGAAATGTAATGTTTACAGAGTACCTGAGGTGAACATGTAGCATTGACACAGTACCTGAGGCGAAATGTTATGCTGCTGACACAGTAACTGAGGCGAAATGTCACATCAATACGGCAACTAAAGCGAATTTTTGACAACATAAATGAGATTCAATGTAATGTTGACACTGTAACGTAGGTTGAATTTCACGTTGAAGGAGTAACTGAAATGAACAATTACGTTGACAGTGTTACTGAGAGGGGATGTTACATTGAAAAAGTGACCGAAATGAAATTTACGTTGACACAGGAACTGAGAGGGGATGTTACGTTGAAATAGTGACCTAGGTGAATATTACATTGACACAGTAACTGATCGAGAGGGTATGTTACGTTGACAGAGTAACTGGGAGTGCATGTTATGTTGACTCAGTAACTGAGGTGAACTGTCACAATGACGCGGTAACTGAAGTGAAATGTAATGTTGACTCAGTAACCGAGGTGAAATGTAATGTTTACAGAATACCTGAGGTGAAATGTAATGTGGAGAGAGTAATTGAGGCAAATGTAACATTGATACAGTGACTGAGGAGAAATGTAACTGAGGCGAAATGTCACAATGACGCAGTAACTGAGGTGAAATGTAGTGTTGACTCAGTAACCGAGGTGAAATGTAATGTTTACAGATTACCTGAGGTGAAAATGTAACATTGACACAGTACCTGAGGTGAAATGTTATGCTGCTGACACAGTAACTGAGGCGAAATGTCACATCAACACGGCCACTGAGGCGAAAACTTATGTTGACACCATTACTGAGATGAAATGTAATGTTGACACTGTAACGTAGGTGGGGTGTAACGTTGACGGAGTAACTGAAGTGAAATATTATGTTGACACATTAACTGAGAGGGGATGTTACGATGACACGGGAACTAAGAAGGGGTGTTACGTTGACACGGGAACTGAGGTTAAATGTAATGTTGACAAAGTAACTGAGAGTGCATGTTATGTTGACACAGTAACTGAGGTGAAATGTCACAATGACGCAGTAACTGAGGTGAAATGTAATGTTGACTCAGTAACCGAGGTGAAATGTAATGTTTACAGAGTACCTGAGGTGAACATGTAGCATTGACACAGTACCTGAGGTGAAATGTTATGCTGCTGACACAGTAACTGAGGCGAAATGTCACATCAACACAGCAACTGAGGCGATAACTTATGTTGACACCATAACTGAGATGAAATGTAATGTTGACACTGTAACGTAGGTGGGATGTAACGTTGAAGGAGTAACTGAAGTGAAATATTAGGTTGACACATTAACTGAGAGGGGATGTTCCGTTGAAATAGTGACCGAGATTAAATATTACGTTGACACAGTAACTTAAAGGGGATGTAACGTTGACATAGGAACTAAACTGGGATTTTCCTTTGAAAAGGTGACCGATATGTAATAAAGTCACAAGAAATGGGACGAAAATGTACCGTTGACAAGTAACTGAGGTGAAATGTAATGTTGACAAAGTAACTGGGAGTGCATGTTATGTTGACACAGTAACTGAGGCGAAATATCACAGTGACCCGGTAACTGAGGTGAAATGTAATGTTGACAAAGTAACTGAGAGTGCATGTTATGTTGACACAGTAACTGAGGTGAAATGTCACAATGACGCAGTAACTGAGGTGAAATGTAATGTTGACTCAGTAACTGAGGTGAAATGTAATGTTTACAGAGTACCTGAGGTGAAAATGTAACATTGACACAGTACATGAGGTGAAATGTTATGCTAGTGACACAGTAACTGAGGCGAAATGTCACATCAACACGGCAACTGAGGCGAAAACTTATGTTGACACCATAACTGAGATGAAATGTAATGTTGACACTGTAACGTAGGTGGCTTGTAACGTTGACGGAGTAACTGAAGTGAAATATTACGTTGATACATTAACTGAGAGGGGATGTTATGTTGAAAAAGTGACCGAGATTAAATATTATGTTGACATAGTAACTTAAAGTGGATGTTACGTTGACACAGGAACTAAACTGGGATGTTTCTTTGAAAAGGTGACCGACATTTAATATAGTCACAAGAAATGAGACGAAATGTGTCGTTGACACAGTAACTGAGGTGAAATGTAATGCTGACACAGAAACTGAGGTGAAATATTACATTGACACATGTTTCTGAGAGGTGATGTTACGATGACACGGGAACTGAGAGGGGGTGTTACGTTGACACGGGAACTGAGAGGGGGTGTTACGATGACACGGGAACTGAGAGGTGGTGTTACGATGACACGGGAACTGAGAGGGGGTGTTACGTTGACACGGGAACTGAGAGGGGATGTTACGATGACACGGGAACTGAGAGGGGATGTTACGTTGACACGGGAACTGAGAGGTGATGTTACGATGACACGGGAACTGAGAGGGGGTGTTACGATGACACGGGAACTGAGAGGGGGTGTTACGATGACACGGGAACTGAGAGGTGATGTTACGATGACACGGGAACTGAGAGGTGATGTTACGATGACACGGGAACTGAGAGGGGGTGTTACGTTGACACGGGAACTGAGAGGGGGTGTTACGATGACACGGGAACTGAGAGGTGGTGTTACGATGACACGGGAACTGAGAGGGGGTGTTACGTTGACAGGGGAACTGAGAGGGGATGTTACGATGACACGGGAACTGAGAGGGGATGTTACGATGACACGGGAACTGAGAGGTGGTGTTACGATGACACGGGAACTGAGAGGGGGTGTTACGTTGACACGGGAACTGAGAGGTGATGTTACGTTGACACAGTAACTGAGAGGTGATGTTACGATGACACAGTAACTGAGAGGGGGTGTTACGTTGACACAGTAACTGAGAGGTGATGTTACGATGACACGGGAACTGAGAGGGGGTGTTACGTTGACACAGTAACTGAGAGGTGATGTTACGTTGACACAGTAACTGAGAGGGGGTGTTACGATGACACGGGAACTGAGAGGGGGTGTTACGTTGACACGGGAACTGAGAGGGGGTGTTACGTTGACACAGTAACTGAGAGGTGGTGTTACGATGACACGGGAACTGAGAGGGGGTGTTACGTTGACACAGTAACTGAGAGGGGGTGTTACGATGACACGGGAACTGAGAGGGGGTGTTACGTTGACACAGTAACTGAGAGGGGGTGTTACGTTGACACGGGAACTGAGAAGGGGTGTTACGATGACACGGGAACTGAGAGGGGATGTTACGATGACACGGGAACTGAGAGGGGGTGTTACGATGACACGGGAACTGAGAGGGGATGTTACGTTGACACAGTAACTGAGAGGGGGTGTTGCGATGACACGGGAACTGAGAGGGGGTGTTACGTTGACACAGTAACTGAGAGGGGGTGTTACGTTGACACGGGAACTGAGAAGGGGTGTTACGATGACACGGGAACTGAGAGGGGATGTTACGATGACACGGGAACTGAGAGGGGGTGTTACGATGACACGGGAACTGAGAGGGGGTGTTACGTTGACACGGGAACTGAGAGGTGATGTTACGTTGACACAGTAACTGAGAGGTGATGTTACGTTGACACAGTAACTGAGAGGGGGTGTTACGTTGACACAGTAACTGAGAGGTGATGTTACGATGACACTGGAACTGAGAGGGGGTGTTACGTTGACACAGTAACTGAGAGGTGATGTTACGTTGACACAGTAACTGAGAGGGGGTGTTACGATGACACGGGAACTGAGAGGGGGTGTTACGTTGACACGGGAACTGAGAGGGGGTGTTACGTTGACACAGTAACTGAGAGGTGATGTTACGATGACACGGGAACTGAGAGGGGGTGTTACGATGACACGGGAACTGAGAGGGGTAGTTACGATGACACGGGAACTGAGAGGGGGTGTTACGTTGACACAGTAACTGAGAGGTGATGTTACGATGACACGGGAACTGAGAGGGGATGTTACGATGACACGGGAACTGAGAGGTGATGTTACGATGACACGGGAACTGAGAGGTGATGTTACGATGACACGGGAACTGAGAGGTGATGTTACGATGACACGGGAACTGAGAGGTGATGTTACGATGACACGGGAACTGAGAGGGGGTGTTACGTTGACACGGGAACTGAGAGGTGGTGTTACGTTGACACGGGAACTGAGAGGGGGTGTTACGTTGACACAGTAACTGAGAGGTGATGTTACGTTGACACAGTAACTGAGAGGGGGTGTTACGATGACACGGGAACCGAGAGGGGGTGTTACGATGACACGGGAACTGAGAGGGGGTGTTACGATGACACGGGAACTGAGAGGGGGTGTTACGATGACACGGGAACTGAGAGGGGGTGTTACGATGACACGGGAACTGAGAGGGGGTGTTACGATGACACGGGAACTGAGAGGGGGTGTTACGTTGACACGGGAACTGAGAGGGGGTGTTACGTTGACACGGGAACTGAGAGGGGGTGTTACGTTGACACAGTAACTGAGAGGTGATGTTACGTTGACACAGTAACTGAGAGGGGGTGTTACGATGACACGGGAACTGAGAGGGGGTGTTACGTTGACACGGGAACTGAGAGGGGGTGTTACGTTGACACAGTAACTGAGAGGTGATGTTACGATGACACGGGAACTGAGAGGGGGTGTTACGTTGACACGGGAACTGAGAGGGGGTGTTACGATGACACGGGAACTGAGAGGGGGTGTTACGATGACACGGGAACTGAGAGGGGGTGTTACGATGACACGGGAACTGAGAGGGGGTGTTACGATGACACGGGAACTGAGGTTAAATGTAATGTTGACAAAGTAACTGAGAGTGCATGTTATGTTGACACCATAACTGAGATGAAATGTAATGTTGACACTGTAACGTAGGTGGGATGTAACGTTGAAGGAGTAACTGAAGTGAAATATTAGGTTGACACATTAACTGAGAGGGGATGTTCCGTTGAAAAAGTGACCGAGATTAAATATTACGTTGACACAGTAACTTAAAGGGGATGTAACGTTGACATAGGAACTAAACTGGGATTTTCCTTTGAAAAGGTGACCGACATGTAATATAGTCACAAGAAATGGGACGAAATGTACCGTTGACACAGTAACTGAGGTGAAATGTAATGTTGACAAAGTAACTGGGAGTGCATGTTATGTTGACACAGTAACTGAGGCGAAATGTCACAGTGACCCGGTAACTGAGGTGAAATGTAATGTCGACTCAGTAACTTAGGTGAAATGCCACAGTGACCCGGTAACTGAGGTGAAATGTAATGTTGAATCAGTAACGGAGGTGAAATGTTATGTTTACAGAGTACCTGAGGTGAAAATGTAACATTGACACTGTACCTGAGGTGAAGTGTTATTCTGCTGACACAGTAACTGAGGCGAAATGTCACATCAAGACGGCAACTGAGGCGAAATTTTATGTTGACACCATAACTGAGATGAATTGTAATGTTGACACCGTAACGTAGGTGGGATGTAGGTAAAATATTATATTGAGACAATAAATGAGAGGGTATGTTACGTTAAAACAGTAACTGATGCGATGTGTATCGTTGATACAGTTACTGAGGTGAAATGTAATGTGAAGACAGTAACTGAGGCATATGTTACATTGACACAGTGACTGATGAGAAATGTTATGTTGACACAGTAACTGAGGTGAAATGTTATATTGTACAGTAACTGAGAGGGGATGTTACGTTGGCAGAGGAACTGAGAGGAGATTTTACTTTGAAACAGTTACTGAGATGAAATATTACTTTAATGGGGCGAAAGGTATCGTTTACACAGTAACTGAGGTGAAATGTCACAATGACGCGATAACTTAGATGAAATGTAAATAAGTCACAGTAACTGAGAGGGGGATGTTGCGTTGAAAACTGACCGAGGTGAAATCTTACATTGACACAGTAACTGAGGTGAATGTAATGTTGGCACAGTAACTGGGGGAAGTGCAATGTGGAGACAGTAATATAACTGCGGCAAATGTAAAATTGACACAGTGGCTGAGGAGAAATGTAATGTGACAAAGCGGCTGTTACATTGACACAGTAACTAGGGTAACATGTTAATAACTATGACGATACGTTGATAAAGGACACACGACGACGCCTTCCGAATATTCTGGAGTATATGGCAGGTTAAATCCAGTGAATACAGAGGCTGTTTCCTGTTTCTGCTTCTTTGCCGACTGAATGCAGTTACATGACAGTGTTTAACTAAAAGGTAATAAGGGAGACACCTGTGTAAGGCAAACGTCAATGATTACAATGTGTTCGTTGGAGATGGTTCTAAAACTAGCAAATATAAATAATCTTTATTTGTAAATGATAACTGTGTTAAATCTCGTATAAAAACTAGACATGTTGGGTACCCAAGAGACTAGGATTTCAAAAGGCTATTGTTTAGTGTTATCTCAACAAAATACTTGTAAAACACAAGCATTATTAGTGTTTGAATGGGGATTAAAGGTTTTACATAAGCTAAATAGACATTGAAAGCAGATAACATCCAACATATACTTCACAAACTGTTCAACATATGTTTCTCATCATCGACTGTACCCTCAACATGGAACAAAGGAATTATATCTCCAATACCTAAGGCATCGACGTCGGATGCGAGGGACCCTCTCAGTTACCGGGGTCTTACCCTTGCTCCTGCATATAGAGAGACCCTCTCAGTTACCGAGGTCTTACCCTTGCTCCTGCATATAGAGGGACCCTCTCAGTTACCGGGGTCTTACCCTTGCTCCTGCATATAGAGGGAGCCTCTCAGTTACCGGGGTCTTACCCTTGCTCCTGCATATAGAGGGACCCTCTCAGTTACCGAGGTCTTACCCTTGCTCCTGCATATTGAGGGAGCCTCTCAGTTACCGGGGTCTTACCCTTGCTCCTGCATATAGAGAGACCCTCTCAGTTACCGAGGTCTTACCCTTGCTCCTTCATATTGAGGGAGCCTCTCAGTTACCGGGGTCTTACCCTTGCTCCTTCATATTGAGAGACCCTCTCAGTTACCGACGTCTTACCCTTGCTCCTTCATATTGAGGGAGCCTCTCAGTTACCGGGGTCTTACCCTTGCTCCTGCATATAGAGAGACCCTCTCAGTTACCGAGGTCTTACCCTTGCTCCTTCATATTGAGGGAGCCTCTCAGTTACCGGGGTCTTACCCTTGCTCCTGCATATAGAGGGGGCCTCTCAGTTACCGGGGTCTTACCCTTGCTCCTGCATATAGAGGGACCCTCTCAGTTACCGGGGTCTTACCCTTGCTCCTGCATATAGAGGGACCCTCTCAGTTACCGGGGTCTTACCCTTGCTCCTGCATATAGAGAGACCCTCTCAGTTACCGAGGTCTAACCCTTGCTCCTTCATATTGAGGGAGCCTCTCAGTTACCGGGGTCTTACCCTTGCTCCTTCATATTGAGAGACCCTCTCAGTTACCGACGTCTTACCCTTGCTCCTTCATATTGAGGGAGCCTCTCAGTTACCGGGGTCTTACCCTTGCTCCTGCATATAGAGAGACCCTCTCAGTTACCGAGGTCTTACCCTTGCTCCTTCATATTGAGGGAGCCTCTCAGTTACCGGGGTCTTACCCTTGCTCCTGCATATAGAGGGAGCCTCTCAGTTACCGGGGTCTTACCCTTGCTCCTGCATATAGAGGGACCCTCTCAGTTACCGGGGTCTTACCCTTGCTCCTGCATATAGAGGGACCCTCTCAGTTACCGGGGTCTTAACCTTGCTCCTGCATATAGAGGGACCCTCTCAGTTACCGGGGTCTTACCCTTGCTCCTGCATATAGAGAGACCCTCTCAGTTACCGAGGTCTTACCCTTGCTCCTTCATATTGAGGGAGCCTCTCAGTTACCGGGGTCTTACCCTTGCTCCTTCATATTGAGAGACCCTCTCAGTTACCGACGTCTTACCCTTGCTCCTTCATATTGAGGGAGCCTCTCAGTTACCGGGGTCTTACCCTTGCTCCTGCATATAGAGAGACCCTCTCAGTTACCGAGGTCTTACCCTTGCTCCTTCATATTGAGGGAGCCTCTCAGTTACCGGGGTCTTACCCTTGCTCCTGCATATAGAGGGAGCCTCTCAGTTACCGGGGTCTTACCCTTGCTCCTGCATATAGAGGGACCCTCTCAGTTACCGGGGTCTTACCCTTGCTCCTGCATATAGAGGGAGCCTCTCAGTTACCGGGGTCTTAACCTTGCTCCTGCATATAGAGGGACCCTCTCAGTTACCGGGGTCTTACCCTTGCTCCTGCATATAGAGAGACCCTCTCAGTTACCGGGGTCTTACCCTTGCTCCTGCATATAGAGACCCTCTCAGTTACCGGGGTCTTACCCTTGCTCCTGCATATAGAGAGACCCTCTCAGTTACCGGGGTCTTACCCTTGCTCCTGCATATAGAGAGACCCTCTCAGTTACCGGGGTCTTACCCTTGCTCCTGCATATAGAGGGAGCCTCTCAGTTACCGGGGTCTTACCCTTGCTCCTGCATATAGAGAGACCCTCTCAGTTACCGGGGTCTTACCCTTGCTCCTGCATATAGAGAGACCCTCTCAGTTACCGAGGTCTTACCCTTGCTCCTGCATATAGAGGGAGCCTCTCAGTTACCGGGGTCTTACCCTTGCTCCTGCATATAGAGAGACCCTCTCAGTTACCGGGGTCTTACCCTTGCTCCTGCATATAGAGAGACCCTCTCAGTTACCGGGGTCTTACCCTTGCTCCTGCATATAGAGGGACCCTCTCAGTTACCGGGGTCTTACCCTTGCTCCTGCATATAGAGGGACCCTCTCAGTTACCGGGGTCTTACCCTTGCTCCTGCATATAGAGGGACCCTCTCAGTTACCGGGGTCTTACCCTTGCTCCTGCATATAGAGGAACCCTCTCAGTTACCGGGGTCTTACCCTTGCTCCTGCATATAGAGGGAGCCTCTCAGTTACCGGGGTATTACCCTTGCTCCTGCATATAGAGGGACCCTCTCAGCTACCGGGGTCTTACCCTTACTCCTGCATATAAAGGGACCCTCTCAGTTACCGGGGTCTTACCCTTGCTCCTTCATATTGAGGGAGCCTCTCAGTTACCGGGGCCTTACCCTTGCTCCTGCATATAGAGAGACCCTCTCAGTTACCGGGGTTTTACCCTTGCTCCTGCATATAGAGGGAGCCTCTCAGTTACCGGGGTCTTACCCTTGCTCCTGCATATAGAGGGACCCTCTCAGTTACCGGGGTCTTACCCTTGCTCCTGCATATAGAGGGAGCCTCTCAGTTACCGGGGTCTTACCCTTGCTCCTGCATATAGAGGGAGCCTCTCAGTTACCGGGGTCTTACCCTTGCTCCTGCATATAGAGGGACCCTCTCAGTTACCGGGGTCTTACCCTTGCTCCTGCATATAGAGAGACCCTCTCAGTTACCGGGGTCTTACCCTTGCTCCTGCATATAGAGGGACCCTCTCAGTTACCGGGGTCTTACCCTTGCTCCTGCATATAGAGGGAGCCTCTCAGTTACCGGGGTCTTACCCTTGCTCCTGCATATAGAGGGAGCCTCTCAGTTACCGGGGTCTTACCCTTGCTCCTGCATATAGAGGGAGCCTCTCAGTTACCGGGGTCTTACCCTTGCTCCTGCATATAGAGGGAGCCTCTCAGTTACCGGGGTCTTACCCTTGCTCCTGCATATAGAGGGACCCTCTCAGTTACCGGGGTCTTACCCTTGCTCCTGCATATAGAGGGACCCTCTCAGTTACCGGGGTCTTACCCTTGCTCCTGCATATAGAGGGAGCCTCTCAGTTACCGGGGTCTTACCCTTGCTCCTGCATATAGAGGGAGCCTCTCAGTTACCGGGGTCTTACCCTTGCTCCTGCATATAGAGATACCCTCTCAGTTACCGGGGTCTTACCCTTGCTCCTGCATATAGAGAGACCCTCTCAGTTACCGGGGTCTTACCCTTGCTCCTGCATATAGAGAGACCCTCTCAGTTACCGGGGTCTTACCCTTGCTCCTGCATATAGAGGGAGCCTCTCAGTTACCGGGGTCTTACCCTTGCTCCTGCATATAGAGGGAGCCTCTCAGTTACCGGGGTCTTACCCTTGCTCCTGCATATAGAGGGAGCCTCTCAGTTACCGGGGTCTTACCCTTGCTCCTGCATATAGAGGGAGCCTCTCAGTTACCGGGGTCTTACCCTTGCTCCTGCATATAGAGGGACCCTCTCAGTTACCGGGGTCTTACCCGTGCTCCTGCATATAGAGGGACCCTCTCAGTTACCGGGGTCTTACCCTTGCTCCTGCATATAGAGGGACCCTCTCAGTTACCGGGGTCTTACCCTTGCTCCTGCATATAGAGGGACCCTCTCAGTTACCGGGGTCTTACCCTTGCTCCTGCATATAGAGGGAGCCTCTCAGTTACCGGGGTCTTACCCTTGCTCCTGCATATAGAGGGACCCTCTCAGTTACCGGGGTCTTACCCTTGCTCCTGCATATAGAGGGAGCCTCTCAGTTACCGGGGTCTTACCCTTGCTCCTGCATATAGAGGGACCCTCTCAGTTACCGGGGTCTTACCCTTGCTCCTGCATATAGAGAGACCCTCTCAGTTACCGGGGTCTTACCCTTGCTCCTGCATATAGAGGGAGCCTCTCAGTTACCGGGGTCTTACCCTTGCTCCTGCATATAGAGAGACCCTCTCAGTTACCGGGGTCTTACCCTTGCTCCTGCATATAGAGGGAGCCTCTCAGTTACCGGGGTCTTACCCTTGCTCCTGCATATAGAGGGAGCCTCTCAGTTACCGGGGTCTTACCCTTGCTCCTGCATATAGAGGGACCCTCTCAGTTACCGGGGTCTTACCCTTGCTCCTGCATATAGAGAGACCCTCTCAGTTACCGGGGCCTTACCCTTGCTCCTGCATATAGAGGGAGCCTCTCAGTTACCGGGGTCTTACCCTTGCTCCTGCATATAGAGAGACCCTCTCAGTTACCGGGGTCTTACCCTTGCTCCTGCATATAGAGGGAGCCTCTCAGTTACCGGGGTCTTACCCTTGCTCCTGCATATAGAGAGACCTTCTCAGTTACCGGGGTCTTACCCTTGCTCCTGCATATAGAGGGAGCCTCTCAGTTACCGGGGTCTTACCCTTGCTCCTGCATATAGAGAGACCCTCTCAGTTACCGGGGTCTTATCCTTGCTCCTGCATATAGAGAGACCCTCTCAGTTACCGGGGTCTTACCCTTGCTCCTGCATATAGAGGGAGCCTCTCAGTTACCGGGGTCTTACCCTTGCTCCTGCATATAGAGGGACCCTCTCAATTACCGGGGTCTTACCCTTGCTCCTGCATATAGAGGGACCCTCTCAGTTACCGGGGTCTTACCCTTGCTCCTGCATATAGAGGGACCCTCTCAGTTACCGGGGTCTTATCCTTGCTCCTGCATATAGAGGGACCCTCTCAGTTACCGGGGTCTTACCCTTGCTCCTGCATATAGAGAGACCCTCTCAGTTACCGGGGTCTTACCCTTGCTCCTGCATATAGAGGGAGCCTCTCAGTTACCGGGGTCTTACCCTTGCTCCTGCATATAGAGGGACCCTCTCAGTTACCGGGGTCTTACCCTTGCTCCTGCATATAGAGAGACCCTCTCAGTTACCGGGGTCTTACCCTTGCTCCTGCATATTGAGGGACCCTCTCAGTTACCGGGGTCTTACCCTTGCTCCTGCATATAGAGGGAGCCTCTCAGTTACCGGGGTCTTACCCTTGCTCCTGCATATAGAGGGACCCTCTCAGTTACCGGGGTCTTACCCTTGCTCCTGCATATAGAGGGACCCTCTCAGTTACCGGGGTCTTACCCTTGCTCCTGCATATAGAGGGAGCCTCTCAGTTACCGGGGTCTTACCCTTGCTCCTGCATATAGAGGGACCCTCTCAGTTACCGGGGTCTTACCCTTGCTCCTGCATATAGAGAGACCCTCTCAGTTACCGGGGTCTTACCCTTGCTCCTGCATATTGAGGGACCCTCTCAGTTACCGGGGTCTTACCCTTGCTCCTGCATATAGAGAGACCCTCTCAGTTACCGGGGTCTTACCCTTGCTCCTGCATATAGAGGGACCCTCTCAGTTACCGGGGTCTTACCCTTGCTTACCCTTATTTTGATTGGGAATTATACACGTTTTGAAATACTTTGATTCAAAGTCCTTCTTCGAATAAATACCATCACAAAATATCACATTTTTGACAAATCACAAATCACAAACATAAGCTTTGAATGCCTGGTTTCGAACCCTGCACCACCCTGCACCACCAACTCGGCTATAAAGGCCCACGAGAACAATGATGTATTTTCCACAGTGACAATCATGTGAACTCCACGAGGCAGATAGCGCATGCAGCTCACGTGCACGGCGTGGCTAGCGAGGCCAAAGCACGTGCAGGGCGCAGGTGTGCTCTCTTCATAGCAGTTGAACTCCCAGAAGTAAATACATTGAAACCATAAAAGTACCCAATATCAAAATTATGTCTTTATTATATCTTTAATCAGTTCATAAGTTAGATCAAAACCTCCCCCTCGGTTTTGTTTGATAATGTAAGCCCTCAGCCTCGGGAAATTGGGGCGGGCCTGTCGGCCCCAATTTCCCTCTGCCGCGGGCTTACATTATCACACGAAACCTCCGGCTCGGTTTTGATCCTTAACTTAATTGTGAAAAATATTGTGAAACCAACCATGCACCCACCCACAAATGCTGTATAAATGTAACATTTGATGTTTTTTCGTCTTTGGCCTATGAATAAAGAACTTGTACTTGAATTTGTAAAGTTCTTAACGACAGACTTTTATCATGGGCTGAAAGTAATGACATCATCAGTGATGCCCAGAACGGATTTCGCCGCGACTGTTTGACCCAATACCACATTGGTACACTAACGAATATAATTGAGACAAGGAAACTAATAAGGAAACCTACTTACGTAGCCTTCATCGATTTTAAGAAAGCGTACGATGGGATAAATAGGGAGAAGCTGTGGGAAAGACTGAAGAAATGTGGCGTTCAGGGGGAAATGATGTCTGCAATTACGTCTCTCTACCATGTACCACGATGTTCAATGCTCCGTTAGAGTCAATCACCTCCAGACAACGTGGTTCAGTGTAAACAGAGGGTTGAAGCAGGGCTGTATCTTATCTCCGCTGTTGTTAAACCTCTACATAGACGACCTCGTCAGAAGTATAAACGCAGTTGGAACAGGTGTGAACTGTGGAGGACAATGATGAGAGAATGAGGAAGATCTTAACCTATTTCGCTCTGCTCTTGACGACTGGTGTATTAGAAACATGATGAACGAGAACCAAGATAAGTATAATGTTATCCACTTCAGAGGTCTTTCAGTTGCAAGAACGATTTCAGCATTCACTTGTGGAGACAAGACACTGGAAGCAGCAGACAGTTACCAGTACCTAGGAGTGCACCTGAACTACCAACTCATGGCCAAGGCAGCAGCTAAATCCGCCAGTAGAGCACTCGGTCTTGTGATCTCAAAATCCAAAAGCTTTGGTGGACTACCTTTTAAGGTTTTTACCAAACTGTACGACACTATGGTGTAGCCAATTATGGGCTATAGCTCGTCAATCTGGAGAACATCGAACATATCATGCATCAACGCAGTACATCACCGAGCTATCCGCTTCTACCTTGGCGTTGGAAAGGACACTCAACATCTAGCAGTAAATGGAGACGCGGGGTGGATCCCTTCTATAGCAAGACAGTGGACTGCAGTAGCTAGACAGTGGGCGAGATACAAGAAAATGCGAAAAACAAGAATGAACAAAACCACATTCCTATGGACTGATGACGTCAAAAAGAAGAACTGGGCTCACAGAGTAAAAGCATACATAGAGCAATATAATCTCTCCCATTTAAGAACTCAACAACGAATAGAGCACAGTCAAATGCTTTCGTCCAACCATATGAGTGTATTGTGGTCACGTGGAGTACATTTATATCCCGATAGATGTACGGTTGTCTGGTTGCGTTCGGGTATCATGCTCATAAACTGGTTCACAGACTTTCATAATAACAACAAACAATGTCAACTGATTGTTTTATTTATGGAGATAACACACAGTAAAACACGTATTACATTGACAAATGACCTGCTGTGTTATCTTTCCGAAAGGAAATAGTCGCTTCCGTTGATAGGGGTCTTCTATATTAAGGAGCTTGATATTCCTAAAAGAAGAATAAAAGCATGTAAATAAAGCAAGTAATGTGAAGTCAATTGGGATTTTTCAAGTGTATTTCATTTATATCATGAGTAAGTGAAACAATGACAAGCATCAAACCATGTTACCAATGTTTTATATATTTTCAACCACGATATAAAAAATAATATCAAAAGTTATATAGAACGACATAAAAATGAGAAATAAGAAAGTGATATAAAATTACCTTCTTGGAGTGTTAGAGAATGGAGACTGCATTGTCGTCTCACTGAAACTCCTGTATCGTCACACAGCGTCCGAGCGATGTCCAGTTCGACGTTACATTCTTTCCTACAGACAGTTCCTTTGCTACAGTAACCTGAAATAATTTATATGCAATATAGACGGGATGCACACTAGCATATGCAACAATAGATATAACAACTCGCATATTGATAAATACAGCTCAACAAACGACTTAACGTGTTGGTAACAAATTTGAAATACAAAAAAACAATAACTGTTATTAAATAAACCAATTTAATGAAAATTAGTTTGAATTTTAAAATTACAGAGTTTAAAAAGTAAGGAGTAAAAAAGTAAAGTTAACTTTCCTGAATGAATAGTGTACTTGTCCTTGGACTGTCCGTGATGAAGCCATTGTGTGAACTGATTCATTCCACAAACCACTCAGTCTTTATAGGCAATGAAATGTATTACTGCTCAATGTTGCTGAATAAAAACATGCTTAAATCATGCATGTACGTGATTCAAGCACGACGCTTATGCTGTAGCACGACTCGTACGCTTTATATAAAATGTACGCATCATGCACCTCGGACAATTTCAGAAATTCAGTGCTCACGGTGCCGAAGATGACGTCAATGTCCCTAACATTTGCATATGAAAATGAGAGATGTCAATGTTTTGCATGTTGTGTTCGAGAGAATGTTTCCCAAATTTGTTGACAAAATATTGGAAATAAATTCATTTTAAGACATTTTCTTGACAACTCAAGCATTTGACTGTGCTCTAAGATAGATAGAGAACTCGCAGCAGTACATTATCGGGATATAAATGTACGGGTTTGAGGGGGCTGACGCCTCGCCCAACACTCTCAAACCCGTACATTTATATCCCGATAATGTACTGCTACTCGTCCTCTATCTATTACATAGAGGCAAGCCTTCTTGTAAGAATTGAAAAAAAGCGAAATCTTATGATAACTACAAAGCCGAATAGAGGAAAAATATCCAGTACGAGGAAACAAGAAACGGAAGAAGCAAACTTAGAAAATACCAAAATTTATAACAGGATTTCTGCACAGATATTTCTACATGCCCCGATACCGAAATCACACCGAAGTTCCTTCGCAAAATTCCGTTTTGGTGTCGCCCCTCTTAGGATAAAAACAGGTCGCTACGAGAACATTCCAACTGAAGGAAGGCTATGTTTTCACTGTGATGAAATTGAGGACGAATTCCATGCCTTTTTTAAATGCCCACTTTATAAAGAAGAGAGGGATGAACTTCTTAGCAAAAGTGCCCAGATATTTCCCAATTTTACTAATTTTACCGATGCTTTAAAGTTTTACGTGCTTTTTAGTGATTGTAATATTGTTTTACACACTGCCAGAACCTGCCGCTAGCTTACTATTTGTATATCATACAACACACAACTCCCAGCCGCTAGCTTACTATTTGTATATCATACTTGATATTCACAATAAGACAGTGAATACATGTGAGTTTACTTTCTGTATTGATATTCACATTGAGACAGTTATTAAAAGTGCGATTGCGCTTGGTATTAATATTCATAGCAAGTACGTGTGCGAAGTGCAATGCGCATTTGCTGTCCAAACAAGTGAACACCCGGGAGACAGCGTGCATACAGTATATGTTATGTGCCCTATTTATATAATACGGATATGATTTGCAGTGCATACTTTAACAAGACTGTCTCTTTATATTCATCTTTGTTTATGGCAACAATATCCTGCATGATGTGCCTGTCAGTCTAAATCTATCAGATTAATCCTCGTTTTTTCGTTGAGAAAGACAGATCGAGAGGATAGAAACGAAGAGCCTTGTGAACACTGGGTAACTCGTCGTGTGTGCACGTCCTTGCCGCAGATGATGCCTGATGGTTGGGACGTGCTTCATGTCACGTGACTAGAAGCAGTGCTTTCGCTCAGGCCACGTCACCGAGTGTGAGAAAACAGACAGACCGACATCAGGGTAGGTTGCCACTTTCATGCTTTGCTTGAAGTTTCCTTTCCTAAACGAATAGCAATACATTCAACGACCTCTTGCTACATTTTCGTTTTTGTTTTCCTTTTGATAGGTAGATGTCGATTAAATTTTTTAACGCGTTTAAAATGTTAACGCGTTACAAACATGTCTTTAAAACATCTTAAAATCATTTTAATTTGAATTTTATCATAAATTAAACAAAATTGCAGGTGATAAATGTGTTAACTTGGCTACAATAAAATGAAAATTACTATATGTTCAACAATCCGCTCTAACTAGCATACTCAGTATCCAAAAATCATTCCAGGACTAACCTATGCATTAAAAATGCATTGAGATTTGCGATTTCAAATGTCAGCGGATTGGGTTACCTGATCAATAGTATTAAGCTAAATTCCCGGGCTTTAGACTGCACATCTCATCAAGCCCACACTGTTCTGCAAAATATTTTACAATTTAATAAAGACTACCAACAAAATAATTATCATTAGACGCATCCAAATCCTTGTTAGGCCGAGAAACCTTTCTACACTCACGACGCCGATGAATGGCTTCACTCGTCATTGTTTTTATTTTTGAACGAATTGTGGCTAAATCTGAGATATGTTTTAAGTTGATTGTATTGTATTAACATAATATAACAAATGCACAATAAAAAATATCCCCTTTTTTGATTCCCACTAGAACCCTCCCTTTAAGCATGTCAGCTGTAAAATTGGTTTGAATATTGATATTGTTAAACATTCAATTCAACATGTTTTAGAATTGTTTATTTTTATACTGAGGAATACACGCGAGAGGCTTATGTATTTACATTTCAATTATTTTATTGAGTGATGAGTATTTTTAATATGGTATGCGTACTGGCAAAGAGATAAATGCTACTCTGTATTCGATTGGTGGATAAACGTGTCTCTGCTAGGGCGTAATCTTTCTCGCTAGCTATTCTCAGTGGTCGCTCTATTTAGTAATGTTTCCTTCGTAAATCCATTTAAATGTTCGATAAATCATCACAAATATAACTACGCGGCCGAATACACTATACCAAATTATCAAGAGCCAAGAGCAATTACTTCAGGCGGATTAGGTACATTTTGAATGTGTTGAGAAGTACACACAGCTTTCTTAATCAAGGTGTAATACATTTAATGTGCATGTCTGTTCACACATGGGGAGCTGAATCACCTTTTCAAAATGATTCGGGGACACAATGTAGGACTTGTAAACTACGGATATCAGGACAATAAAGAGGTTGTACCTTCTTGGACGCATCTTTGCTGTAGAGCGTCATAGTTCAACCTCCTATCTTGCTGTAGAGCGTCATAGTTCAACCTCCTATCTTTGCTGTAGAACGTCATAGTTCAACCTCCTATCTTTGCTGTAGAGCGCCATAGTTCAACCTCCTATCTTGCTGTAGAACGCCATAGTTCAACCTCCTATCTTGCTGTAGAGCGCCATAATTCAACCTCCTATCTTTGCTGTAGAGCGCCATAGTTCAACCTCCTATCTTGCTGTAGAGCGCCATAGTTCAACCTCCTATCTTGCTGTAGAGCCTCATAGTTCAACCTCCTATCTTTGCTGTAGAGCGCCATAGTTCAACCTCCTATCTTGCTGTAGAGCGCCATAGTTCAACCTCCTATCTTGCTGTAGAGCGCCATAGTTCAACCTCCTATCTTGCTGTAGAGCGTCATAGTTCAACCTCCTATCTTGCTGTAGAGCGTCATAGTTCAACCTCCTATCTTGCTGTAGAGCGTCATAGTTCAACCTCCTATCTTTGCTGTAGAGCGTCATAGTTCAACCTCCTATCTTTGCTGTAGAGCGCCATAGTTCAACCTCCTATCTTTGCTGTAGAGCGCCATAGTTCAACCTCCTATCTTGCTGTAGAGCGTCATAATTCAACCTCCTATCTTGCTGTAGAGCGCCATAGTTCAACCTCCTATCTTTGCTGTAGAGCGCCATAGTTCAACCTCCTATCTTGCTGTAGAGCGTCAAAGTTCAACCTCCTATCTTTGCTGTAGAGCGCCATAGTTCAACCTCCTATCTTTGCTGTAGAACGTCATAGTTCAACCTCCTATCTTGCTGTAGAACGTCATAGTTCAACCTCCTATCTTGCTGTAGAGCGCCATAGTTCAACCTCCTATCTTTGCTGTAGAGCGCCAAAGTTCAACCTCCTATCTTTGCTGTAGAGCGCCATAGTTCAACCTCCTATCTTGCTGTAGAGCGCCATAGTTCAACCTCCTATCTTGCTGTAGAGCGCCATAGTTCAACCTCCTATCTTTGCTGTAGAGCGCCATAGTTCAACCTCCTATCTTGCTGTAGAGCGCCATAGTTCAACCTCCTATCTTGCTGTAGAGCGTCATAGTTCAACCTCCTATCTTGCTGTAGAGCGCCATAGTTCAACCTCCTATCTTTGCTGTAGAGCGCCATAGTTCAACCTCCTATCTTTGCTGTAGAGCGCCATAGTTCAACCTCCTATCTTGCTGTAGAGCGCCATAGTTCAACCTCCTATCTTGCTGTAGAGCGCCATAGTTCAACCTCCTATCTTTGCTGTAGAGCGCCATAGTTCAACCTCCTATCTTTGCTGTAGAGCGCCATAGTTCAACCTGCTATCTTGCTGTAGAGCGCCATAGTTCAACCTCCTATCTTGCTGTAGAGCGTCATAGTTCAACCTCCTATCTTGCTGTAGAGCGTCATAGTTCAACCTCCTATCTTGCTGTAGAGCATCATAGTTCAACCTCCTATCTTGCTGTAGAGCGCCATAGTTCAACCTCCTATCTTTGCTGTAGAGCGTCATAGTTCAACCTCCTATCTTTGCTGTAGAGCGCCATAGTTCAACCTCCTATCTTGCTGTAGAGCGCCATAGTTCAACCTCCTATCTTGCTGTAGAGCGCCATAGTTCAACCTCCTATCTTTGCTGTAGAGCGCCATAGTTCAACCTCCTATCTTTGCTGTAGAGCGCCATAGTTCAACCTCCTATCTTGCTGTAGAGCGCCATAGTTCAACCTCCTATCTTGCTGTAGAGCGCCATAGTTCAACCTCCTATCTTGCTGTAGAGCGTCATAGTTCAACCTCCTATCTTGCTGTAGAGCGTCATAGTTCAACCTCCTATCTTGCTGTAGAGCGTCATAGTTCAACCTCCTATCTTTCTGTAGAGCGTCATAGTTCAACCTCCTATCTTGCTGTAGAGCGTCATAGTTCAACCTCCTATCTTTGCTGTAGAGCGTCATAGTTCAACCTCCTATCTTTGCTGTAGAACGTCATAGTTCAACCTCCTATCTTTGCTGTAGAGCGTCATAGTTCAACCTCCTATCTTTGCTGTAGAACTTCATAGTTCAACCTCCTATCTTTGCTGTAGAGCGTCATAGTTCAACCTCCTATCTTTGCTGTAGAGCGTCATAGTTCAACCTCCTATCTTTGCTGTAGAGCGTCATAGTTCAACCTCCTATCTTTGCTGTAGAGCGTCATAGTTCAACCTCCTATCTTTGCTGTAGAACGTCATAGTTCAACCTCCTATCTTTGCTGTAGAGCGTCATAGTTCAACCTCCTATCTTGCTGTAGAGCGTCATAGTTCAACCTCCTATCTTGCTGTAGAGCGTCATAGTTCAACCTCCTATCTTGCTGTAGAGCGTCATAGTTCAACCTCCTATCTTGCTGTAGAGTGTCATAGTTCAACCTCCTATCTTGCTGTAGAGCGTCATAGTTCAACCTCCTATCTTGCTGTAGAGCGTCATAGTTCAACCTCCTATCTTTCTGTAGAGCGTCATAGTTCAACCTCCTATCTTGCTGTAGAGCGTCATAGTTCAACCTCCTATCTTGCTGTAGAGCGTCATAGTTCAACCTCCTATCTTGCTGTAGAGCGTCATAGTTCAACCTCCTATCTTGCTGTAGAGCGTCATAGTTCAACCTCCTATCTTGCTGTAGAGCGTCATAGTTCAACCTCCTATCTTGCTGTAGAGCGTCATAGTTCAACCTCCTATCTTGCTGTAGAGCGCCATAGTTCAACCTCCTATCTTGCTGTAGAGCGTCATAGTTCAACCTCCTATCTTGCTGTAGAGCATCATAGTTCAACCTCCTATCTTGCTGTAGAGCGTCATAGTTCAACCTCCTATCTTGCTGTAGAGCGTCATAGTTCAACCTCATATCTTTCTGTAGAGCGTCATAGTTCAACCTCCTATCTTGCTGTAGAGCGTCATAGTTCAACCTCCTATCTTTGCTGTAGAGCGTCATAGTTCAACCTCCTATCTTTGCTGTAGAGCGTCATAGTTCAACCTCCTATCTTTGCTGTAGAGCGTCATAGTTCAACCTCCTTTCTTTGCTGTAGATCTTCATAGTTCAACCTCCTATCTTTGCTGTAGAGCGTCATAGTTCAACCTCCTATCTTTGCTGTAGAACGTCATAGTTCAACCTCCTATCTTTGCTGTAGAGCGTCATAGTTCAACCTCCTATCTTTGCTGTAGAACGTCATAGTTCAACCTCCTATCTTTGCTGTAGAGCGTCATAGTTCAACCTCCTATCTTTGCTGTAGAACGTCATAGTTCAACCTCCTATCTTTGCTGTAGAGCGCCATAGTTCAACCTCCTATCTTGCTGTAGAGCGCCATAGTTCAACCTCCTATCTTTGCTGTAGAGCGCCATAGTTCAACCTCCTATCTTGCTGTAGAGCGTCATAGTTCAACCTCCTATCTTTGCTGTAGAGCGCCATAGTTCAACCTCCTATCTTGCTGTAGAGCGTCATAGTTCAACCTCCTATCTTGCTGTAGAGCGCCATAGTTCAACCTCCTATCTTGCTGTAGAGCGCCATAGTTCAACCTCCTATCTTGCTGTAGAGCGCCATAGTTCAACCTCCTATCTTGCTGTAGAGCGTCATAGTTCAACCTCCTATCTTGCTGTAGAGCGTCATAGTTCAACCTCCTATCTTGCTGTAGAGCGTCATAGTTCAACCTCCTATCTTGCTGTAGAGCGTCATAGTTCAACCTCCTATCTTGCTGTAGAGCGTCATAGTTCAACCTCCTATCTTTGCTGTAGAACGTCATAGTTCAACCTCCTATCTTTGCTGTAGAACGTCATAGTTCAACCTCCTATCTTGCTGTAGAACGTCATAGTTCAACCTCCTATCTTTCTGTAGATCGTCATAGTTCAACCTCCTATCTTGCTGTAGAGCGTCATAGTTCAACCTCCTATCTTTGCTGTAGAGCGTCATAGTTCAACCTCCTATCTTGCTGTAGAGCGTCATAGTTCAACCTCCTATCTTTGCTGTAGAGCGTCATAGTTCAACCTCCTATCTTGCTGTAGAGCGTCATAGTTCAACCTCCTATCTTGCTGTAGAACGTCATAGTCCAACCTCCTATCTTGCTGTAGAACGTCATAGTCCAACCTCCTATCTTGCTGTAGAACGTCATAGTTCAACCTCCTATCTTTGCTGTAGAACGTCATAGTTCAACCTCCTATCTTTGCTGTAGAGCATCATAGTTCAACCTCCTATCTTTGCTGTAGAACGTCATAGTTCAACCTCCTATCTTGCTGTAGAGCGTCATAGTTCAATCTCCTATCTTTGCTGTAGAACGTCATAGTTCAACCTCCTATCTTGCTGTAGAACGTCATAGTTCAACCTCCTATCTTGCTGTAGAACGTCATAGTTCAACCTCCTGTCTTTGCTGTAGAGCGTCATAGTTCAACCTCCTATCTTGCTGTAGAGCATCATAGTTCAACCTCCTATCTTTGCTGTAGAGCGTCATAGTTCAACCTCCTATCTTTGCTGTAGAGCGTCATAGTTCAACCTCCTATCTTTGCTGTAGAACGTCTTAGTTCAACCTCCTATCTTTGCTGTAGAGCGTCATAGTTCAACCTCCTATCTTTGCTGTAGAGCGTCATAGTTCAACCTCCTATCTTGCCTGGTAAACGACACCCCAAAGGGATGATTTTAAGGCGTGTTTCTTTTCAGAAAGAGAAACAGATAATGTGTAAACAAAACTTTTCTTCAATGAGCTAGACAGATGATGTAACTATGTTTAATTACGTCGTATTTATCGTTCCTCGATTGAACCATTTTGCAGGTATAGCTTTTATAAGATATAGTTCAAGGTATAGTTTATAAGACAACAATATAAATACTATTATGCCACATATATAATAATAATAATAATAATAATAATAATAATAATAATAATAATAATAATAATAATAATAATAATAATAATAATAGTCCATTTGTATAGTTTTATGAATGAGCCCGAATGCTTTTGAAATGAATTCGAATACTTTGAAATTATGAAAGAGTCTAAGTGCTTTCGGAATGAGCCCGAATAATATCGGAACAGACCCGAAAATCAGAATTTGCCTGATTGGTGACGGAATTAATATTTCGTGAGATTCAAAGGAATTCGAAGTTAATGTTCTCCGTATATGCAAACATACCCCAGTATTTTAACATATTCAAAACGTTCAAGATGCATTTGAAGTTAAAAGAATATTAAACTAGAAATGTGTGCATGTGATGCACTGTGATGTCCCACGCTCCAACTTTCAATCCAGTCTTAGCATCTTAACCTTATTTTTCACTTATGCCAGAGAAAATGCATTAAGGAGAATCCAAAAAGGTAAATATATTAGAATAAATGAACATTTTCCATGTAGCCTCTTCGTTTAAATTGTGTCCCGTTTCTGGCCTCTTTGCTAAAATTGTTTCCATTGAAAAATTCAGAATGATTTCGGTAGCAAACGGCTGGCACCATTACATCTTTGAACCAAGTCTCATTAAAAAAGAACTGATTTTGAAATGGAGGTCGGAAAAGGTTCCTTATCCTTATGCACAAAGTTAAAACTGTTTCCATGGAAACCAGAAAAAAATAATATCAGAATAACCTTAGTAGCAAAAGCCACCACTCCAGCACAAAGTATTACCACACACCAAATTTCATGAAACATACCAAGTCTACGGTGGCCCATAGGGGACATAACGTATTTTTAATTTTTTAATTTTTAATTTTTTTTATTTTTTATAGTTTATTGCATTTCTCTCATCGAAACCACATAAAACTGTAATGAAAATACGGAAAACCTAGAATTAAACGCGATAAACTCAAATTGAAACACGAACAACTCCAAATGAAACACAAAATACTCATAATGAAACAAGAAAAACTCTAAATGAAACACGAAATACTAAAAATGAAAAGTAAAAAACTGGTTCATGAAATTCTAAGAAACTACCTTCTCTGCCCAAAGGGATATTATAATAAATTTTAATAGACTTCTTTACAAGTAGTATTTTCTCGAAATTGCAAATGACAAAAAACTAGCTGAGGTGAAAACCTATGGGCCACCGTTCAAGTCTCATTAAATAATACTGATTTTGAATTGGTGGTCGGAAAAGTTTCCTATTCCTTATACACTAAGTTCAAACTGTTTCCATGGAAACCAGAAAAAAATATAAAAATCAGAAGAACGTAAGTAGCAAAAGGCACCACTCCAACACTAGGTCTAACCACACACCAAGTTCCGTAAAAAGATACTAAATATATTGAGATAGAGGCCAGAAAAGGTTCCCTCCTCCATATGCACTAATTTCAAACTGTTTCCATGGAAACCAGAAAAAATATAAAAATCAGAAGAACCTAAATAGCAAAAGGAACCACTCCACCAGAAGGTATTACCACACACCAAATTTCATGAAAACAAACCAAGTCTCATTAAATAATACTGATTTTGAATTGGTGGTCGGAAAAGTTTCCTATTCCTTATACACTAAGTTCAAATTGTTTCGATGGAAACCAGAACAAAATATAAAATTCAGAGGAACCTAAGTAGCAAAAGGAACCACTCCAACACTAGGTCTAACCACACACCACGTTTCGTAAAAAGATACTGAATATATTTTGAGATAGAGGCCAGAAAAGGTACCTAACAAAATATAAAAATCACAAAAACCTAAGTAGCAAACGGCACCCCTTCGCCACTAGGTATAACCACACACCAAAGTTTCGTAAAAAATATTGAACGCTGTTTGAGATATTGCCCGGAAACGAAATAATTTCGGAATCACGGAATTACGGACGGAGGCGAAAACATTATATCTCCCATTATGTTTTGCGAGTGACATAATAATGCATTCCATGTAGCGACACCCTAAATAGGCATTCAAACGGCATTCTTTCATGTTGGAATCGAAAGGATTTTCTCATCCTGTACACTCCCAAATGCGCCTCGAATGACGCAGAATGCTGCACTCGTGTTTTTTCGAAATGCATTATACATATTCAGACTACAATATAGTGTTCTTAATAATGTTTGCTTAATCTGCTTGATTCCCGTAATTTCTGAATATGAGTGAGGAGCCTTTACAAGAAATCCAAACAAACATTGCTGGCAGGTTCTGAGTCGACTCTATAACTGAGACAAAGGTTTTGTTCTACTCGTGTTTGCAGATTTCTGTCAAGCAGCGGTACATGTAGGGGTGCATGTTACCACCCCGGCTGTCTCTCACCACAGATGCGACGCTGAGTGAGTGAGGGAGACACCCATTCCGAAATGAGGAGTTCATTGGCTCTGCTGCCTATCGTGGTGTTGGTGACCCAAACTAATGGGGAGCGGAAGTGTGGCCCTCCAATTGAACACCGGCGGCTGAGGTACGACAACGGGAACATGTTTCACGAGAAGCGTTTGAGAAACAAGAACCAATGCTTCAATCTCTGCTGGAACACCAGCCCCTGCCTGTCTGTCAATTTCTCCTACAGGACTCGCCGCTGCACTCTCCTCTCCAAGCGTGCAAACAGCCGCCTCGACCTCAGCATCGACTTCCACGTGGTGTACGGCGAGGTGATCATTCCCATGTGCAAGGTGATCTTGGTTTTCATTTAGCCCATAATGGATTTGACCAGACAGCAACAAGTTCATACTATATGAATCATAGATGTTTTCAACCAAAATTTTCAAAATCCCGCATGTAATTCATATCAAATAAAACAAAAAAAGAATACTTTAAATCCTATCGTTTTAGAAAATATGTCCCTGTATAAATCACCAGGTATAGACAAAGCATATGCCTACGGTGCAATGTATTTGCAATATGTAATGTTGATGTTTACCTCATGCTTCAGTCCTCACACAGTCCGTGTGACAGACGGCCATGCAAGCGCCACGCCACGTGCATCGCATACACCAGCAAGAACCACCAGTGCATCAGAGCTAGTAAGTACCTGTAGCTCGGCAAAAAAATTGTGAACACATTTTATCATTTCGAATGACAAAAAAGATTCCCATGGCTTTACGGAACCATGTACACTCGTTTATTTACTTGATTTTCCGAAGAGAGAAGGCTAGGGTGTTTTACTAATGGTGACATTATTTTTAAAAATATATTTCATCGACTTATTTCACAGAAGAAACGTGCTACTGCCCCTTTAAACTACTGTAGTAGACCACGAGTGTGTTGTGTAAAGTATCATTAATTCGACCACATGTAATGATGCAAGTGCTATTTACAGAGGCACCAAGGATCCGATGTGGGAAGGTCCCGGTGCTCGCAAACGGAAAGCATTCGATCAGAGGCAAAGTGTCTCACAAAGTGGCAGTGTACACGTGCAACAAGGGCTTCAGGTTCAAGGGGAGTAATAACAAGCACGTGTGTACTCGGAGTCATGGCCGACGGGGCAAATGGAAGGGTCTGCAGGGCAGCTGCAAAAGTAAGATGTCGTCTATTTTGTCTACAGTTACGTCGTCCAGTTCTCATTGCGTTCTTTGTTAAAAACAGCCAGAATTGTGAATATGGACTTCTCATAGGCAGAGTTTGTTCACCTCTTTTCAGAAATGAAATGCCCGGAACCGACAGGGCTGATCAACGCGGACCTGGATACCGGAAACATGGACATCGGGAGCGAGCGGAAGTACACTTGCCGCCATGATGATTCGAGACAGGCCAGCATCACGTGTCTGAAGAACGAAAGTTGGTCCGAGGTCGATCTCACCTGTCCAGGTTGGTAGCAGCATCACTACGCTACTTTCAATTTGGATTAATTTGTAATTTTGTAAATTTGAAAGAAACGCGTTTATAACGGTAGAAAATGCATATTTTCTCGAAAAAAACGCGACGATATCGGTGATTCAAAGGTAATAACAGAAACAGCTCGGTCACGTTGGAAGGAACATCGGTCATTTCGGTGAAATCTCGGTCAATGCAGGAAATGAGCACATCTTAAAATGGCCTTCTCGCGAACGATTTCCCGTTAATGTTTTAACAATGTTGTACAATCTCCATTTCAAACAACACAAAATACATTCATTATCATTGAAGGAATGTTATTGTTTCGAATAGTATTATTCAGACAACCATGTGATTCAGTAATGTTGGTCTCATGCACTGACAAAGATAAGTTTTTGAGGTTTCCGTTTAAAGTTACGGCTATGAGTTGTGCTTTGTCTGAACTGTTTATTTTACTCTACAAAGCATGATAGCTGAAGAGCCCATGGTTCTATTTATACTACTTTAAATGAACAAAAAGCACTAGAATGCTGAAATCTTGTGTAGACATATCTTTTGAAGCAGTTATTATTATTATAATATAAATATCTTAGTAATAGATAGAGGACGAGTAGCAGTACATTATCGGGATATAAATGTACGGGTTTGAGAGGGTTGGGCGAGGCCGTACATTTGTATCCCGATAATGTACTGCTGCGAGTTCTCTATCTATCTTAGAGCACAGTCAAATGCTTGAGTCGTCAAGAAAATGTCTTAAAATGAATTTATTTCAGTTATTTTGTCAACAAATTTGGGAAACATTCTCTCGAACACAACATGCAAAACATTGACATCTCTCATTTTCATATGCAAATGTTAGGGACATTGACGTCATCTTCGGCACTGTGAGCACTGAATTTCTGAAATTGTCCGAGGTGCATGAGGCGTACATTTTATATAAAGCGTACGAGTCGTGCTACAGCATAAGGGTCGTGCTTGAATGCATGAATGATTTAAGCACGTTTTTATTCAGCAACATTGAGCAGTAATACATTTCATTGCCTATAAAGACTGAGTGGTTTGTGGAATGAATCAGTTCACACAATGGCTTCATCACGGACAGTCCAAGGACAAGTACACTATTCATTCAGGAAAGGTAACTTAACTTTTTTACTCCTTACTTTTTAAACTCTGTAATTTTAAAATTCAAACTAATTTTCATTAAATTGGTTTATTTAATAACAGTTATTGTTTTTTTTGTATTTCAAATTTGTTACCAACACGTTAAGTTGTTTGTTGAGCTGTATTTATCAATATGCGAGTTGTTATATCTATTGTTGCATATGCTAGTGTGCATCCCGTCTATATTGCATATAAATTATTTCAGGTTACTGTAGCAAAGGAACTGTCTGTAGGAAAGAATGTAACGTCGAACTGGACATCGCTCGGACGCTGTGTGACGATACAGGAGTTTCAGTGAGACGACAATGCAGTATCCATTCTCTAACACTCCAAGAAGGTAATTTTATATCACTTTCTTATTTCTCATTTTTATGTCGTTCTATATAACTTTTGATATTATTTTTTATATCGTGGTTGAAAATATATAAAACATTGGTAACATGGTTTGATGCTTGTCATTGTTTCACTTACTCATGATATAAATGAAATACACTTGAAAAATCCCAATTGACCTCACATTACTTGCTTTATTTACATGCTTTTATTCTTCTTTTAGGAATATCAAGCTCCTTAATATAGAAGACCCCCATCAACAGAAGCGACTATTTCCTTTCGCAAAGGGAACACAGCAGGTCATTTGTCAATGTAATACGTGTTTAACTGTGTGTTATCTCCATAAATAAAACAATCAGTTGACATTGTTTGTTGTTTTTATGAAAGTCTGTGAACCAGTTTATGAGCATGATACCCGAACGCAACCAGACAACCGTACATCTATCGGGATATAAATGTACTCCACGTGACCACAATACACTCATATGATTGGACGAAAGCATTTGACTGTGCTCTAATTCTTATTTAAGCAGTTGTTTAACAAGTCACTCACTAAGTCGTCAACAATAGATATTGAATAATGTTAGTTCTAATGAGCTACAGAGCCCGTGGCTCTAATTTTAATCAAAGAGCGGCAAGAGGCTTCACAAACCTCTCCTTACGTACTATGAATACAGATCGGACTGTTGTGGACAGCTATGTAAAGGAAGGGTTAATAGAAATATCCTACTATAAAGTATACATAAGTGCAGACTAAAAGTTACACTCAGTGAGAAAATGTATTTCGTCTTCAGTAACGTTGCTGCTGCAAAATTGCTTGAGGACAGGGTTAGGGTTATCTGCAATGGTAATGTAAGACAGCTTACTCAGTAGACTGCGTTGAGCTCTTGTTAACACAGTATTAGAGCACAGTCAAATGCTTTCGTCCAATCATATGAGTGTATTGTGGTCACGTGGAGTACATTTATATCCCGATAGATGTACGGTTGTCTGGTTGCGTTCGGGTATCATGCTCATAAACTGGTTCACAGACTTTCATAAAAACAACAAACAATGTCAACTGATTGTTTTATTTATGGAGATAACACAATTAAACACTTATTACATTGACAAATGACCTGCTGTGTTCCCTTTCCGAAAGGAAATAGTCACTTCCGTTGATGGGGGTCTTCTATATTAAGGAGCTTGATGTTCCTAAAAGAAGAATTAAAGCATGTAAATAAAGCAAGTAATGTGAGGTCAATTGGGATTTGGAAATGTATTTCATTTATATGACGAGTAAGTGAAACAATGACAGGCATCAAACCATGTTACCAATGTTTTATATATTTTCACCCACGATAAACAAAAATAATATCAAAAGTTATATAGAACGACATAAAAATGAGAAATAATAAAATGTGATATAAAATTACCTTCTTGGAGTGTTAGAGGATGGAGACTGCATTGTCGTCTCACTGAAACTCCTGTATCGTCACACAGCGTCCGAGAGATGTCCAGTACGACGTTACATTCTTTCCTACAGACAGTTCGAGTTCCTTTGCTGCAGTAACCTGAAATAATTTATATGCAATATAGACGGGATGCACACTAGCATATGCAACAATAGATATAACAACCCGCATATTGATAAATAGAGCTCAACAAACAACTTAACGTGTTGGTAAAAAAAAATTGAAATACAAAAAAACAATAACTGTTATTAAATAAACCAATTTAATGAAAATTAGTTTGAATTTAAAATTACAGAGTTTGAAAAGTAAGGAGTAAAAAAAGTTAAGTTACCTTTCCTGAATGAATAGTGTACTTGTCCTTGGACTGTCCATGATGAAGCCATTGTGTGAACTGATTCATTCCACAAACCACTCAGTCTTTATAGGCAATGAAATGTATTACTGCTCAATGTTGCTAAATAAAAACGTGCTTAAATCATGCATGTGCGTGATTCAAGCAAGACGCTTATGGTGTAGCGCGACTCGTACGCTTTATATAAAATGTACGCCTCATGCACCTCGGACAATTTAAGAAATTCAGTGCTCACAGTGCTGATGATGACGTCAATGTCCCTAACATTTGCATATGATAATGAGAAATGTCAATTTTGTTCATGTTGTGTTCGAGAGAATGTTTCCCAAATTTGTTGACAATTCATTTAAAATATATTCATTTTAAGACATTTTCTTGACGACTCAAGCATTTGACTGTGCTCTAAGATAGATAGAGAACTCGCAGCAGTACATTATCGGGATATAAATGTACGGGTTTGAGAGGGTTAGGCTCGGCTAACGCCTCGCCCAACCCTCTCAAACCCGTACATTTATATCCCGATAATGTACTGCTACTCGTCCTCTATCTATTACATAGATTATGTATTTGAGAAAAATAATGCATTTAATAGTATTTCCATTCTAAACTGTGTGTTTCTGGGATCTATCCATAGTTGGGATAGCTAAATTTTAGACAAGCCGGTATCAAACTTCCTCTATTTTAATAGTGTAATGTTAAAAGTAGGTGTTTTAATATCTAAGCACTTCATTTATGTTAATAGATTATGTATTTAAGAAAAATAATGTATTTAATAGCATTTCCGTGCTAAACTGTGTGTTTCTGGGATCTATCCATAGTTGGGATAGCTGAATTTTAGACTAGCCTGTATCAAACTTCATCTATTTTAATAGTGTAATGTTAAAAGTAGGTTTTTGAACATCTAAACACTCCAGTTAGTTAAAAGTTGATGTATTTAATAAAAATAATGCATTTAATAGTATTTCCATGCTAAACTGTGTGTTTCTGGGATCTATCCACAGTTGGGATAGCTAAACCTTAGACTAACTGGTATCAAACTTCCTCTGTTTTAATATTCTAATGTTAAAAGTAGGTGTTTTAACATCTAAGCACTTCATTTAAATTAATAGATTATGTATTTATGAAAAGAATGCATTTAATAGTATTTCCATGCTAAACTGTGTGTTTCTGGGATCTATCCATAGTTGGGATAGCTAAATTTTAGACTAGCCGGTATCAAACTTCATCTATTTTAATAGTGTAATGTTAAAAGTATGTGTTTTAACATCTAAGCACTTCATTTATGGATATAGTTATGTATTTAAGAAAAATAATGTCTTTAATAGCATTTCCATGCTAAACTGTGTGTTTCTGGGATCTATCCATAGTTGGGATAGCTAAACTTTAGACTAGCCGGTGCTCAACTGCATGTTTTCTACTAATGTGATATTGAAATTAGCCTTTTTAAAGGTTAAATAGCTTGTTACGGTTGATGGGTTGGGGATCCATCAACAGTTGGCATTGCTAAGCCGTGCCCTAACGTCTTTATTTCACTTTATTTCAGTAAAAATTGCGTGCTACAGCGCCATTAAGTATTAGAATGTAATGGAAGAAGATGTTTTTATTACTTGTAAATACTCGATTTATCAACATCTATGTTGTAATTATGAAATATTTTCATTTTTCATCAAGGTCTTTTTTTCATCAAAGTCGTTTTTTTTTCATGATAAACAGTTTTATCACCAAAGTCATTTTTTCGTCAAATTAGTTTTTTCATCAAAGTCGGTTTTTTCATCAAAAACAGTTTTCTCACCAAAGTCAGTTTTTTCATCAAATTCGTTTTTTTCAACAAAGTCAATTTTTCCATCAAAGTCGGTTTTTTCATCAAGGTCTTTTTTTCATCAAAGTCGGTTTTTTCATCAAAAACAGTTTTCTCATCAAAGTCAGTTTTTTTCGTCAAATTCGTTTTTTTTCATCAAAGTAATTTTTTTCATCAAAATAATTTTTTACATCAAAATCATTTTTTTTTACATCAAACTCATTTTTTTCTAAAAGGTTCTGCTATCCCATCTTAAGATGGGATATCCCAACTTGAGATAGCAATTTATCCACAGTTGGGATAGCCCGGGGAGCTATCCCATCTTAAGATACAACAGTAACAATCTTCAAACCGGAACTGTGACCCAGTTGTTAAAAATATAAGAAAAAGACTTTCACAAACTCCCTCTATTGTCTCTATTAGCGCAGTGACACATTTTACACGACACATGATGTCCAAGTCCCGAGAATATACCATTTGGAAACACCTGGAGTGTTTTTACAAAAAACTACTGTCAATGTGTACAGTTTATACTTGTGACAAAATGTCTGCTTCGATCAATCCAAAAATTAATGTTATTACGTCGATGTGAGTCCTTAATCATCCAATTCCACTGAAACATACACACACCATTTGGGATATATTATGTTCATTTGAGGTTTTCACCTAGAAAGTCACCTGATGACGATTAAAGTGTTCTGAAATGTTAAAACTTTAACTCTAAACTATTTTGACAGACACTGCCACAAAGAAGAAATGACTATCAACTGAAGCTATCCGAAATTTAACACAAGTTGATAGTGGTAACAATATTCAAACCTGAACCATTCGGGACTTCCGGTTTGGCATTTACTTGGTGACACAGTATTCCTATCTATCGATGAATTATGTGTGTGGCTGCATGAGCTATGTTATATCAGATTATTTTTTTAAATTTTTTTTTTTATTTTTTTAGTCTGTGTATCCTATTCCATCTTGTTCATCATTATGAGGGATAGTGCCCCAAGTGTATGTTTGTACCCTAAGACTATCTACTGCTTATTATCCGGGGTGTGTGTAGAAGCTGAAGAGGAGACCGGCCTGATGATAAACCTGACAGCCTCACACCCAGCCACTGCCTCCATCACATTCAATTCTTCTAAAGATATATTAATGCGATCTTTAAACGGCCTCTTAGACGAGTTTAGACATACGTTTACATACGGCCTTTCCTTTTTTAATTGTTTTACTCTGACCCTACTTGTGGCGACTTGTTACGAGAGAAAACGGAAGTCATACATGGCCATTGTCTCAATTCCTCCTTGAAACTCCTATATGTTGGAACTGATTTTGCTAACTAACCTATTTGGTGAAGTCACACTACTACACTACTATATCACGGAATGCAGGTGACTGTGGAGCGCCCCCTAACGTGAGCGGAAGTGACCTGTCCGAGGGGGAAACGAAGGAAGGAAGTGAGCGGAGGTACATCTGCAACGAAGGTCGGATTGCCACGGGATATACCGTCATCTCCTGTCTTCCTAACGGGACGTGGAGCCACGCCGAATTTGTGTGTCAGGGTGGGTTACTTTATACATATTGAAATATACGTGAATCTCATTACCTTTTGTATGAACGTATGCGAAACTAAAATTAAACTCGATGTGTTGGTTGTCGCAGTTGATTGTGGATCAAGCCCGATTGTGGAGCACGCCGAGGTGGTGGTCAACACGGGTACCACGCTGCAGTATCGATGTGTGTCGGGCTTCATTCTAGAGGGGAACAATTCTAGCACGTGCAGGGACGACGGAGTCTGGACCAATGTGACTCTATCTTGTAGTCCAGGTATTTACATTCAAACGTGTGCACGCTCCCCACTGTACTTACTCTCAATATTACACGCTTAACAAACCCTCTTATCATGCATCACCCCCACAACACTTACTCTAACAAACGCATTTACCGGTATAAAGCCCTCCATGTAGGATTCACTACAACCAATAAATTCTAAGTCCGATTGAGTATTGTAATCAATCCTCAAAATAGCCAAGTTTAAAATGTTCATAGCAGACAATGCGGATACGAACCCGCAAAACTTCGCTTCGCCCAAGGCTCTACCACTATACCAGGGAGGAATATGATTTGGAAGGGTTGATTGTTGATTGCCCAAATGTTGCGCCTGTTACACCGGACTGTAGACCTTTAATTTAAGAAGGCGTCAGACGTGTCAAAGAGAGCTGTGGTGTACTTTATTCGAAAACAAATCTGCTTCCTTGTGTGAACAGAACATTCACTTACATGATATTAAGCATGATGTCTAGTATTTTATCTACATTATGCGAAGACACAGAACAGGAGCACAACACCGAGCAAGCAGATACTTGAACGAAGTAGCAGCGGGAAGCGAAATCGTCACCCTAAAGTTTCAAAGAATCATGTTCAGAAAACCTTATAACTAACAATCTGAAGTGTCTGACAGGACAAGATGGCGGAGACGAGGCAAGATGCGTCAAGTCAAAACATCTCCTCCCCCACCCCCGTAAACGATCGTAAATTACATGGACGAAGTATCGCTATATGCACTCACCACCAGTTGGCTAATACATAATGATGCAATCACTACAATCACGTTCAGTGAATCCTTCACGAGCATTGCGAGAGACATTATCCATGGCAAGTTAGTGCCGCTCAAACAGGAGATCCAGTATCTGAGGCAGGAATTAGAGGAAAGGACTGACGAACTGGAGCAGAAAAGTTGACGATGTAATTGACAGCTAAAAGCCTGCCTTTCCGTGCTGTCCCCGTGCGGTACCTGTCAAGTAGAGAACGCAGGAATATAACTGATAAACAATCCCATTGTTTCTAACAGCCGTTCGTGGCTCGATGGATAAGGTACTGACTACCAAACGAATGGTGGCATGTTCGAATCCAGGATCATACATTTCAAAAAAGAATTTGTCATATTTGAGATTCTTTTTCACATTTTCAAACAAAATATCGGGAAAGTGTCATATCCTTCACAGAAAACACCCCCGATATAATGCCAGATGTGATGGCGTGACTTTAAAGGATAGATGAAATGCATTTTTCTCAAGAATGACAGATGATTACCTCTACGTATATTGTATATCGGACTCAATTGAGCATAAAATCGAGACAATATACACTTGCAATTGATAATTATGACGATTTTAATTCACCCATTTTAACACTACCGCAATTTGTTCGGCGAATCCTTTTGAAAATGCTCACTGAGGCGTGACTGTGATAAGCGATAGCCGGGGCGCCTAGATAGCTACTCCGCCTGTGTCTCGTTAATTAATTAATGATGATTATCACTGCCGCTAAATGAATTTATGAGGTGTATTACATCGCCAAAAAGACATGTTTATGTAATAATTGTGTAATTGTCATCTGCGGAATTACCTAGTTGGATATCTAAACATTCGATATATGGGAAATTTAAGTTGGTTTATTGAAGGTTTCTTTGTGAAATTAACAATCAAAATGTTGCGAAATTACGTTGAATTGTGACTATCGCCGAAAATCAAATTCCTCCACATACGTAACAGAAGTCATCCCTTCACGGGTCACACCCCCGCAGACTTTCATTTCCTTTAAATGGATGAAACGCTTATCGTCGCTCTACAATCACATACGTATGCAAAGGGAACTAGAATATAAAAGTAACTGTGCATTACTTAAACATTGATCTTACGGTAATGGTACTTACAGGTGATAAAACACGGTAATGTAAGTTGAGCATGCATGTGTTTTACATACTATGTGACTCCCACGGATTCATCACGTGATACACGTCTAACATGTCAAGAAATGTCCATGCACGTAAAAATAGTAAAATCGACGGTGACTTGACAAAACACGTCACACTGATTTCAAGCGACGTTCTGAGATCGTTGATCGAGCGCTAACCAAAAAGTCACATTGTTTATTGCATCCTATACATTGACACGATGCCACGCCTATCTCAAGATAAACGTTAACGTGTCGTTGGCCTATTAGAGACAGGGGTGTCACAAACAAATGACAAAAAGTGGTGGAATTAGCTTGCCATACCCTTCCAGATTCTGCCGGATTTTGACGGATTCTTCAGGATCCGCCGAAATGTGGGAGAATCCGGAAGGATCCGGCAAATTCCACCACTTTTCGTCCTGTGAGATTGCCGTAGCTCCACGTTTCAAAATGGTGTTCACAGAAATTCGGTGTCTTCTCTGTGGAGCCGGTACCAGCAAACTGGCAGCACCAGAGATCGCCCTCTTGCTGGAAGGCCACGTGTTACGTCACGCCGTCAGGACAATCTTATCAGGTTTACATATTTTAGTAATCGGTTCCAAACTGCAGTATCTACTGCCCGCACCACTTCAGGCTTAGGGCCTATTCGTGCAAAAACTGTCAGGAATCGTCTGCGAGATTGGAACAACAGGCCACGACGTCCGGCAATCTGTCCAGTTCTGTTGCAACGTCACCGAAACGACGTTGGTTGTGGTATAGGCAGTCTCTAAGGTACAGAAGGAGAGACTGGGATAATGTTCTGTTCTCAGACGAATCTCGTTTTCATCTTCACAGTAGTGACGGGCGTTCAAGTACTTATCGACGGCCTGGCAAACATTACGCTGATGCTTGCATCGTTCTGTTGGTGGAAGTATTACGGTTTGGGGAGGCATCTCCGCCAATCACAGGACATATCTGCTGGTCGTTGTTGGTAATCTTACGGGCATCCTCCGGTACAGAGATGATGTTTTACTGCCTCACGTGTTACCTTTTCTCCTTCAGATGGAATACCAGCATGACAATGCAAGGCCGCATGTTGCGCGTGTTGTAAATGACTTCTTTGTGCAGCAGAATATCAAAAGTCTCCTATTGCCGGTCGTTTCTCCAGATCTCAACCCTATTGAGCATGTTTGGGAAGATATGGAGAGAAGATTGAGAAGACGTCAACGTCAGTCTGTGACCATAAACGATCTGAGACAAACTGTGGTTGGAATGCGATCCCACAAGACCTCGGTCGAAAAACTGTAGATTAATACATGAAACCATTTGCTTTGTATACTCACATAATAAATACATTGCACAGTTACTTGTTTCTCCTATTTTACATAGGTGTACACTGTTTCAGTTGACTGCGGCATCCCCCCCGACGTGAAACATACAGAAGTGAACTTTTTCGCCACTCTGGTGAACAGCAGCGCTCACTACAGATGCCAAAAGGGCTTCAGGTCAGACAGTGAGGAGTATATCACCTGTAAGGATGATGGCACGTGGACACAGCCAGCCATGGACTGTAGCCCGGGTATGTTTGTCACCTCACACTAGCGTCTTTACCCATACCTTGCCCAGTACCTTAACCTCACCATGGCTTTACAAACCTTGTGCAGCCCACTCAGTGGTAAGCTTGAGATGATGGTTAATGTGGGTTCTAATGATGTTCCATGAGCAGCCACGGCGGGTATGTCATCAATGTTACTTTGAAGTCAGGGTAAATGTATATGTGTTCTTGAAATATTCTCTTATGAGGTATATCAATCGGGAATTACATCGTTTGAGATTTCTCTTCTGAACATAAGACCTGGTAGTAGGACTTATCTAACCGTTGTGTGTAATCAATTATATGTAATGAGTCTACTCACAAAAATCATTATCGAAAAGTATACAGTATCACGGTTGGGATGAGGAAATTCGAAGTTGAAAGCCTCCGCTGTGTACTCTCCGAACTGTACTCAATCACATAGTCTGGCATCCAGACCCTAGAGAAAAATATTTAATCGAGATCAAGTAGATTACTCAACTCAGAAATTCAGGCATCGATAGGGGTCCACTTTGTATAACTATTTGAATTGTGATTTTGAAATAGTGTTGTTGATAAGAAAAAAACCCTTATTTCTGAGTGTTAGTCTATCTACCACAAGACTACATAACTCAACGAAAAGCTCTATTTATATTCATATATTTTCTGTCTAAATATAACTCATAAATTATTAAATGAATATATTGTCATTTGACGGTTTATATATTGGAGAAATCATAAATCCTCGATCTTCTGAGTCTCAAAACCCGTAAAGGTCGGGGCTTTTATAATTAGTTAGGTTTTTAATTAGACCTAGGTTTATAGAAGCGTAACAGACATGGGGTTGCTATGTCAGGGATAGGCTTTTGGTAGACATTTAAACTCCTAAAGGGGGACATGGAATGAGAAGTAAAACCGAACTAACTTTATTTTTTCTATGTCACCATTAACACATAATTAGTGTCACAGTGGTATTTGGATTAGGAATATCAAGATTAACATTTAATGATTTGTGTGGTGATTTGATTAGGAATATTAACATTAACATATAATTTGTGTGGTGATTTGATTAGGAATATTACCATTGACGTACTTAGTGTCCGGCATTTATACCAGTTTAATTTGCACCTTTCTAAACGTTTAAGCCAGTGAACAAACACATTATGAAATCTATTTCTAAATACCCGCTCGGCACCGGGTCATTATTTACTATTTAGCAGAGTTTAGTTGTAATGTGTTTCAGTGTTCTGTGAAGTGTCGCCCAATATTGAGCATATTCAGGACATGAACGATACTTACATGTACGGAGAGACGGCGCGGTTAGTCTGCTTGGACACCTTCTACCCAGTGGGAAACTCCACGGTGAGCTGCGACGAGACGGGCCAATGGCGGGTCAACAACTTCCAGTGCAGAGGTATTGTAGACATGTACAGCACTGAAACGAGCAAAACCCGTGTCCGTTTGAAAATTAATTTCAGTTACACATTTGCTCCTTTGTTTTATTTGGGTGTTCTTTTTTCATGTTAACTTAAGTTGTCTATTGTAATGAACGCACAGAGGTGTTCATGACGCATACCGGATGTTCATAATGAACACCTGGTCTAGCCGTGAACACCCGATATGAGTATCCTTAGCTTATTGTTTGTAAATTAACGTTTGTTTAAATCTTAGTCTGTCAAATCCAAGTGATGATAACTCGTGAAATAGCATTTCCCAACAAAAGCTAATCGCAATTAATTTTGACGAAATGTGGGATCGAATCTCCAACCCTATGGTTTAAGGCCGAGTGATTACATTACCGTTATACCAAGGAAACCAGATGAGATGAGAGAGTCTTTGTCATCACCAAATACATAGTGTCATTTGATTCGTTTGAATCAACATTGTAATACATTTGTTTATAAGTTATAGATTTTAATCTTCAACTGGAGTGTAAATGTTTAGAATTAAATGAAAGCGTGTATAGTATTTTGTGTAAACCGGCGATATGGACAATAGCCATGCAGTCAATTGTATCGGTCTGTACATTTCAGCGTGTTGCACTCGCTCAGGCCTGTGCATCCTAAACAAGATATATACACCGTTTTTCTGACAAGGACAACCGTCTTTTTTACTCCAATGTGTTTGATCTACATGTAAGATCCCTAGAATTTACACTCAAAGTGTGTAAAATAGTTACCGACCTCGACCTCGGGTTCAACTTAGATGAACCTTCGCGCATGTGAACAGGAACACCTCGACCTAACGGCCTCGGTAATCAAGATTCACATGCGCGAGGGTTCATCTAAGTTGAACCCGAGGTCTCAGTCGGTATCCCTTACTTGCAATGTCTGGATCTCGCGATAGAATGCGCCAACCAACGTGCTGTTTTAAATGGTTTAATTTGAAGGAAAATGTACAGGATGTGATACATACTCCCCTGTCACTATATGATGACAGCAGTTTGAAATTAATTGCAAACGGGCATGAGGTGAAGATCAGTTTACGTCTCTCCACTTTAGTTTAATAGTATACGGGGCTTGTTCGTGTGCGTTTCTCTCTTGGTTATGTTTGCCACTATTGTCGTGATTTGCATTGCTAGTTGATAACCATACGTGTTACAAGAACATGTTGGTTATGATGTGCATATCTAATACACCTCAACAGTCTTCACATTAACTCGTTTTATCAATCACGTCATCTAGCTAACTTGTAGTACTACTTTTGCTAATGTTTTCCAGTTGACCATATTTTATCATATACTAAATCAAGCCTGATTATAAATGGAAAAATGTCTCCCTGGATTTCCATTCATCGCGGCTGTAGACAAGGGGACCCCTTGTCACCTTATATTTTTTTACTATGTGCAGAAATATTATCAGCTCTCATCAGAAAGAATGAAGACATTAAAGGTATTGTAGTAAATGACATTGAATACCTGATCGCTTAATATGCAGACGATACTGAATTCATCCTGGATGGTTCGATGAAATCATTTGTAGGGGTTATTGAGACTCTGGATTTATATGCACAAATCTCAGGGCTTAGAATTAATTATGATAAATCAGAAGTTGTCTGGATAGGTAAAAGTAGAACTAGTAATGTCAAATTCAGACCAGATTAAAAGCTGCGTTGGAACCCAGAAAATTTTAGGATTCTAGGAATAATCTTTTCGGTTGATATCAACAAGATGATCAAGCTAAATTATGAAAGTAAAATATATGAAATTGAAGAAATAATCAAACGATGGATGAAAAGAACAATAACTCCGTTTGGGAAAATTGCTATAATAAAGTCATTGCTTATTTCCAAACTAAACTTCCTTTTTCTCACTCTGCCCAACCCACCTGGTGAATTTCTAAAAAAACTAAATAACATACTATTTGGTTTCCTGTGGGATAATAAACCAGATAAAATCAAAAGAACAATAGCTTGTAAGCCAGTTGCTGAAGGTGGTTTAGGAATGATTGATATATATGCTTATGTTGATGCTTTGAAAGTGACATGGATTAGAAAACTACTTCAACTAGATTATGAAAGAAAGTGGAAACACCTGTTAATGAAATCCTTTCCAGAATTTGTAAATCTTGCACTCTTTGGTAGTGAATTTTCACTCAAGCTTTCAAAATATATACAAAACAATTTTTGGAAAGATACTCTAAATGCTTTTGCCAAATATAGTTGTAATAACAGGCCAAATACCTATGATGAATTCCTTAGGGAACCACTTTTGTACAATAGAAATATAATTATAGATGGCAAATCATTTTACAGTAAGAAGTTTCTTGAACATAATATTGTTAATATTGGTTCTATAATGAGTGATGATGGCAACTTTATGACACTTGCACAATTTTGTCAGAAATTCTTCAAGATTAATTTTCTGGTGTTTCATGGAATTATCAGATCAGTTTGTAAGTACCTCAAAGCTACAAGCATAGAAAAGATTCCAGATATGATACTAGACAATTCCAGAAACATAAGTTTAAAAAATCTTTTTTCATGTAAAAAAGGATAAAAAAAACTATTATTATAAAATCAAAGAAAATGACGAAAAGCTCAAGATAATTGAAAAATGGGAAGAAGAAACACTGATAATTGTAAATTGGAGTGATATCTTTATTAAAGCTTTTAAGACTACTCCTGATCCTAAATTAAGATGGATGCAATTCAGACTGCTTCACAGAATTTTTTCAGTAAACACTCTCCTGTTTAAAATGCATATTGTTGATGATAATCTATGTACATTCTGTGGGGCAGAGCCTGAAACCATCCTTCATCTCTTCTGGAATTGTAGAATAAGCAAACAATTCTGGCAACACTTTTCGCAGTGGATTGAACTTAACTGCTCTCACACAGGTGATATAAACCTTCAAGTTGACTTGATCCTTTTTGGCTGTTCATCTTTATTTCAAACTGATGATACTTTTGATTTAATTCTGCTACTTGCTAAATACCACATCTATAAATGCAAGTTACAAAATAAATTACCAACTCTACTGCACTTCAAGAGAGATTTAAGATACTATTTTGTAATAGAAAAAGTTAGATATTGTAAAAAGAATAAGTTTAATGATTTTGAAAGGAAATGGCAATGTACAGTAATTTAATAAATGAAAACGTACAGACACCGTAATGTAGGTATGCAAGGGTATGTATGGGTGTATGAATGATTGATTTTTCCAATTTTTTTTATTATCATTTTTTATCTTTTTATTTATTTATTTTTTTTATTTTTTCTCTTTCACCTTGTGTTAAATTCCTGTCTCGCCTCCTGTACTACTCAGGTAAATGTAAAAACTCTCAATACAGGAATAAATAAAGAAAACTTATGTTTGATTGTAGCCTATAACGCAGGCCTTTTTTAAAAAAACAATTGTTTAAGATATTTCTGGTCATAAAAAAATTATACCGGTAGTTATGATTTAATGTGTCCTGCAGTACATGTGTAAATAATTTTAGTAGACTCTATTGATGCAATGCATGGAAATGACTGACAATATTATGCATGATCATAGATTAATAAATATATATTTTTAGTTTTATTATATATATTAGATCCTGATTTAAATGAATATTTATGATTTATTTGAATGTCTAATTTTCTTGAAAATATTCTGATCATTAGATCGAAAAGAATTATATAAATAAATAATAAATATATAAAAAAAAAAAAAAAAAAAAAAAAAAAAAAAAATATATATATATTTTATCATTATGATACATGCATCTTAAACATATTAACTTAAAATAGATTTCAAAGTCAAAGAAAAATGTCATTTTAAGAAAATTGAAACCTTTAATAGAGTCAACAATAGACGTGCCACTTATTATATCTCTTATGAAATAACAATAATTATTATTAAATAAATAATTATTATTAGTTTATATATTTGTTAATCTTTGGTTTCTGAAAGGAGACAACCCACGCGTGCTTGTTGCTGTGAAAGATACGAAATCTTTCCACACGATCAACGTCAAGTCCAAGGAAACCAGACAGCTGAACGTGACTGGAACTGACAGCATTCAGGATGTAGACTTCTGCGTGAGCACCGACACCATATACTGGGTGGAGTCAAATTTCATCAGGGCGGCCCACATCGATGGAAATGCATCCTCGGTGGTCTACAATGACAAAGGTACACGCAAACACACATACACACTCACACCCAACCATACACACACGCAGAGAACATCAGCACCTACATGCATAGATTATTTGTACTTATTCACCATTGTATGACTTCTGATTTTGATAAAAGGTAAAATGATGAATATTTAATACTGTTTTTATCCCTCGCGATGGATGATGATGGATGATGCAGTGTTGATAAGATTTTGGTGACCTTTACATTATTCAGGCAACAGCGGAACTTTGAATTGTTCAGTATCTGCCATTGAAGCTACATGCGAGGCTTGTCAGCCTACTATCTGCCATTGAAGCTACATGCGAGGCTTGTCAGCCTACTATCTGCCATTGAAGCTACATGCGAGGCTTGTCAGCCTACTATCTGCCATTGAAGCTACATGCGAGGCTTGTCAGCCTACTATCTGCCATTGAAGCTACATGCGAGGCTTGTCAGCCTACTATCTGCCATTGAAGCTACATGCGAGGCTTGTCAGCCTACTATCTGACATTGAAGCTACATGCGAGGCTTGTCAGCCTACTATCTGACATTGAAGCTACATGCGAGGCTTGTCAGCCTACTATCTGACAATGCAGGGCACAATTGGTGTTGGTGACCATGGCGGTAACAAGGTCACAACGAAGCTTTGACTCTTTCAGCACGGGAAGAAGCATGTTAAGCTTGACAGAACAGCCATGACATTGTTGTATAATATCTATCGGAGTTTCAACAACCACACAGAAACATGACAGGACATTGTTGCATAATATCTATTGGATTTTCAACAACCACACAGAAACATGACAGGACATTGTTGCATAATATTGGAGTTTCAACAACCACACAGAAACATGACAGGACATTGTTGCATAATATCTATTGGAGTTTCAACAACCACACAGAAACATGTCGGGACAATTACACTGGATCATGTTTCTGTTAGTATCTGATTTCTTATCACCCTAACTATGGCTCTTCCTTGATTTACTTTTGAATGATAGTTTTCGTCGGCGGATTTTGTCACCTTCGTGACAATTGCTTGTTTAACTACACTAATTGCTCACTTTCATACGTACGTGCAGGTATTGGCGGCTTTGTGCGGGTGGACACAGCGGCGGGGGTAGTTTTCTCGGCTGTGCGCGGCAACATAACGTCCTTTGTGAAGGTGAAGATGTCGAGCTCGGAGGTGGACACTCTCATCCAAGTGGACACACCCCTCGCTCTGGAGATCGACAAGAGGAAGAAGTAAGAGGCTTCACTTACCTGCTCCTGTCGTTCAACAGATATCGTTCATCCCTCATGTCTAACATGTTTGATTGTTGCTTCACAATTAAGTTCAATAGTTGTGTATAATACTCTAAAACCACGAAACAAAACACGCATAACAGTAAAGACAACCATGAAACAAAACACGCATACCAGTAATGACAACCCCGAAACAAAAACACGCATACCAGTAAAGACAACCACGAAACAAAAACACGCATACATGTACCAGTAAAGACAATAATGCTTCTGTATTGTTTCTAAGAAAAGTATTTCAAGTATCACCATGTAGGCCTATATATGTTATGCTCTCAATGGTTGGTTTTGTTTCCCACATTAAGTTGAAAATGAGTGAATGTATGAGTGAATGAATATACGTATGGATGTGTGAATGAGAGCAGTAAAAATATAGAATCTCTTGTCACATGTTCAACAGCTATCTTCACGTCTAAGAGGATTGCAGTACCCTGAATGCATGTCTATGAAATAAAACGTTTACTGTTGAAGGTGAAATTTGACTTTAACCACGCCTTCAGTAAAATATCACAGGAAAAGGTTCCCAAGTTTTTTCTTGTTAACCTTATTTAACATTTGAACTTTTAAAGGAAGTCATACATGACTCATATACAAAATGTACATCCATGTAATTAATATACAAACACGACTATGCACTACATATTTTAACACCTGGTGAACATGAGCACCTGTGAACAAACACCTATTCACTTGGTGAACGCACAATGCATATAGCAGACAGAAACATGCTAAATCAGAGTCCATCGGACTATCCTGTCCACCCAGTCAATATCGTCGCTGCATGGCCAATGTCTAGATTTTCAAAAGCCTCTTATTACTTGGATGGTCGTCAGTGTACCAATTATTAACATTGGCTTCGAAAGTCTAGGCACAAGTGATGATATTGTGATTGGTCAGTTGTTATGCAGGTTCAATCTTGCACGTGATTAACATGTTTTAAGGCCATCTTTGTTCAGCGTGAATTTGACAATTTACGGTCATCTTAAAACTTAGTTACGGTCATCATCGCGTATATTTTCACAACCTCCTATCAATTATTTCAGTAACTTCGTACTTTATATGTGAGACAGATGACACAGCACCACAATTATCTAATTATCAGCGATCGTTTTGAACTCATATAGACAGGCGTAGAGCTGAAAACAGGAGATAAAAACTCCAACCGTTATCTGTTGCCGCCATCTTGTAATGACCGTAAAATATCTTACGCTCATCAGGCTGTACACGGTCCTTGATCCAATTTTGAAATCAGAAATACATGTAGGTTGTAAGAACACTTTTGTGTAAAGTGACCTCAGTGATGATTCAACTTGTTAGTAATAATTCCCGTTTTATAATGGCTGTGGAGAAGGCGAAACAGGGAGAGGCGAGACCCTCAGTTTCTTGGCTGCTCTGCTTTTGCGGTGTCCCTAAACGCTAGGTTTGGATACGTCATTGCCGTTTAGTGTAATACATCGACTTGTCCTTATCAAAACAACATGTATGTAAATCTTGTATGGTAGATAGATGAACGATCTGAACCAGTCGCAACAAACTGGACTGAATTTACCGTTTTCTTTTTATGGAAAATGACTTATGAGTATATCGTTTTTAAAAGAATCAGTTTTAAAACAAATGTCTTATGTATACCTAAATGTAAAATTAATTAAAAGCATTTTCACTTTGTCTCTTTGAAGGGTAGGGTTTGTTATCCGAGCATAACTCTAAAACTGTTTAACTAATCCTAAACAAACTTGGTATACTTATCATGTAGATGCGCCTTTTGGGCTGGACTTAAGGGAGAGGCAGGGGGTTAGTTTAAATGTAAGAATGAATCATTCCCCGACATAAAATTGGCTTTGTGACTCAGTCATTGAAATACAAAATATATACCGTACCCACCATTTATATAACTGAGAATAAAAGGTGTAACCTCATTATACAGACGCCACATTATATAGACACTAAAAATCTAAAATAAATAAAATAAAATGTTCATACCGATTCTACCAAATACTACTAGTGTCCTTGTGGTGAAACTATAGGACTAACATTAGGATGTGTCAAAATTATTTTCACACATTAAAAAAAGAATGTACAATATTTAACTAGCCAGACACTGAAATTCCACCCTTAGCTACTTTCAACGATAGTTGAGCAAAGACTACACGTTTTTGGAAGAACTTTCTGATTCCTTTCGCTCAACCTGAAAAAACCCAATTCTACATGATGGCAAGAGGTCATAACAGTCTTGGCCACTAGTGCTACAAAACACGCATTTATAAACATGTTATGTGTGTCTTAAGTCTCCAAAGCCATGTAAAGGTAACAATGTAACTAACATTTGTTCAGCAGCTGTATATTATTCCAGTAATTTCAAGTTTCTATGTGGATTTTTTAAAAATTGCCAATGTTGAAGGACCAGTTGATCAACATGAAATACCCGTAACTCATCGTTGTACTAATTATTATACCCCTGCTACGAAGTAAGCGGGGGTATATAGCGGTCCGTCCGTCCTTCCGTCCGGTCAATTTTCTCAAAAACCGACAAAGGTACATCAACCAAACTTTGTACAGTTGTTAACCAAGTTCTTCCGTTCGCGCACAGAAAATTTTAAACTTTCTGAGAATAAATTTGTTGTCGTTTCCATGGAAACGTCACTTTTGAAACCCAGTTTTATTGTGTTCAATGGGGACAAGTTTTCTCGGAAACTGTTCAAACTAGGTGAATGGAATTTTTTTTGTGAATACTCACTATCATACTCTTTATCGAGTTCGAAAACCACTACCGAAATATAATTTTTATTAGTTTATTGGTTATGGCCCTCGAATCCGAAATTGAACTTAGTACCACAATAACTGTGATGCTCCAATGGGGTCAAATTTTCTCGGAAACTATTACATATAGGTGAATGAAATTTAACATGTAGGTATTCCAGATGATACTCTTCATAGAGTTCACAGTCCTGTTCCGAAATATAATTTTTACGGAGTTATGAAGCCCTTGAATCTGTAATTGAACTTTGTACAAATAACCGCTGTGATGCTCTAATGGGAAAATTAAGTTACCTGAAAAATATAACATCTGGGAGAATGAAATTTTGTAACAAAGTTCCCAAAATAATGTTGGACAATTTTATGATGCTTGAAGCTGTTTTTTTTATACATAGTACCCTTCACATCTATAATTCTCAATGGACGGATAGCAGATGGCGGGGGTATGTGAGCCATGCTCACTTTTTTCTTGTAATTTTCAAGGGTAATGCTGTGTCTATGAATCTCTGATGAGGTATTAAACAACGTTTTATACTTTGAGCTTATCGGCTTTTTAAATTCGGTGGGTAGGTTTTGAAGTTATCTCACCGGGAACTTTGCGTTTTTAAAACAAAAATCAACAGATTTCAAGTACCCATTGTGAAAAAAATGTTATACGAAATCGGAAAAAAATCGAAAATCACATTATTCACCAATACTTTAGCTGCACAATTATACAAGTTTTAGCTCTTAGGTGCAAGTCACTTCAGAGGAGAAGATTGTGAAAGCTATATGGGGTCAGAAAATATTTTCAAAATGTTTGAAACCAAATTGGCGGCTTAACCACGTGATCTCTACGAATTCGTCATGGTGTACGTTTTTGCTTGTATTGTCATTGCGCAACTTTTGAAAAACGTTACAAATCTCTTAGTGCATTTGGACAAAATGTTCCCATGTTAAAAATAGAAATATTAGATTCGAACTGAACCTCTTACAGCTTGACCGAATAGGCCCAACAGCTAATTTCGAATGCCCAAACTCACGTCAAGGGATTGTACTTTTCTGGAGAAGAATCTATATCAGTCTTCAACATCTAACAATATAAATCCTGATGAGCTACAGAGTGCAGCACTCTATTTGTTAGACTGCTGGGTTAAACAAGGATAGAATTATTGCGGAATTCACACATTAGAAAGCATTCCCAAAGCGTGTTTTAAAACATGTCTCTAAGGTTACACACAGTGTGGACATACATTACATAGATTTGATAACATGTATTTAAATTGAATAAATCATGCAAATTCGTCCTTAATGATTTTGGGTGTATATAAGAAAATAACAATGAGGAATAGCACTTCACATGTAACCAACAACTTTGTGTCTGCATCTAGATTGGTGTACTGGGCCGAGTGGGTGACCGAGAAACAAGTGCGCCAGATGACGTATGATGGGGGTGACGTCAAAACCGTGGTGAAGCTGGACAAGTGCGATCTCGGACCCTGGGCTGTGCACGTGGATGAGAGCAGTGAGCAGATACACGTGCACACAGGCAGTTCTGTAGGCAGACACACACGAGCAGGCAGACACACACGAGCAGGCAGACACACACGAGCAGGCAGACACACACGAGCAGGCAGACACACACGAGCAGGCAGACACACACGAGCAGGCAGACACACACGAGCAGGCAGACACACACGAGCAGGCAGACGCTCAAACAAACAATACGTCATAATTATACAGACGGAAGTATACCATATGCGGAAACACAGACATTCAAAGAGACGGATTCATACAGACGAGTAGGCAGACATCAACACATTCAAGGATACAAATTCTAATTGACGAGTAGGCAGACATCAACACATTCAAGGATACAAATTCTAACTGACGAGTAGGCAGACATCAACACATTCAAGGATACAAATTCTAACTGACGAGTAGGCAGACATCAACACATTCAAAGAGACGGATTCATACAGACAAGTAGGCAGACATCAACACATTCAAAGATACAAATTCTAACTGACGAGTAGGCAGACATCAACACATTCAAAGATACAGATTCTAACAGACGAGTAGGCAGACATCAACACATTCAAAGATACAGATTCTAACAGACGAGTAGGCAGACATCAACACATTCAAAGATACAAATTCTAACTGACGAGTAGGCAGACATCAACACATTCAAAGATACAAATTCTAACTGACGAGTAGCCAGACATCACCACATTCAAAGATACAAATTCTAACTGACGAGTAGGCAGACATCAACACATTCAAAGATACAGATTCTAACAGACGAGTAGGCAGACATCAACACATTCAAAGATACAGATTCTAACAGACGAGTAGGCAGACATCAACACATTCAAAGCTACAGATTCTAACAGACGAGTAGCCAGACATCAACACTTTCAAAGATACAGATTCTAACATACAAGGAGACAGACATCAACATATTCAAAGATACAGATTCCGACGGACCAGTAGGCAGACCTTCATACATTTAAAGATACAGAAATCTAACAGACGAGTAGGCAGACATCCATACATTCAAAGATACATAAATCTAACAGACGAGTAGGCAGACATCCATACATTCAAAGATGCAGAAATCTAACAGACGAGTAGGCAGACATCAACACATTCAAAGATACAAATTCTAACTGACGAGTAGCCAGACATCACCACATTCAAAGATACAAATTCTAACTGACGAGTAGGCAGACATCAACACATTCAAAGATACAGATTCTAACAGACGAGTAGGCAGACATCAACACATTCAAAGATACAGATTCTAACAGACGAGTAGGCAGACATCAACACATTCAAAGATACAGATTCTAACATACGAGGAGACAGACATCAACATATTCAAAGATACAGATTCCGACGGACCAGTAGGCAGACCTTCATACATTTAAAGATACAGAAATCTAACAGACGAGTAGGCAAACATCCATACATTCAAATATGCAGAAATCTAACAGACGAGTAGGCAAACACCCATACATTCAAAGATGCAGAAATCTAACAGACGAGTAGGCAAACATCCATACATTCAAAGATGCAGAAATCTAACAGACGAGTAGGCAAACATCCATACATTCAAAGATGCAGAAATCTAACAGACGAGTAGGCAAACATCCATACATTCAAAGATGCAGAAATCTAACAGACGAGTAGGCAAACATCCATACATTCAAAGATGCAGAAATCTAACAGACGAGTAGGCAAACATCCATACATTCAAAGATGCAGAAATCTAACAGACGAGTAGGCAAACATCCATACATTCAAAGATGCAGAAATCTAACAGACGAGTAGGCAAACATCCATACATTCAAACAGACAGATTCATACAGACGAGTAGGCAAGCATCCATACATTCAAACAGACGGATTCATACAGACGAGTATGTAGACATTCAGGTATGGAAACATATACAGATTCCTACTGACGAGTAGGCAGACATTCAGACATACAAACAGACAGATTCATACAGACGAGCATGTGAACATCCAGGTATGGAAACATATACAGATTCCTACTGATGAGTAGGCAAACATTCAAACAGACAGATTCTGAGTATGCTACCATCCAGACATGGAAACAGACAGATTCATACAGGCGAATAGGCAGATACTCAGACATTCAAACAGACAGATTCATACAGACGAGTAGGCAGACACCCAGACAGATTCACAAGGACGAGTAGGCAGCCATTCAGACATTCAAACCGACAGATTCGTACAGGCGAGTATGTTGACATCCATACATGGAAACATACAGATTTATACAGAGGAATAGGCAGACATTCAAACAGACAAATTCATACAGACGAGTAGGCAGACACTCAGAAATTTAAACAAACACATTCATACAGACGAGTAGGCATCCACTCAGACAGATTCATTCAGACATTCAAACAGACAGATTCATACAGACGAGTAGGTAGACACTCAGACAGATTCATTCAGACATTCAAACAGACAGATTCATACAGGCGAGTATGTTGACATCCATACATGGAAACATACAGATTTATACAGAGGAATAGGCAGACATTCAAACAGACACATTCTTACAGACGAGTAGGCAGACACTCACATATTCCAACAGATATATTTCTACAGACGAGTAGGCAGACATTCGGACATTCAAACACACAGAGTCATACAGACAATTATGAAGACATTCAGACATTCAAACAGACATATTCATACAGACGAGTAGGCAGACACTCAGACATTAAAGCAGACAGATTCAAACACAAGCATTTTTTTTTATGTGTATTGAACACACAGCGTGCTGTTTTGGGTTTTTCAATTTATTATTTTTTTAAAACGTAACTATGCATACTCAGCTTAGATATTTGATTCCGGATATTTGATACCGAACTTAGTATGCGAAACAGTCAGAATTAGATGTATCTTTTTGGTTTTTAAAAAACGTTGAATCATTAATTTGTGCCGTTTTCATGGAAACTCAACTCAATTGTTTGTTTCCGGAAGGACACCAAGCTCAATTGTTTGTTTCCGGAAGGAGACCAAGCTCAATTGTTTGTTTCCGGAAGGAGACCAAGCTCAATTGTTTGTTTCCGGAAGGAGACCAAGCTCAATTGTTTGTTTCCGGAAGGAGACCAAGCTCAATTGTTTGTTTCCGGAAGGAGACCAAGCTCAATTGTTTGTTTCCGGAAGGAGACCAAGCTCAATTGTTTGTTTCCGGAAGGAGACCAAGCTCAATTGTTTGTTTCCGGAAGGAGACCAAGCTCAATTGTTTGTTTCCGGAAGGAGACCAAGCTCAATTGAACTTGGTATGACTTTCAGGGTTTTTAAAGTTTTTCTTAATTTCCATAAAAACGCATCTTCAGCGTTTTCTTATATCTATAAACTTTCATGCAGTAACAGTGTCAGTCAATACACTGATCCTAATTTTCTCCAGAACGTCTTTATTGGAGTGTAAATGACGAAGTGCACGTGCGTGAACCTGGCGAAAACAATGGAACAATCCTATACAAGTACAAGAACATCTGTGACGGCATTAGAACTCACAGGGACTCAATCTTCGTCAGCTGCACAAACGATAGGTAATTTAGTATACATGTTTCCTAAGGTGTTACATATATCTCTGTTTCTCCAGCTGCACAAAGGAAAGGCTACGATATAGCATTGTTTCCTCTGCTGCACAAACGAAAGGCTACGATATAGCATTATTTCCTCTGCTGCACAAAGGAAAGGTTACGATATAGCATTGTTTCCTCTGCTGCACAAACGAAAGGCTACGATATAGCATTATTTCCTCTGCTGCACAAAGGAAAGGTTACGATATAGCATTGTTTCCTCTGCTGCACAAAGGAAAGGTTACGATATAGCATTGTTTCCTCTGCTGCACAAACGAAAGGTTACGATATAGCATTGTTTCCTCTGCTGCTCTAACTATAAGTAACCGTCTGTAAACTTTTCGCTTTTTCGTCTTCTTCTTTGGCCAATGCAGATACTAAATATGGGTTTCAAGGGTCATGACCTAAAAAAAACTATGTTCGTCTTCTTCTTCAGTACGAAAAGCTCTAGAAAGCTGAAATATTGTTTACAGGCACCTTGGCTAATAAGAATCTTAAATTGTAGATTTGGTGACTCTGTGACCCCAGATAACAATCACAGAGAGAGACAGTGTGCAGGGAACAATGATAAGTGAATGAGAAGATATCTGTAGGGTTGTGTTTGTCTGTTGGCAGCTCGGTGAGAATGCACAGTTCGGGTGTGATGAGCACGCTGGATCTCGATAAGGACGTGGTACTAGGGGAGAAGTTCATCACCATCATTCCCTGATAGTAAGTATAACTTCTATCATCATAGTCAGATCACTGTACAGTTGTTGGTAAACGAACAACACTAAAGTAATAATTCAAACAAACAACATAAATAATATCAAGTGTAGACGAATATTAAACTATTAGTCATATAAGACGTTACATATGTTACATTGTTATATTTGGGATAACACTACCTTCAATAGTACAAATTATTGTACTTGTTCGGGCTGTGTCTCATGCGGGATTCGAACCCACGCCCTCAGAGCCAGCATTGACTGTACCAACAGCTTACCACACGACCATGCGGGATTCTAACCCACACCCACAGAGTAAGGCAACTATCGCCAGCATTGACTGTACCAACAGCTTACCACACGACCATGCGGGATTCGAACCCACACCCACAGAGTAAGGCAACTATCGCCAGCATTGACTGTACCAACAGTTTACCACACGACCATGCGGGATTCGAACCCATACCCACAGAGTAAGGCAACTATCGCCAGCATTGACTGTACCAACAGTTTACCACACGACCATGCGGGATTCGAACCCATACCCACAGAGTAAGGCAACTATCGCCAGCATTGACTGTACCAACAGTTTACCACACGACCATGCGGGATTCGAACCCATACCCACAGAGTAAGGCAACTATCGCCAGCATTGACTGTACCAACAGTTTACCACACGACCATGCGGGATTCGAACCCATACCCACAGAGTAAGGCAACTATCGCCAGCATTGACTGTACCAACAGTTTACCACACGACCATGCGGGATTCGAACCCACACCCACAGAGTAAGGCAACTATCGCCAGCATTGACTGTACCAACAGCTTACCACACGACCATGCGGGATTCGAACCCACACCCACAGAGTAAGGCAACTATCGCCAGCATTGACTGTACCAACAGTTTACCACACGACCATGTTGGATTCGAACCCACACCCACAGAGTAAGGCAACTATCGCCAGCATTGACTGTACCAACAGTTTACCACACGACCATGCGGGATTCGAACCCACACCCACAGAGTAAGGCAACTATCGCCAGCATTGACTGTACCAACAGTTTACCACACGACCATGCGGGATTCGAACCCATACCCACAGAGTAAGGCAACTATCGCCAGCATTGACTGTACCAACAGTTTACCACACGACCATGCGGGATTCGAACCCATACCCACAGAGTAAGGCAACTATCGCCAGCATTGACTGTACCAACAGTTTACCACACGACCATGCGGGATTCGAACCCATACCCACAGAGTAAGGCAACTATCGCCAGCATTGACTGTACCAACAGTTTACCACACGACCATGCGGGATTCGAACCCATACCCACAGAGTAAGGCAACTATCGCCAGCATTGACTGTACCAACAGTTTACCACACGACCATGCGGGATTCGAACCCATACCCACAGAGTAAGGCAACTATCGCCAGCATTGACTGTACCAACAGTTTACCACACGACCATGCGGGATTCGAACCCATACCCACAGAGTAAGGCAACTATCGCCAGCATTGACTGTACCAACAGTTTACCACACGACCATGCGGGATTCGAACCCATACCCACAGAGTAAGACAACTATCGCCAGCATTGACTGTACCAACAGTTTACCACACGACCATGCGGGATTCGAACCCATACCCACAGAGTAAGGCAACTATCGCCAGCATTGACTGTACCAACAGTTTACCACACGACCATGCGGGATTCGAACCCATACCCACAGAGTAAGGCAACTATCGCCAGCATTGACTGTACCAACAGTTTACCACACGACCATGCGGGATTCGAACCCATACCCTCAGAGTAAGGCAACTATCGCCAGCATTGACTGTACCAACAGTTTACCACACGACCATGCGGGATTCGAACCCACACCCACATAGTAAGGCAACTATCGCCAGCATTGACTGTACCAACAGTTTACCACACGACCATGTTGGATTCGAACCCACACCCACAGAGTAAGGCAACTATCGCCAGCATTGGCTGTACCACCAGCTTACCACACGACCATGTTGGATTCTAACCCACACCCTCAGAGTAAGGCAACTATCGCAAGCATTGACTGTACCAACAGCTTACCACACGACCATGTTGGATTCTAACCCACACCCACAGAGTAAGGCAACTATCGCCAGCATTGACTGTACCAACAGTTTACCACACGACCATGTTGGATTCGAACCCACACCCACAGAGTAAGGCAACTATCGCCAGCATTGACTGTACCAACAGCTTACCACACGACCATATCGCCTTTAGTTACATTTGATTCATGCAAAGGATTATATTACACCTTCTGCGTATCTGGGAAGTATTACAATAATCAACAACCAGAAAAAACACATAGCTTTTAATGGCATCTTGTTGGCCAAATAAAATGTTTCGATTAAATTATACAAAAAAAGGTGTCGGTTTGTGCACCAAAATAGCACATAATTTGCTTGATAACGATGTTCATGTGCACACAGAAAGTTAGCATCACATATTGTCAAAGTCATGCTTCTGCGAATATGCCTAATGTTAACTATTAACACTTTGAATATCACATGATTGGTATACACAATACAAAGTGATAATTGGTTTTTGACCCTGAAAGTCAATGGTCAAGTTCATGAGATATGGTTTAGGGAATTCTTTTTACATGTTAACATTCAAAGTCAAAGTTCAAGGTCACCATTTCTTGAGTTTAATATACGGTTGTCTTTTGTTGTATATTTATAAACAAAAATTGCCCATTTTATTGTGTCTGCTGAGAGAAGGCTGGACAGTTGACGTCGAGTTCCTGGACTGTCCGGCAAACACTACTCTAGTTCTTGTTATGTTGTAGATGGACTCTATCAGACAGGGCTGTGCCGGTGGGTGAACCCTGGTCCAGAGACCTCCCACTCGGACGCCAGCACACCGAGTCTCCTACTTGTTTCTTCAAGACCAGTGTTGTATGTCGTGCTCTCGCCTCCCTGCACTCTCTACTACTCAGCAGTTGCTTCGAAGTTCTACCGATAGCGAAATAGTTCATTGAGTGTGCCTGCGTAGTACTCACGCTGTATGTACCTTTGAATGTGCACAGTGCTACACCGACTTATTTTCAAGTTACATGTACTTGTAAGATCATGTTCTTTTCAAATGTTTTCAAATTCCTATACAAAAACCATTACTTTTACTCATCGGACCTAAACGGAGGAAGATGAACCTTGCACCTAGGGGATCAAAGTACATTTGGTAAGGTGTGGAATAAAGCAGTACTGGCATACGTTGTCGACTGGGTTCCTGAGATCAGATGAGAATGTTACAGTGCAGTACATGGTCCGTCCTGTAACGGACATCTCAAAGTATATGCTATTTGCACACTCGGAACTTAAAGAGCAGGCGAACAGCCACCTGGACCGATAGTCTTCCTTGTCTCTCCATATTTCCATCTGGCCTTATTCGTCCTTTATGTACATTTTTATTGATTATTCTATTAATTGTTGTCATATTTTCTTTTTGTTTTGTTTCACTGTCCTTTGCCTCGTTCCGCCGTTGTAAAGGTTTGATAGTGGTAACAGAGAGGAGGATATCCCTCTCTAGCATGATGAAAGCTGACCGAAGGTGTAAAGTGACCCATCCAAAAACCTCCACCCTCGGATTTATTGAATATTAGTTTGGACAGTCATTTGAACAAGAACGGACATCTAAGGAAAATGTTATGCTAAGTGTATTTGTTTTCTGTAGTTGATCAGTTCTCACTTTACAGAGTCGCATAAAATTACAAATTGTCAGAAGAGGAAAAGGTGAATACAAATTACTATAAAGATGCAACAGGGTCAGGAGTCTGTACATGATGGAGCAATAAAGTTAGTTCTTGACGTCTATTTGGTCTTTGTTAAACTCTTTGATTCAGTACTCTTCCAGGCAAATACATGTTATGGTTACCGAGTACCTGGGGAGACAGAGTAAGGGTTGATGGTGTACTTTCACGTGTATGTGTTGGTATGCTTACTGAGTACCTGAGCAGACAGAGTAATGGTTGATAGTGAGCCTGCACGTGTGTGTGTGTGTTAGTATGCTTACTGAGTACCAGAGTAGACAGTGTAAGAGTTGTTGGTGTACTTGCACGTACATGTGTTGGTATGGTTACGGAGTACCTGGTTAGGCAGCGTAAGGTTTAATGATATACCTGCACGTGTATGTGCTGATACTTGCAGGTACATGGTATGGTTACAGACCGGAGTACCAGGTGAGGCAGCGTAAGGGTTGATGGTGTACCTGCACGTGTGTGTTGATATAGTTGCGAAGTACCTGAGTATACAATGTAAGGGTTGATGGTGTACCTGCACGTGTGTGTTGATATAGTTGCGAAGTACCTGAGTATACAATGTAAGGGTTGATGGTGTACCTGCACGTGTGTGTTGATATAGTTGCGAAGTACCTGAGTATACAATGTAAGGGTTGATGGTGTACCTGCACGTGTGTGTTGGTATGGTTGCGAAGTACCTGAGTATACAATGTAAGGGTTGGTTGTGTACCTGCACGTGTGTGTTGGTATGGTTGCGAAGTACCTGAGTATACAATGTAAGGGTTGATGGTGTACCTGCACGTGTGTGTTGATATAGTTGCGAAGTACCTGAGTATACAATGTAAGGGTTGGTTGTGTACCTGCACGTGTGTGTTGGTATGGTTGCGAAGTACCTGAGTATACAATGTAAGGGTTGATGGTGTACCTGCACGTGTGTGTTGATATGGTTGCGGAATACCTGACTATACAGCGTAATGGTCGATGGTGTACCTGCACGTGTGTGTTGATATAGTTGCGAAGTACCTGAGTATACAATGTAAGGGTTGGTTGTGTACCTGCACGTGTGTGTTGGTATGGTTGCGAAGTACCTGAGTATACAATGTAAGGGTTGATGGTGTACCTGCACGTGTGTGTTGGTATGGTTGCGAAGTACCTGAGTATACAATGTAAGGGTTGATGGTGTACCTGCACGTGTGTGTTGGTATGGTTGCGAAGTACCTGAGTATACAATGTAAGGGTTGATGGTGTACCTGCACGTGTGTGTTGGTATGGTTGCGAAGTACCTGAGTATACAATGTAATGGTTGATGGTGTACCTGCACGTGTGTGTTGGTATGGTTGCGAAGTACCTGAGTATACAATGTAAGGGTTGATGGTGTACATGCACGTGTGTGTTGGTATGGTTGCGAAGTACCTGAGTATACAATGTAAGGGTTGATGGTGTACCTGCACGTGTGTGTTGGTATGGTTGCGAAGTACCTGAGTATACAATGTAAGGGTTGATGGTGTACATGCACGTGTGTGTTGGTATGGTTGCGAAGTACCTGAGTATACAATGTAAGGGTTGATGGTGTACCTGCACGTGTGTGTTGGTATGGTTGCGAAGTACCTGAGTATACAATGTAATGGTTGATGGTGTACCTGCACGTGTGTGTTGGTATGGTTGCGAAGTACCTGAGTATACAATGTAAGGGTTGATGGTGTACCTGCACGTGTGTGTTGGTATGGTTGCGAAGTACCTGAGTATACAATGTAAGGGTTGATGGTGTACCTGCACGTGTGTGTTGGTATGGTTGCGAAGTACCTGAGTATACAATGTAAGGGTTGATGGTGTACCTGCACGTGTGTGTTGTGTGGTTGCGAAGTACCTGAGTATACAATGTAAGGGTTGATGGTGTACCTGCACGTGTGTGTTGGTATGGTTGCGAAGTACCTGAGTATACAATGTAAGGGTTGATGGTGTACCTGCACGTGTGTGTTGGTATGGTTGCGAAGTACCTGAGTATACAATGTAAGGGTTGATGGTGTACCTGCACGTGTGTGTTGGTATGGTTGCGAAGTACCTGAGTATACAATGTAAGGGCTGATGGTGTACCTGCACGTGTGTGTTGATATGGTTGCGAAGTACCTGAGTATACAATGTAAGGGTTGATGGTGTACCTGCACGTGTGTGTTGATATGGTTGCGAAGTACCTGAATATACAATGTAAGGGTTGATGGTGTACCTGCACGTGTTTGTTGGTATGGTTGCGAAGTACCTGAGTATACAATGTAAGGGTTGATGGTGTACATGCACGTGTGTGTTGGTATGGTTGCGAAGTACCTGAGTATACAATGTAAGGGTTGATGGTGTACCTGCACGTGTGTGTTTATATGGTTGCGAAGTACCTGAGTATACAATGTAAGGGTTGATGGTGTACATGCACGTGTGTGTTGGTATGGTTGCGAAGTACCTGAGTATACAATGTAAGGGTTGATGGTGTACCTGCACGTGTGTGTTTATATGGTTGCGAAGTACCTGAGTATACAATGTAAGGGTTGATGGTGTACCTGCACGTGTGTGTTGGTATGGTTGCGAAGTACCTGAGTATACAATGTAAGGGTTGATGGTGTACCTGCACGTGTGTGTTGGTATGGTTGCGAAGTACCTGAGTATACAATGTAAGGGTTGATGGTGTACCTGCAAGTGTGTGTTGGTATGGTTGCGAAGTACCTGAGTATACAATGTAAGGGTTGATGGTGTACCTCCACCTGTGTGTTGGTATGGTTGCGAAGTACCTGAGTATACAATGTAGGGGTTGATGGTGTACCTGCACGTGTGTATTGGTATGGTTGCGAAGTACCTGAGTATACAATGTAAGGGCTGATGGTGTACCTGCACGTGTGTGTTGATATGGTTGCGAAGTACCTGAGTATACAATGTAAGGGTTGATGGTGTACCTGCACGTGTGTGTTGGTATGGTTGGGAAGTACCTGAATATACAATGTAAGGGTTGATGGTGGACCTGCACGTGTTTGTTGGTATGGTTGCGAAGTACCTGAGTATACAATGTAAGGGTTGATGGTGTACATGCACGTGTGTGTTGGTATGGTTGCGAAGTACCTGAGTATACAATGTAAGGGTTGATGGTGTACCTGCACGTGTGTGTTTATATGGTTGCGAAGTACCTGAGTATACAATGTAAGGGTTGATGGTGTACATGCACGTGTGTGTTGATATGGTTGCGAAGTACCTGAGTATACAATGTAAGGGTTGATGGTGTACCTGCACGTGTGTGTTTATATGGTTGCGAAGTACCTGAGTATACAATGTAAGGGTTGATGGTGTACATGCACGTGTGTGTTGGTATGGTTGCGAAGTACCTGAGTATACAATGTAAGGGTTGATGGTGTACCTGCACGTGTGTGTTGGTATGGTTGCGAAGTACCTGAGTATACAATGTAAGGGTTGATGGTGTACCTGCACGTGTGTGTTGATATGGTTGCGAAGTACCTGAGTATACAATGTAAGGGTTGATGGTGTACCTGCACGTGTGTGTTGATATGGTTGCGGAATACCTGACTATACAGCGTAATGGTCGATGGTGTACCTGCACGTGTGTGTTGTTATGGTTGCGAAGTACCTGAGTATACAATGTAAGGGATGGTTGTGTACCTGCACGTGTGTGTTGGTATGTTTGCGAAGTACCTGAGTATACACTGTAATGGTTGATGGTGTACCTGCACGTGTGTGTTGGTATGTTTGCGAAGTACCTGAGTATACAATGTAAGGGTTGGTTGTGTACCTGCACGTGTGTGTTGGTATGTTTGCGAAGTACCTGAGTATACAATGTAAGGGTTGATGGTGTACCTCCACCTGTGTGTTGGTATGGTTTCGAAGTACCTGAGTATACAATGTAATGGTTGATGGTGTACCTGCACGTGTGTGTTGGAATGTTTGCGAAGTACCTGAGTATACAATGTAAGGGTTGATGGTGTACCTGCACGTGTGTGTTGATATGGTTTCGAAGTACCTGAGTATACAATGTAAGGGTTGATGGTGTACCTGCACGTGTGTGTTGATATGGTTGCGAAGTACCTGAGTATACAATGTAAGGGTTGATGGTGTACCTGCACGTGTTTGTTGGTATGGTTGCGAAGTACCTGAGTATACAATGTAAGGGTTGATGGTGTACCTGCACGTGTGTGTTGGTATGGTTGCGAAGTACCTGAGTATACAATGTAAGGGTTGATGGTGTACCTGCACGTGTGTGTTGATATGGTTGCGGAATACCTGACTATACAGCGTAATGGTCGATGGTGTACCTGCACGTGTGTGTTGATATAGTTGAGAAGTACCTGAGTATACAATGTAAGGGTTGGTGGTGTACCTGCACGTGTGTGTTGGTATGGTTGCGAAGTACCTGAGTATACAATGTAAGGGTTGATGGTGTACCTGCACGTGTGTGTTGATATGGTTGCGGAATACCTGACTATACAGCGTAATGGTCGATGGTGTACCTGCACGTGTGTGTTGATATAGTTGCGAAGTACCTGAGTATACAATGTAAGGGTTGGTTGTGTACCTGCACGTGTGTGTTGGTATGGTTGCGAAGTACCTGAGTATACAATGTAAGGGTTGATGGTGTACCTGCACGTGTGTGTTGATATGGTTGCGGAATACCTGACTATACAGCGTAATGGTCGATGGTGTACCTGCACGTGTGTGTTGATATAGTTGCGAAGTACCTGAGTATACAATGTAAGGGTTGGTTGTGTACCTGCACGTGTGCGTTGGTATGGTTGCGAAGTACCTGAGTATACAATGTAATGGTTGATGGTGTACCTGCACGTGTGTGTTGGTATGTTTGCGAAGTACCTGAATATACAATGTAAGGGTTGATGGTGTACCTGCACGTGTGTGTTGGTATGGTTTCGAAGTACCTGAGTATACAATGTAATGGTTGATGGTGTACCTGCACGTGTGTGTTGATATGGTTGCGAAGTACCTGAGTATACAATGTAATGGTTGATGGTGTACCTGCACGTGTGTGTTGGTATGTTTGCGAAGTACATGAGTATACAATGTAAGGGTTGATGGTGTACCTGCACGTGTGTGTTGATATGGTTGCGGAATACCTGACTATACAGCCTAATGGTCGATGGTGTACCTGCACGTGTGTGTTGATATAGTTGCGAAGTACCTGAGTATACAATGTAAGGGTTGGTTGTGTACCTGCACGTGTGTGTTGGTATGGTTGCGAAGTACCTGAGTATACAATGTAAGGGTTGATGGTGTACATGCACGTGTGTGTTGATATGGTTGCGAAGTACCTGAGTATACAATGTAAGGGTTGATGGTATACCTGCACGTGTGTGTTGGTATGGTTGCGAAGTACCTGAGTATACAATGTAAGGGTTGATGGTGTACCTGCACGTGTGTGTTGATATGGTTGCGGAATACCTGACTATACAGCGTAATGGTCGATGGTGTACCTGCACGTGTGTGCTGATATAGTTGCGAAGTACCTGAGTATACAATGTAAGGGTTGGTTGTGTACCTGCACGTGTGTGTTGGTATGGTTGCGAAGTACCTGAGTATACAATGTAAGGGTTGATGGTGTACCTGCACGTGTGTGTTTATATGGTTGCGAAGTACCTGAATATACAATGTAAGGGTTGATGGTGTACATGCACGTGTGTGTTGGTATGGTTGCGAAGTACCTGAGTATACAATGTAAGGGTTGATTGTGTACCTGCACGTGTGTGTTGATATGGTTGCGAAGTACCTGAATATACAATGTAAGGGTTGATGGTGTACCTTCACGTGTGTGTTGATATGGTTGCGGAATACCTGACTATACAGCGTAATGGTCGATGGTGTACCTGCACGTGTGTGTTGATATAGTTGCGAAGTACCTGAGTATACAATGTAAGGGTTGGTTGTGTACCTGCACGTGTGTGTTGGTATGGTTGCGAAGTACCTGAGTATACAATGTAAGGGTTGATGGTGTACCTGCACGTGTGTGTTTATATGGTTGCGAAGTACCTGAGTATACAATGTAAGGGTTGATGGTGTACATGCACATGTGTGTTGGTATGGTTGCGAAGTACCTGAGTATACAATGTAAGGGTTGATGGTGTACCTGCACGTGTGTGTTGATATTGTTGCGAAGTACCTGAGTATACAATGTAAGGGTTGATGGTGTACCTGCACGTGTGTGTTGATATGGTTGCGGAATACCTGACTATACAGCGTAATGGTCGATGGTGTACCTGCACGTGTGTGTTGTTATGGTTGCGAAGTACCTGAGTATACAATGTAAGGGATGGTTGTGTACCTGCACGTGTGTGTTGGTATGTTTGCGAAGTACCTGAGTATACACTGTAATGGTTGATGGTGTACCTGCACGTGTGTGTTGGTATGTTTGCGAAGTACCTGAGTATACAATGTAAGGGTTGGTTGTGTACCTGCACGTGTGTGTTGGTATGTTTGCGAAGTACCTGAGTATACAATGTAAGGGTTGATGGTGTACCTGCACGTGTGTGTTGGTATGGTTTCGAAGTACCTGAGTATACAATGTAATGGTTGATGGTGTACCTGCACGTGTGTGTTGGAATGTTTGCGAAGTACCTGAGTATACAATGTAAGGGTTGATGGTGTACCTGCACGTGTGTGTTGATATGGTTTCGAAGTACCTGAGTATACAATGTAAGGGTTGATGGTTTACCTGCACGTGTGTGTTGATATGGTTGCGAAGTACCTGAGTATACAATGTAAGGGTTGATGGTGTACCTGCACGTGTTTGTTGGTATGGTTGCGAAGTACCTGAGTATACAATGTAAGGGTTGATGGTGTACCTGCACGTGTGTGTTGGTATGGTTGCGAAGTACCTGAGTATACAATGTAAGGGTTGATGGTGTACCTGCACGTGTGTGTTGATATGGTTGCGGAATACCTGACTATACAGCGTAATGGTCGATGGTGTACCTGCACGTGTGTGTTGATATAGTTGAGAAGTACCTGAGTATACAATGTAAGGGTTGGTTGTGTACCTGCACGTGTGTGTTGGTATGGTTGCGAAGTACCTGAGTATACAATGTAAGGGTTGATGGTGTACCTGCACGTGTGTGTTGATATGGTTGCGGAATACCTGACTATACAGCGTAATGGTCGATGGTGTACCTGCACGTGTGTGTTGATATAGTTGCGAAGTACCTGAGTATACAATGTAAGGGTTGGTTGTGTACCTGCACGTGTGTGTTGGTATGGTTGCGAAGTACCTGAGTATACAATGTAAGGGTTGATGGTGTACCTGCACGTGTGTGTTGATATGGTTGCGGAATACCTGACTATACAGCGTAATGGTCGATGGTGTACCTGCACGTGTGTGTTGATATAGTTGCGAAGTACCTGAGTATACAATGTAAGGGTTGGTTGTGTACCTGCACGTGTGTGTTGGTATGGTTGCGAAGTACCTGAGTATACAATGTAATGGTTGATGGTGTACCTGCACGTGTGTGTTTGTATGTTTGCGAAGTACCTGAATATACAATGTAAGGGTTGATGGTGTACCTGCACGTGTGTGTTGGTATGGTTTCGAAGTACCTGAGTATACAATGTAATGGTTGATGGTGTACCTGCACGTGTGTGTTGATATGGTTGCGGAATACCTGAGTATACAATGTAAGGGTTGATGGTGTACATGCACGTGTGTGTTGGTATGGTTGCGAAGTACCTGAGTATACAATGTAAGGGTTGATGGTGTACCTGCACGTGTGTGTTGATATGGTTGCGGAATACCTGACTATACAGCGTAATGGTCGATGGTGTACCTGCACGTGTGTGTTGATATAGTTGCGAAGTACCTGAGTATACAATGTAAGGGTTGGTTGTGTACCTGCACGTGTGTGTTGGTATGGTTGCGAAGTACCTGAGTATACAATGTAAGGGTTGATGGTGTACCTGCACGTGTGTGTTTATATGGTTGCGAAGTACCTGAGTATACAATGTAAGGGTTGATGGTGTACATGCACGTGTGTGTTGGTATGGTTGCGAAGTACCTGAGTATACAATGTAAGGGTTGATGGTGTACCTGCACGTGTGTGTTGATATTGTTGCGAAGTACCTGAGTATACAATGTAAGGGTTGATGGTGTACCTGCACGTGTGTGTTGATATGGTTGCGGAATACCTGACTATACAGCGTAATGGTCGATGGTGTACCTGCACGTGTGTGTTGTTATGGTTGCGAAGTACCTGAGTATACAATGTAAGGGATGGTTGTGTACCTGCACGTGTGTGTTGGTATGTTTGCGAAGTACCTGAGTATACACTGTAATGGTTGATGGTGTACCTGCACGTGTGTGTTGGTATGTTTGCGAAGTACCTGAGTATACAATGTAAGGGTTGGTTGTGTACCTGCACGTGTGTGTTGGTATGTTTGCGAAGTACCTGAGTATACAATGTAAGGGTTGATGGTGTACCTGCACGTGTGTGTTGGTATGGTTTCGAAGTACCTGAGTATACAATGTAATGGTTGATGGTGTACCTGCACGTGTGTGTTGGAATGTTTGCGAAGTACCTGAGTATACAATGTAAGGGTTGATGGTGTACCTGCACGTGTGTGTTGATATGGTTTCGAAGTACCTGAGTATACAATGTAAGGGTTGATGGTTTACCTGCACGTGTGTGTTGATATGGTTGCGAAGTACCTGAGTATACAATGTAAGGGTTGATGGTGTACCTGCACGTGTTTGTTGGTATGGTTGCGAAGTACCTGAGTATACAATGTAAGGGTTGATGGTGTACCTGCACGTGTGTGTTGGTATGGTTGCGAAGTACCTGAGTATACAATGTAAGGGTTGATGGTGTACCTGCACGTGTGTGTTTATATGGTTGCGAAGTACCTGAGTATACAATGTAAGGGTTGATGGTGTACATGCACGTGTGTGTTGGTATGGTTGCGAAGTACCTGAGTATACAATGTAAGGGTTGATTGTGTACCTGCACGTGTGTGTTGATATGGTTGCGAAGTACCTGAATATACAATGTAAGGGTTGATGGTGTACCTTCACGTGTGTGTTGATATGGTTGCGGAATACCTGACTATACAGCGTAATGGTCGATGGTGTACCTGCACGTGTGTGTTGATATAGTTGCGAAGTACCTGAGTATACAATGTAAGGGTTGGTTGTGTACCTGCACGTGTGTGTTGGTATGGTTGCGAAGTACCTGAGTATACAATGTAAGGGTTGATGGTGTACCTGCACGTGTGTGTTTATATGGTTGCGAAGTACCTGAGTATACAATGTAAGGGTTGATGGTGTACATGCACGTGTGTGTTGGTATGGTTGCGAAGTACCTGAGTATACAATGTAAGGGTTGATGGTGTACCTGCACGTGTGTGTTGATATGGTTGCGAAGTACCTGAGTATACAATGTAAGGGTTGATGGTGTACCTGCACGTGTGTGTTGATATGGTTGCGGAATACCTGACTATACAGCCTAATGGTCGATGGTGTACCTGCACGTGTGTGTTGATATAGTTGCGAAGTACCTGAGTATACAATGTAAGGGTTGGTTGTGTACCTGCACGTGTGTGTTGGTATGGTTGCGAAGTACCTGAGTATACAATGTAATGGTTGATGGTGTACCTGCACGTGTGTGTTGGTATGTTTGCGAAGTACCTGAGTATACAATGTAAGGGTTGATGGTGTACCTGCACGTGTGTGTTGGTATGGTTTCGAAGTACCTGAGTATACAATGTAATGGTTGATGGTGTACCTGCACGTGTGTGTTGATATGGTTGCGGAATACCTGAGTATACAATGTAAGGGTTGATGGTGTACATGCACGTGTGTGTTGGTATGGTTGCGAAGTACCTGAGTATACAATGTAATGGTTGATGGTGTACCTGCACGTGTGTGTTGGTATGTTTGCGAAGTACCTGAATATACAATGTAAGGGTTGATGGTGTACCTGCACGTGTGTGTTGGTATGGTTTCGAAGTACCTGAGTATACAATGTAATGGTTGATGGTGTACCTGCACGTGTGTGTTGGTATGTTTGCGAAGTACCTGAATATACAATGTAAGGGTTGATGGTGTACCTGCACGTGTGTGTTGGTATGGTTTCGAAGTACCTGAGTATACAATGTAATGGTTGATGGTGTACCTGCACGTGTGTGTTGGAATGTTTGCGAAGTACCTGAGTATACAATGTAAGGGTTGATGGTGTACCTGCACGTGTGTGTTGATATGGTTTCGAAGTACCTGAGTATACAATGTAAGGGTTGATGGTGTACCTGCACGTGTGTGTTGATATGGTTGCGAAGTACCTGAGTATACAATGTAAGGGTTGATGGTGTACCTGCACGTGTTTGTTGGTATGGTTGCGAAGTACCTGAGTATACAATGTAAGGGTTGATGGTGTACCTGCACGTGTGTGTTGGTATGGTTGCGAAGTACCTGAGTATACAATGTAAGGGTTGATGGTGTACCTGCACGTGTGTGTTGATATGGTTGCGGAATACCTGACTATACAGCGTAATGGTCGATGGTGTACCTGCACGTGTGTGTTGATATAGTTGAGAAGTACCTGAGTATACAATGTAAGGGTTGGTTGTGTACCTGCACGTGTGTGTTGGTATGGTTGCGAAGTACCTGAGTATACAATGTAAGGGTTGATGGTGTACCTGCACGTGTGTGTTGATATGGTTGCGGAATACCTGACTATACAGCGTAATGGTCGATGGTGTACCTGCACGTGTGTGTTGATATAGTTGCGAAGTACCTGAGTATACAATGTAAGGGTTGGTTGTGTACCTGCACGTGTGTGTTGGTATGGTTGCGAAGTACCTGAGTATACAATGTAAGGGTTGATGGTGTACCTGCACGTGTGTGTTGATATGGTTGCGGAATACCTGACTATACAGCGTAATGGTCGATGGTGTACCTGCACGTGTGTGTTGATATAGTTGCGAAGTACCTGAGTATACAATGTAAGGGTTGGTTGTGTACCTGCACGTGTGTGTTGGTATGGTTGCGAAGTACCTGAGTATACAATGTAATGGTTGATGGTGTACCTGCACGTGTGTGTTGATATGGTTGCGAAGTACCTGAGTATACAATGTAAGGGTTGATGGTGTACCTGCACGTGTGTGTTGGTATGGTTGCGAAGTACCTGAGTATACAATGTAAGGGTTGATGGTGTACCTGCACGTGTGTGTTGGTATGGTTGCGAAGTACCTGAGTATACAATGTATTGGTTGATGGTGTACCTGCACGTGTGTGTTGATATGGTTGCGAAGTACCTGAGTATACAATGTAATGGTTGATGGTGTACCTGCACGTGTGTGTTGGTATGGTTGCGAAGTACCTGAGTATACAATGTAAGGGTTGATGGTGTACCTGCACGTGTGTGTTGATATAGTTGCGAAGTACCTGAGCATACAATGTAAGGGTTGATGGTGTACATGCACGTGTGTGTTGGTATGGTTGCGAAGTACCTGAGTATACAATGTAAGGGTTGATGGTGTACATGCACGTGTGTGTTGATATGGTTGCGAAGTACCTGAGTATACAATGTAAGGGTTGATGGTGTACATGCACGTGTGTGTTGATATGGTTGCGAAGTACCTGAGTATACAATGTAAGGGTTGATGGTGTACCTGCACGTGTGTGTTGGTATGGTTGCGAAGTACCTGAGTATACAATGTAAGGGTTGATGGTGTACCTGCACGTGTGTGTTGATATGGTTGCGGAATACCTGACTATACAGCGTAATGGTCGATGGTGTACCTGCACGTGTGTGCTGATATAGTTGCGAAGTACCTGAGTATACAATGTAAGGGTTGGTTGTGTACCTGCACGTGTGTGTTGGTATGGTTGCGAAGTACCTGAGTATACAATGTAAGGGTTGATGGTGTACCTGCACGTGTGTGTTTATATGGTTGCGAAGTACCTGAGTATACAATGTAAGGGTTGATGGTGTACATGCACGTGTGTGTTGGTATGGTTGCGAAGTACCTGAGTATACAATGTAAGGGTTGATTGTGTACCTGCACGTGTGTGTTGATATGGTTGCGAAGTACCTGAATATACAATGTAAGGGTTGATGGTGTACCTTCACGTGTGTGTTGATATGGTTGCGGAATACCTGACTATACAGCGTAATGGTCGATGGTGTACCTGCACGTGTGTGTTGATATAGTTGCGAAGTACCTGAGTATACAATGTAAGGGTTGGTTGTGTACCTACACGTGTGTGTTGGTATGGTTGCGAAGTACCTGAGTATACAATGTAAGGGTTGATGGTGTACCTGCACGTGTGTGTTTATATGGTTGCGAAGTACCTGAGTATACAATGTAAGGGTTGATGGTGTACATGCACGTGTGTGTTGGTATGGTTGCGAAGTACCTGAGTATACAATGTAAGGGTTGATGGTGTACCTGCACGTGTGTGTTGATATGGTTGCGAAGTACCTGAGTATACAATGTAAGGGTTGATGGTGTACCTGCACGTGTGTGTTGATATGGTTGCGGAATACCTGACTATACAGCCTAATGGTCGATGGTGTACCTGCACGTGTGTGTTGATATAGTTGCGAAGTACCTGAGTATACAATGTAAGGGTTGGTTGTGTACCTGCACGTGTGTGTTGGTATGGTTGCGAAGTACCTGAGTATACAATGTAATGGTTGATGGTGTACCTGCACGTGTGTGTTGGTATGTTTGCGAAGTACCTGAGTATACAATGTAAGGGTTGATGGTGTACCTGCACGTGTGTGTTGGTATGGTTTCGAAGTACCTGAGTATACAATGTAATGGTTGATGGTGTACCTGCACGTGTGTGTTGATATGGTTGCGGAATACCTGAGTATACAATGTAAGGGTTGATGGTGTACATGCACGTGTGTGTTGGTATGGTTGCGAAGTACCTGAGTATACAATGTAATGGTTGATGGTGTACCTGCACGTGTGTGTTGGTATGTTTGCGAAGTACCTGAATATACAATGTAAGGGTTGATGGTGTACCTGCACGTGTGTGTTGGTATGGTTTCGAAGTACCTGAGTATACAATGTAATGGTTGATGGTGTACCTGCACGTGTGTGTTGGTATGTTTGCGAAGTACCTGAATATACAATGTAAGGGTTGATGGTGTACCTGCACGTGTGTGTTGGTATGGTTTCGAAGTACCTGAGTATACAATGTAATGGTTGATGGTGTACCTGCACGTGTGTGTTGATATGGTTGCGGAATACCTGAGTATACAATGTAAGGGTTGATGGTGTACATGCACGTGTGTGTTGGTATGGTTGCGAAGTACCTGAGTATACAATGTAAGGGTTGATGGTGTACATGCACGTGTGTGTTGATATGGTTGCGAAGTACCTGAGTATACAATGTAAGGGTTGATGGTGTACCTGCACTTGTGTGTTGGTATGGTTGCGAAGTACCTGAGTATACAATGTAAGGGTTGATGGTGTACCTGCACGTGTGTGTTGATATGGTTGCGGAATACCTGACTATACAGCGTAATGGTCGATGGTGTACCTGCACGTGTGTGCTGATATAGTTGCGAAGTACCTGAGTATACAATGTAAGGGTTGGTTGTGTACCTGCACGTGTGTGTTGGTATGGTTGCGAAGTACCTGAGTATACAATGTAAGGGTTGATGGTGTACCTGCACGTGTGTGTTTATATGGTTGCGAAGTACCTGAGTATACAATGTAAGGGTTGATGGTGTACATGCACGTGTGTGTTGGTATGGTTGCGAAGTACCTGAGTATACAATGTAAGGGTTGATGGTGTACCTGCACGTGTGTGTTGATATGGTTGCGAAGTACCTGAGTATACAATGTAAGGGTTGATGGTGTACCTGCACGTGTGTGTTGATATGGTTGCGGAATACCTGACTATACAGCCTAATGGTCGATGGTGTACCTGCACGTGTGTGTTGATATGGTTGCGAAGTACCTGAGTATACAATGTAAGGGTTGGTTGTGTACCTGCACGTGTGTGTTGGTATGGTTGCGAAGTACCTGAGTATACAATGTAATGGTTGATGGTGTACCTGCACGTGTGTGTTGGTATGTTTGCGAAGTACCTGAGTATACAATGTAAGGGTTGATGGTGTACCTGCACGTGTGTGTTGGTATGGTTTCGAAGTACCTGAGTATACAATGTAATGGTTGATGGTGTACCTGCACGTGTGTGTTGATATGGTTGCGGAATACCTGAGTATACAATGTAAGGGTTGATGGTGTACATGCACGTGTGTGTTGGTATGGTTGCGAAGTACCTGAGTATACAATGTAATGGTTGATGGTGTACCTGCACGTGTGTGTTGGTATGTTTGCGAAGTACCTGAATATACAATGTAAGGGTTGATGGTGTACCTGCACGTGTGTGTTGGTATGGTTTCGAAGTACCTGAGTATACAATGTAATGGTTGATGGTGTACCTGCACGTGTGTGTTGGTATGTTTGCGAAGTACCTGAATATACAATGTAAGGGTTGATGGTGTACCTGCACGTGTGTGTTTGTATGGTTTCGAAGTACCTGAGTATACAATGTAATGGTTGATGGTGTACCTGCACGTGTGTGTTGATATGGTTGCGGAATACCTGAGTATACAATGTAAGGGTTGATGGTGTACATGCACGTGTGTGTTGGTATGGTTGCGAAGTACCTGAGTATACAATGTAAGGGTTGATGGTGTACATGCACGTGTGTGTTGATATGGTTGCGAAGTACCTGAGTATACAATGTAAGGGTTGATGGTGTACCTGCACGTGTGTGTTGGTATGGTTGCGAAGTACCTGAGTATACAATGTAAGGGTTGATGGTGTACCTGCACGTGTGTGTTGATATGGTTGCGGAATACCTGTCTATACAGCGTAATGGTCGATGGTGTACCTGCACGTGTGTGCTGATATAGTTGCGAAGTACCTGAGTATACAATGTAAGGGTTGGTTGTGTACCTGCACGTGTGTGTTGGTATGGTTGCGAAGTACCTGAATATACAATGTAAGGGTTGATGGTGTACCTTCACGTGTGTGTTGATATGGTTGCGGAATACCTGACTATACAGCGTAATGGTCGATGGTGTACCTGCACGTGCTTGTTGATATAGTTGCGAAGTACCTGAGTATACAATGTAAGGGTTGGTTGTGTACCTGCACGTGTGTGTTGGTATGGTTGCGAAGTACCTGAGTATACAATGTAAGGGTTGATGGTGTACCTGCACGTGTGTGTTTATATGGTTGCGAAGTACCTGAGTATACAATGTAAGGGCTGATGGTGTACATGCACGTGTGTGTTGGTATGGTTGCGAAGTACCTGAGTATACAATGTAAGGGTTGATGGTGTACCTGCACGTGTGTGTTGATATGGTTGCGAAGTACCTGAGTATACAATGTAAGGGTTGATGGTGTACCTGCACGTGTGTGTTGATATGGTTGCGGAATACCTGACTATACAGCCTAATGGTCGATGGTGTACCTGCACGTGTGTGTTGATATAGTTGCGAAGTACCTGAGTATACAATGTAAGGGTTGGTTGTGTACCTGCACGTGTGTGTTGGTATGGTTGCGAAGTACCTGAGTATACAATGTAATGGTTGATGGTGTACCTGCACGTGTGTGTTGGTATGTTTGCGAAGTACCTGAGTATACAATGTAAGGGTTGATGGTGTACCTGCACGTGTGTGTTGGTATGGTTTCGAAGTACCTGAGTATACAATGTAATGGTTGATGGTGTACCTGCACGTGTGTGTTGATATGGTTGCGGAATACCTGAGTATACAATGTAAGGGTTGATGGTGTACCTGCACGTGTGTGTTGGTATGGTTGCGAAGTACCTGAGTATACAATGTAATGGTTGATGGTGTACCTGCACGTGTGTGTTGGTATGTTTGCGAAGTACCTGAATATACAATGTAAGGGTTGATGGTGTACCTGCACGTGTGTGTTGGTATGGTTTCGAAGTACCTGAGTATACAATGTAATGGTTGATGGTGTACCTGCACGTGTGTGTTGGTATGTTTGCGAAGTACCTGAATATACAATGTAAGGGTTGATGGTGTACCTGCACGTGTGTGTTGGTATGGTTTCGAAGTACCTGAGTATACAATGTAATGGTTGATGGTGTACCTGCACGTGTGTGTTGATATGGTTGCGGAATACCTGAGTATACAATGTAAGGGTTGATGGTGTACATGCACGTGTGTGTTGGTATGGTTGCGAAGTACCTGAGTATACAATGTAAGGGTTGATGGTGTACATGCACGTGTGTGTTGATATGGTTGCGAAGTACCTGAGTATACAATGTAAGGGTTGATGGTGTACCTGCACGTGTGTGTTGGTATGGTTGCGAAGTACCTGAGTATACAATGTAAGGGTTGATGGTGTACCTGCACGTGTGTGCTGATATAGTTGCGAAGTACCTGAGTATACAATGTAAGGGTTGGTTGTGTACCTGCACGTGTGTGTTGGTATGGTTGTGAAGTACCTGAGTATACAATGTAAGGGTTGATGGTGTACCTGCACGTGTGTGTTGATATGGTTGCGAAGTACCTGAGTATACAATGTAAGGGTTGATGGTGTACCTGCACGTGTTTGTTGGTATGGTTGCGAAGTACCTGAGTATACAATGTAAGGGTTGATGGTGTACATGCACGTGTGTGTTGGTATGGTTGCGAAGTACCTGAGTTTACAATGTAAGGGTTGATGGTGTACCTGCACGTGTGTGTTGATATGGTTGCGAAGTACCTGAGTATACAATGTAAGGGTTGATGGTGTACCTGCACGTGTGTGTTGATATGGTTGCGGAATACCTGACTATACAGCCTAATGGTCGATGGTGTACCTGCACGTGTGTGTTGATATAGTTGCGAAGTACCTGAGTATACAATGTAAGGGTTGGTTGTGTACCTGCACGTGTGTGTTGGTATGGTTGCGAAGTACCTGAGTATACAATGTAATGGTTGATGGTGTACCTGCACGTGTGTGTTGGTATGGTTGCGAAGTACCTGAGTATACAATGTAAGGGTTGATGGTGTACCTGCACGTGTGTGTTGGTATGGTTTCGAAGTACCTGAGTATACAATGTAATGGTTGATGGTGTACCTGCACGTGTGTGTTGATATGGTTGCGGAATACCTGAGTATACAATGTAAGGGTTGATGGTGTACCTGCACGTGTGTGTTGGTATGGTTGCGAAGTACCTGAGTATACAATGTAATGGTTGATGGTGTACCTGCACGTGTGTGTTGGTATGTTTGCGAAGTACCTGAATATACAATGTAAGGGTTGATGGTGTACCTGCACGTGTGTGTTGGTATGGTTTCGAAGTACCTGAGTATACAATGTAATGGTTGATGGTGTACCTGCACGTGTGTGTTGGTATGTTTGCGAAGTACCTGAATATACAATGTAAGGGTTGATGGTGTACCTGCACGTGTGTGTTGGTATGGTTTCGAAGTACCTGAGTATACAATGTAATGGTTGATGGTGTACCTGCACGTGTGTGTTGATATGGTTGCGGAATACCTGAGTATACAATGTAAGGGTTGATGGTGTACATGCACGTGTGTGTTGGTATGGTTGCGAAGTACCTGAGTATACAATGTAAGGGTTGATGGTGTACATGCACGTGTGTGTTGATATGGTTGCGAAGTACCTGAGTATACAATGTAAGGGTTGATGGTGTACCTGCACGTGTGTGTTGGTATGGTTGCGAAGTACCTGAGTATACAATGTAAGGGTTGATGGTGTACCTGCACGTGTGTGTTGATATGGTTGCGGAATACCTGACTATACAGCGTAATGGTCGATGGTGTACCTGCACGTGTGTGCTGATATAGTTGCGAAGTACCTGAGTATACAATGTAAGGGTTGGTTGTGTACCTGCACGTGTGTGTTGGTATGGTTGCGAAGTACCTGAATATACAATGTAAGGGTTGATGGTGTACCTTCACGTGTGTGTTGATATGGTTGCGGAATACCTGACTATACAGCGTAATGGTCGATGGTGTACCTGCACGTGCGTGTTGATATAGTTGCGAAGTACCTGAGTATACAATGTAAGGGTTGGTTGTGTACCTGCACGTGTGTGTTGGTATGGTTGCGAAGTACCTGAGTATACAATGTAAGGGTTGATGGTGTACCTGCACGTGTGTGTTTATATGGTTGCGAAGTACCTGAGTATACAATGTAAGGGTTGATGGTGTACATGCACGTGTGTGTTGGTATGGTTGCGAAGTACCTGAGTATACAATGTAAGGGTTGATGGTGTACCTGCACGTGTGTGTTGATATGGTTGCGAAGTACCTGAGTATACAATGTAAGGGTTGATGGTGTACCTGCACGTGTGTGTTGATATGGTTGCGGAATACCTGACTATACAGCCTAATGGTCGATGGTGTACCTGCACGTGTGTGTTGATATAGTTGCGAAGTACCTGAGTATACAATGTAAGGGTTGGTTGTGTACCTGCACGTGTGTGTTGGTATGGTTGCGAAGTACCTGAGTATACAATGTAATGGTTGATGGTGTACCTGCACGTGTGTGTTGGTATGTTTGCGAAGTACCTGAGTATACAATGTAAGGGTTGATGGTGTACCTGCACGTGTGTGTTGGTATGGTTTCGAAGTACCTGAGTATACAATGTAATGGTTGATGGTGTACCTGCACGTGTGTGTTGATATGGTTGCGGAATACCTGAGTATACAATGTAAGGGTTGATGGTGTACCTGCACGTGTGTGTTGGTATGGTTGCGAAGTACCTGAGTATACAATGTAATGGTTGATGGTGTACCTGCACGTGTGTGTTGGTATGTTTGCGAAGTACCTGAATATACAATGTAAGGGTTGATGGTGTACCTGCACGTGTGTGTTGGTATGGTTTCGAAGTACCTGAGTATACAATGTAATGGTTGATGGTGTACCTGCACGTGTGTGTTGGTATGTTTGCGAAGTACCTGAATATACAATGTAAGGGTTGATGGTGTACCTGCACGTGTGTGTTGGTATGGTTTCGAAGTACCTGAGTATACAATGTAATGGTTGATGGTGTACCTGCACGTGTGTGTTGATATGGTTGCGGAATACCTGAGTATACAATGTAAGGGTTGATGGTGTACATGCACGTGTGTGTTGGTATGGTTGCGAAGTACCTGAGTATACAATGTAAGGGTTGATGGTGTACATGCACGTGTGTGTTGATATGGTTGCGAAGTACCTGAGTATACAATGTAAGGGTTGATGGTGTACCTGCACGTGTGTGTTGGTATGGTTGCGAAGTACCTGAGTATACAATGTAAGGGTTGATGGTGTACCTGCACGTGTGTGTTGATATGGTTGCGGAATACCTGACTATACAGCGTAATGGTCGATGGTGTACCTGCACGTGTGTGCTGATATAGTTGCGAAGTACCTGAGTATACAATGTAAGGGTTGGTTGTGTACCTGCACGTGTGTGTTGGTATGGTTGTGAAGTACCTGAGTATACAATGTAAGGGTTGATGGTGTACCTGCACGTGTGTGTTGATATGGTTGCGAAGTACCTGAGTATACAATGTAAGGGTTGATGGTGTACCTGCACGTGTTTGTTTGTATGGTTGCGAAGTACCTGAGTATACAATATAAGGGTTGATGGTGTACCTGCACGTGTGTGTTGATATGGTTGCGGAATACCTGACTATACAGCGTAATGGTCGATGGTGTACCTGCACGTGTGTGTTGATATAGTTGCGAAGTACCTGAGTATACAATGTAAGGGTTGGTTGTGTACCTGCACGTGTGTGTTGGTTTGGTTGCGAAGTACCTGAGTATACAATGTAAGGGTTGATGGTGTACCTGCACGTGTGTGTTGATATGGTTGCGGAATACCTGACTATACAGCGTAATGGTCGATGGTGTACCTGCACGTGTGTGTTGATATAGTTGCGAAGTACCTGAGTATACAATGTAAGGGTTGGTTGTGTACCTGCACGTGTGTGTTGGTATGGTTGCGAAGTACCTGAGTATACAATGTAAGGGTTGATGGTGTACCTGCACGTGTGTGTTGATATGGTTGCGAAGTACCTGAGTATACAATATAAGGGTTGATGGTGTACCTGCACGTGTGTGTTGATATGGTTGCGGAATACCTGACTATACAGCGTAATGGTCGATGGTGTACCTGCACGTGTGTGTTGATATAGTTGCGAAGTACCTGAGTATACAATGTAAGGGTTGATGGTGTACCTGCACGTGTGTGTTGATATGGTTGCGAAGTACCTGAGTATACAATGTAAGGGTTGATGGTGTACCTGCACGTGTTTGTTGGTATGGTTGCGAAGTACCTGAGTATACAATGTAAGGGTTGATGGTGTACCTGCACGTGTGTGTTGGTATGGTTGCAAAGTACCTGAGTATACACTGTAAGGGTCGATAGTGTACCTGCACGTGTGTGTTGGTATGGTTGCAAAGTACCTGAGTATACACTGTAAGGGTCGATAGTGTACCTGCACGTGTGTGTTGGTATGGTTGCGAAGTACCTGAGTATACACTGTAAGGGTCGATAGTGTACCTGCACGTGTGTGTTGGTATGGTTGCAAAGTACCTGAGTATACAATGTAAGGGTTGATGGTGTACCTGCACGTGTGTGTTGGTATGGTTACGGAGTACCTTGGAATACAGTGTACCTGCATGTGTTCGGGAGATTCAGCGCTTCAAAAAAATAGTCTTCTTCATGATGAAACAAATGAAGCCATGTATGAAGGTATTTACGTATTAACATCATTTTATGAATAATGTAGCAACACATGTGTTTGCAATTCATAAGTTATGTTATTGTATATGGCAACTCCTCATTCTAATCATGTAGTACAGGAGGATGGTACTCATACACATATTCTAATCATTTAGTACAGGAGGATGGTACCCATACATATATTCTAATCATGTAGTACAGGAGGATGGTACTCATACACATATTCTAATCATGTAGTACAGGAGAATGGTACTCATACACATATTCTAATAATGTAGTACAGGAGGATGGTACTCATACACATATCTAATCATGTAGTACAGGAGGATGGTAATCATACACATATTCTAATCATGTAGTACAGGAGGATGGTACTCATACACATATTCTAATCATGTAGTACAGGAGGATGGTAATCATACACATATTCTAATCATGTAGTACAGGAGGATGGTACTCATACACATATTCTAATCATGTAGTACAGGAGGATGGTACCCATACATATATTCTAATCATGTAGTACAGGAGGACGGTACTTATACACATATTCTAATAATGTAGTACAGGAGGATGGTACTCATACACATATTCTAATCATGTAGTACAGGAGGACGGTACTCATACACATATTCTAATCATGTAGTACAGGAGGATGGTACTTATACACATATTCTAATCATGTAGTACAGGAGGACGGTACTTATACACATATTCTAACCATGTAGTACAGGAGGACGGTACTTATACACATATTCTAATAATGTAGTACAGGAGGACGGTACTTATACACATATTCTAATCATGTAGTACAGGAGGATGGTAATCATACACATATTCTAATCATGTAGTACAGGAGGATGGTACTCATACACATATTCTAATCATGTAGTACAGGAGGACGGTACTTATACACATATTCTAACCATGTAGTACAGGAGGACGGTACTTATACACATATTCTAACCATGTAGTACAGGAGGATGGTACTTTTACACATATTCTAACCATGTAGTACAGGAGGACGGTACTTATACACATATTCTAACCATGTAGTACAGGAGGACGGTACTTATACACATATTCTAACCATGTTGTACAGGAGGACGGTACTTATACACATATTCTAACCATGTAGTACAGGAGGATGGTACTTATACACATATTCTAATCATGTAGTACAGGAGGATGGTACTCATACACATATTCTAATCATGTAGTACAGGAGGACGGTACTTATACACATATTCTAACCATGTAGTACAGGAGGACGGTACTTATACACATATTCTAACCATGTAGTACAGGAGGACGGTACTTATATACATATTCTAACCATGTAGTACAGGAGGACGGTACTTATACACATATTCTAACCATGTTGTACAGGAGGACGGTACTTATACACATATTCTAACCATGTTGTACAGGAGGACGGTACTCGTACACATATTCTAACCATGTAGTACAGGAGGACGGTACTTATACACATATTCTAACCATGTTGTACAGGAGGACGGTACTCATAAACATATTCTAACCATGTAGTACAGGAGGACGATACTTATACACACATATTCTAACCATGTAGTACAGGAGGACGGTACTTATACACATATTCTAACCATGTAGTACAGGAGGACGGTACTTATACACATATTCTAACCATGTAGTACAGTAGGACGGTACTTATACACATATTCTAACCATGTTGTACAGGAGGACGGTACTTATACACATATTCTAATCATGTAGTACAGGAGGACGGTACTTATACACATATTCTAACCATGTAGTACAGGAGGATGGTACTTATACACATATTCTAATCATGTAGTACAGGAGGATGGTACTTATACACATATTCTAATCATGTAGTACAGGAGGATGGTACCCATACACATATTCTAATCATGTAGTACAGGAGGATGGTACTTATACACATATTCTAACCATGTAGTACAGGAGGACGGTACTTATACACATATTCTAACCATGTTGTACAGGAGGACGGTACTTATACACATATTCTAACCATGTAGTACAGGAGGACGGTACTTATACACATATTCTAATCATGTAGTACAGGAGGACGGTACTTATACACATATTCTAACCATGTAGTACAGGAGGACGGTACTTATACACATATTCTAATCATGTAGTACAGGAGGACGGTACTTATACACATATTCTAACCATGTAGTACAGGAGGACGGTACTTATACACATATTCTAACCATGTAGTACAGGAGGACGGTACTTATACACATATTCTAACCATGTAGTACAGGAGGACGGTACTTATACACATATTCTAATCATGTAGTACAGGAGGACGGTACTTATACACATATTCTAACCATGTAGTACAGGAGGACGGTACTTATACACATATTCTAACCATGTAGTACAGGAGGACGGTACTTATACACATATTCTAACCATGTAGTACAGGAGGATGGTACTTATACACATATTCTAACCATGAAGTACAGGAGGACGGTACTTATACACATATTCTAACCATGTAGTACAGGAGGACGGTACTTATACACATATTCTAACCATGTAGTACAGGAGGACGGTACTTATACACATATTCTAACCATGTAGTAAAACTAATTTCATATCCTGTAAAGCTCATTTCATATCCTCTAAAACGGGCGACAAATAGCTTGGAGAGACAAATAGCTTGAAGAGACAAATAGCTTGAAGAGACAAATAGCTTGGAGAGACAAATAGCTTGAAGAGACAAATAGCTTGAAGAGACAAATAGCTTGGAGAGACAAATAGCTTGAAGAGACAAATAGCTTGAAGAGACAAATAGCTTGGAGAGACAAATAGCTTGAAGAGACAAATAGCTTGAAGAGACAAATAGCTTGGAGAGACAAATAGCTTGAAGAGACAAATAGCTTGAAGAGACAAATAGCTTGGAGAGACAAATAGCTTGAAGAGACAAATAGCTTGAAGAGACAAATAGCTTGGAGAGACAAATAGCTTGGAGAGACAAATAGCTTGGAGAGACAAATAGCTTGAAGAGACAAATAGCTTGAAGAGACAAATAGCTTGAAGAGACAAATAGCTTGAAGAGACAAATAGCTTGGAGAGACAAATAGCTTGGAAAGACAAATAGCTTGAAGAGACAAATAGCTTGGAGAGACAAATAGCTTGAAGAGACAAATAGCTTGGAGAGACAAATAGCTTGGAGAGACAAATAGCTTGAAGAGACAAATAGCTTGGAGAGACAAATAGCTTGAAGAGACAAATAGCTTGAAGAGACAAATGGCTTGGAGAGACAAATAGCTTGGAGAGACAAATAGCTTGAAGAGACAAATAGCTTGAAGAGACAAATAGCTTGAAGAGACAAATAGCTTGGAGAGACAAATAGCTTGAAGAGACAAATAGCTTGGAGAGAAAAATAGCTTGAAGAGACAAATAGCTTGAAGAGACAAATAGCTTGGAGAGACAAATAGCTTGAAGAGACAAATAGCTTGAAGAGACAAATAGCTTGAAGAGACAAATAGCTTGAAGAGACAAATAGCTTGGAGAGACAAATAGCTTGAAGAGACAAATAGCTTGGAGAGACAAATAACTTGAAGAGACGGGCGACAAATAGCTTGAAGAGACATTTTGGCCGATAAACGGACCACAAATCAACGGAACGGCCAACAAATCGCCTAGAAAATGGCGAAGTGTTGTTTTCTTATACTACGACTCTTATCTTCTACATATATAGAGGTTATCATGAGAGTGTGTTTTGGGATGGTCAATATCCTGCATTAGGAATAAACATTGTATTTTGCGAGCCTTGGCGAGCTAAATACATTTTGTTTATTCCTAATGCCATAATACAATGTCATTCTTCATTAATTTTGTGCAAAACAGCATGACAACATTAAATTCAAAGTTGAACTTTACTGTAAATACGAGTATTGATATATGCAAATGAACTGCGTGCTATTCTCACAGTAAAATGACACAAAATAACGCCTCCTAAATTATGCTTTCAGTGAAAGTAATTGTGATTTTTGGCATGATCTTAATTTTCAATGTTTTAATACGTTTTAAAATACGTTTTTCAAATGAAAAATAATTAAGGTGAGGACAGCGAATTCGAACTCCTTTCGTGTAATCATGAGTGTAGGGGAGTCCATCTTGAATGGGCGAGAGTTGCTTCCCTTCCGCCCGGTTGCAAATGGCGACGCACACACACGGATAGCTAAACTGAATGTTGGTAGCGAATTCTAAAATCTCCTTTACAGAAGTCACATTATAGAACAGTGAAGATTGACGTTCGTTAACTGCATATGTAACTCAAACTGCCTTTGATACCTGTGAGTATTTATAAAGTGTTTACTCTGTAGTATTCGACTCGCGATGAACATGTTTTGGCACTGCTTGATCATAATAATTGTTTCCGTAATATGCATTGCACTATGTTTGTTTTGTCATTTCTCAAATTAATGTAGATCTATATGAAATGAAGACTGAAGTATGTATATTTACATGAAGCTATTACGCTATTACAACTGTTACGGTTATTACAGGCGTTCGAAATGTTAATGCTTGTGACGTCATTTTCAAAAGAAGTTCCATCACTTGACCTCTGTAATTTGCATCTTTATCCGTATATGACCCCAACGGATACCGAAAATATCCGTTGCCTTTATCCTGCCGAGAACACCATCCATTGTATGATAAATATCGATATACAGCGCACAAACTCCTAAACGTAATTAACTTCAGATCTATGGCCTTATATTTCATTCCCAGGCCAGAGTTTTAGAGGATATGAAATTAGTTTTAGAGGATATGAATTCAGTTTACGAGGATTTGAATTCAGTTTAGGAAGGTTTGTCGTACTATTGTGTGGATATGTGATCTGATTAAAGGTATATTAGTACAGTTTTGAAGATTTGCGTGCCGCTTGTATGGTAGGCCTGGTAACGCACGGAAGGCATGGAAAGGCAGAGTTTTAGCTGTCAATCACACTGCACGTGCGTGGGAGAATCTATTTCATGAGGGTCGCATGTACCATGCATATTCGATGAATGAGCACCGAAATTTGCAAAATAATTCAAATTTATTGTTTCAAATGTAAAATAATCACATATGCATGTTTCGTGACGTCATACATGGATTGAGATTGAGATTGCATTCGGAGCAGTGGATTTGTTAAAAGGGGGCGAGTTGATTATTTTTAACGAATCTACAGCTCCTCATGCATTCTCCATTAAAAAATGCACTAACAGTTGAAAAAAGTTGATCTATTTAATACAAATTCCATGTACGACAGCAAATCTACAGAGCTAGTAGTATTTTCCATATTGTGTTCCTCAGATTCACTGCTTGAGAACTATCTGCCATCTTGATAGATTGTCACAGTTGGGTGCCATTTTGGTCACATTTTGAGCCAGATGAAACCAATTGTTGAGTTGCACGGGTAGGACGCTGACATTGATATTCCATATTCAGTTTTATCTATAAACTGTCAGGTGAGTAACGTTGCTGTAAGTATCTCCCAGTATGTGTTTTACTGTTTACTGATTTACAATCCCTTGAAACAGAACCTCACAGCAATTAAGAGTTTAACCGAAAGTGAAAACCTGTGTAAGTAAAAACCTACAAGGTATCTCCAGAACACGACTCTGCCACAGAGGATTGGTGAGTATTAAAATATTGATTGTTGAAATCTATTCTGCTCACCTCGAACTCGAATGATATTTTATGTGCGCTTCAAAATTATTCAAAACATTTACACTATTGCACTCACATTTGTCTTGGTAAGTTATTAGACATTAATAAAACCTTCGGTTGGCAAACTGTAAGGTAAAGCGTCGCAAGCTCCGTTTACTTCTCCTTCTATACTACCCTCGGATTTGTGTATATCAACAACCCACCCTCGGGTTTGTGCATATCAACACCCCACCCTCGGGTTTGTGCATATCAACACCCCGCCCTCGGGTTTGTGCATATCAACACCCCGCCCTCGGGTTTGTGCATATCAACAACCCACCCTCGGGTTTGTGCATATCAACAACCCACCCTCGGGTTTGTGCATATCAACAACCCACCCTCGGGTTTGTGCATATCAACAACCCACCCTCGGGTTTGTGCATATCAACAACCCGCCCTCGGGTTTGTGCATATCAACACCCCGCCCTTGCAACTTGCACATTTGACGGTCTGACCATGTGAGTGCAAATGAAAATTACAAGGATGAAATAAACTTACAGCATTATCGTTGTTATTGTAAGCAATTACTCAACCAGAGTCTGGTTTAAGAAATATGTTCTTTTTGGACATATATGTATTTCAACAGAATAACCATTTTATGATATACACATTGTAATTATAAGTACAATTTTTCCAAATCGAAACATCTTCACTATTCAAATACAAATAATGTAGTTTTGAAGCATGAATGCATAAGGATCAAGCAAAGAGGGAGACATGCGTATGACAAAAACAACACATCTAGTTATTCATAAAAAAAAGAAGTAAGGTATTCGGTTGAAATATAACATTGGCTTTATACTTTACACAACCTTGAGCCTTTCATAAAGGACCCTGTTTTTAAGTGTGAGGGAGTCGAGCCGGGACTGAGAGGTGTTTGGAGTCCTAGTCACATTATGGAGGGAGAGCGGAGCGACTTGTCCATCTGCACGCTGTTCCAGGAACCGCTAGACTTGCTCGACTGTTTAATAGGAAGCACTTAGCGAGCTATTAACTGACATATGAATATTGCATGAAGTCTGAAGCAGCGCGTGGCAGCCCTGTGAGCACCCCGTACAGGTGTCCGGTGTCTGGCTGCACTACCGTCCTCACAAGACACGTCTACTCACTCTTTGAGGACAAGAACATCAGTCGGCTTTGATTAAATGAAGGTACCAACACCAACTACCAATACGCAATGTATAGACGTGCATGGTCGAGCCGATTTGACAGATCATTATGGATAACACAGCAGAGCAGAGAAATGCGCTGATCACTCAATTATTAATTGCCTCTTAAGAGTAGTATTGATTTGAAATGTTTTACACACGAATATAAAATGGGGTTAGAAAGCATGTTAAGATGATGTGGCGCGTTCTATGACCTACGATTAACTCATCTAACAACAAAATAAGAACGAAGAATAACCAGATGTGTCGTCAATTTTCGCAAAACAAATCATGCTGTCCTTACTTCCGTACATCCATCTCCCTTAAAGGCGCCGTAGCACGCCGTTCTTACTGAAATAAGGTTCTCTCACAAGAAAGAGATATTACCAGTTGCTAAATAGTTCTCCTGAATCAATAAAAAAGAGTTCTAATACTAATGTACTTTGTTAGATTAAGTAATGCGAGTTAATTCCCCATCGAGCAGCCATTTTAAGGTGTTCACATTATATGACCTGTCGAAGGTTGTTCAAGTAATCTGACTGATGGAGCGGTACCTAACCATACAGAGTAGTGTTTAGGTTTAAAACTAGCACAATGATAAAATTGTCAACCATGCAAGAACTTTCAGAATCGCAGGAGACCCACAAATCTACCTCTCACACTGAAGAGTTCCACAAAAGTGTAGCTTTGACGTTGCACCGTTTTCTTCAAAAACGGATTACCGTTTTCTATGGATGCGGCTTATTGGGTTGTGTAATGAGATGCTTTACCCTCTAACGTAACAATTTATTGTATAAACGTTAATGATAAATGGAAAACTTGAGAAAAAATAATATCACGTCTTACAGCGTCTTTAACTACTGATGGAAAGTCAAAATATCAGTGTTATAAGAGTTTACATGTTTTGAAGAATAAACTTTTACATCACTTACATATTGGTTTTTGATATGGATGTACGGTCTTAATAATTTGGAATCTAATACATTGTTTTGAAAAATAAAAGTTTTAGGGAATTATTTCATGTGGGTACCACAGTTTGTTATCAATCTTTCTAAAACTTAACTCTTGCTTTGGATATACATCGGTAAAATGCATGTTCTCTTTTGAGACAGTACTTGTGTTCTCAAATCAACTCCTTCCATAGTTTTGGATCAAACTTTACACATGCTTTGGGTATACATGGGTTATTCTCGTCTTCGTTTTATGGACCAATCGGATTCATATTTAGAAAGGTATGACCCTTGACTTTGAGTGCTCGGCTTTCTGACTGTGGCTTAAGCTTTAACTAAGCGGGGCTTAAACTTTGTTATGTCTTTGAACTTGATATATGTGTTTCCTTTTACATAAGACCATTGAATAAGATCTAATCTTTCTTAAATTACCCTTACATGTAAACTGCTGTTTTGAGGATAATGAACCCGGAGGTTCTTGTGCTCTTAGAGCACTCTTGTATATTCATGTGTACTGTAAACCTGGGCACATTATCCTCACTTGCCAGAAAACATTGATGTATTTGAATGGTAACCTGCGGACATGCTGACCTGCTAAATGGTCAGATAATCCAGCAGCTTTTATTGAATAAAGCTCGGTAAATCGATAACATATTGGGAGTTATTTTTGTATATAGATATCTGGAAATGTCTTTTCGAGATTGTAGACGTAAATATCCAGGTTCCACACACCATAATGTCATGGTCTTGAAGACGAAGCCCATCGGACACGGACTGTAAGTTTTAGAATCAGATACATTTCTCTTTGAAATGTTATTCTTGTTGTATACATATCAACTTTATGAAGATATGTAACCATAAACATGTTGCTAAATAGTGAATACCAAATTCGAGACAAACATCTCATAAAAATGTTGTTGTTGAATTAGAGACATATTCGAAATAAATGTGCAGACTGGTACGACTCTCTTCGGTCAAAGGTTTTTAAAACTTTTGAATTGAAGCCATCACTGTCTTACAATGAATTATAATATTTAAATTACTGTAACATTTTCATTGGAAATCGAAAAGTTATGAGTATTACTAGTACTACGTAAGCAAAACTATCAGTGTATACAAATAATGACCGAAAAGGTGAACAATGAAAACATGAAAATTTAAAGTACAAAAGGGGCATTTACACAAGGTGATTGTTCAACATAACAAGTTTTGTAGAGCTATGTTTCACGGATTTACATATTTTCAGTTTTGCTCCGGAAAGAGAAAGGAGATGCATTGACAGTTCAATATAATAAGTAGAGTTTCCATTGAAAAGTGGAAAATAAAAATGCAAAAAAGTTAAACATATCAATAGGTACATCTACAGTTGGTTAATGTACCACATTATAAGTTTTTTTAGGTGTGCCTTGCGGAGTTCTCCCCCAGAAACCATATCTTGATGGGATGGATGGACAGACAGACGAACCAAATAACGGAGCCCAGTCAATTATCCTCCCAGTAGCGTTTCGTTTGGTGGGGGATGATTCAAATCATCATAAAATATGTTTGCAGTATATATACATATCTATCTTCACTGTATGATTTTAAACATCTTTGTGTAAAGATACGTATACAGATGATTGTGTACTTGTGTAAAACTTTTTATTCATGTATGGAAACTATGGCCTTCATACTGAATAAAGTTTGATAATGTGACGGTAGTGCGAGCGCTATCATCTCACTTTTTCCAAATTCTATTGTCATATAAAGTATAGTCAAATTATTTCTGCTTCTACTACTACTACCATGAATGTACTGTGTTTGTTTACTGGTAATGGCTTAAGTAATTGTGACCTCGGATCAGCACATGGCCATTCAGGCGCGTCGATCGCAATATCTAAAATATGATAACATACTAAATATAAATTGAAATGTTTTCATTCACGTGTGTGTGATGAATTTTGTTCATACAGTCAATAAATTATGTTTGATAGAAAATGTTAAAAAGACATGATGAAAGACATAGCTTGACATCTCCAGAACACATCATGATGAGCACTACATAATGATATACAACCAGTCGGAGATTAGCAACAATTCCAGACTTATATTTCTAATACCAAAACCGTTTCCAGAGTTGTTCTAAGTGTATCATGGGAAAGTATTAAAGCTACACTAAACGTAACAAGGTTTATTTTACATACATCTTGTAAACAACAACGTGGTGTAAATGCTAACAATATTGTTAAAAGTCAAACAACAAAATCATTGTCATTAAACTTAAAAGTGAATCTTTGGAATGATCAATGATGTAGAAACAAAACGCTGGAAATCAATTACAAGATCTGTCAGGATATTCTTATAATCACAGAGTCGTGACTACATAGTCAAGGCGATGAGGCCAAGATGGCTGAGATGACCGCGCCATCATACTTGTGCACTCCCCCAGACGTTCCAGTATTGGTGGTGGAATAGCCATTATCCTTCGACGAGGCCTAAACATCAGCGTAAAAACAATTTCTAGTCACTCGATATCTTTTGAAAAACTGGATGTTTTTGTAACATCTGGTCAATCCACAGCACGTTTGGTGTGTATATATCGTCCCCACCGTCTGCCAGAAACAAACTCACAGATGATGACTTCTCACAAGAACTATAATATATGTTTGTTTCTCAGACGAAAAGAGACACGATGTTCCTTGGACTTTCATAATCATTTTAATACACCTCAAAAGGTTACTATAAATAATAAAAAAGTAAGTGCCCTTCTCAACGCCCACTCTCTTAAGCAGAAGTCGGGGAATATTCTTGACTGGATCGTCAAACCGATGGTTGGAGAAATTATACAAGATGTCACAGGCCTCTAATCAGTATATATGTAGAAGCCACCCAATAAGAAGAACACTGTAACTGTTTAGCTCGGATGCTTTCAGGGATTACCTGAAGTCATCACAATTACACTGTACTGACTTATCTCCCCTCTTCAGCGGATGACCATGTGTCCCTCTACAATAGTAGTCTGTGCTCACTCCTGGACAAACATGCTCCAGCAGTTCAAAAGAAAATTATACTGCGTTCCACTCACCCCGGTACAATGAAGATGTTCATGAAGCGAAAAGTCAAAGACGTCGTGCTGAACGTCAATGGCGCAAGTCAAGACTAGAAATTCACTGACCGATATTCCGAAAGTGCAGGAATCATGCTACTTCAGTCATAAGTAAAGCCAAGAAAGGCTACTGCCTGTAGTGGCAAACAAAAGAGTTTCAATCTTTGTACAGATTTATGAATTCATTGGTGCACGTGGGTCCTGAGGAAGTTGATCAGCTTCTTGAATTTAAAAAAACGACAAGCAACTTGTTGAGGCATTCAATGACTTTTCCTCACTAAAATCAAGAAAACATGTGAAACTTTGATGGTGACGGCAACTACATCAAGTGACTAAAAATTACCTTTGACTGTGAATCACTGAGTCTTTTTGAACATTTATCGTACAACACATTGACTTATTAATTCCAACTTTCACGGACATTATGAACAAAAGTCACAAACCGGAGTATTTCCTCGTAGCTTCAATGAATCAATTGTAAGACCACTTCTCAAAAAATCTAAACATCGCAGACCTCAACTTTCGCCCCATATCCAACCTGGCCATTCTGTTTAAAATAGTCGAGAAAGCAGTGAGTGTGAAGCATAATGACTACCTTGATAGGAATTCTCTTCATGATAAGTATCAGTCCGCCTATCGCAATAAAGCACAACACAGAGACGGCTCTAGTGCATGTTACAGATGTACTTAAGGACTGTTGATGGAGGACAACCAGCAGCTTTGATTCTCCTAGATCTGTCATCGGCTTTTGACACTATAGATCATGAGATCCTAATACACCTTCTTGGCACACAGTACGGTATCAGTGGAACAGTACTGAATTGGACAACAGAAGCCAACACATAGCAATCATGAACGTGGTGTCAGATAGTGTCATTCTGCACCATGGTGTGCCACAGGATTCCGTTCTAGGTCCTTTTCTATTTGTGCTATACGCTCGCTCCGTTGCTGACATTGTCCACAGTCACCGTCTGATCCATCACACATATGATGACGACAACCAACTAATCAAGGCTATATCTACTGATCATGCAACCAGTTTCGGCAAATTTCAGATTGTACTGCAGATATTAAATCTTGGATGACAGACAATATGCTGAAACTAAACGACTAAACAACTTAAACATAATGCAGACAAGTCACTGACAATAGCTGATGCTACAATCAACATTGAATCTCCCGTGAGTGATGTTGGTGTGTACCATGATTTATTTCTCACAATTGAAGCTCAAGTTATTAATATTTGTAAGACCTGTTATTTTCACCTGAGGTCCATTGGTAACATCCCTCATTACTTCAATGCTCAATCTTCCCAACGCAAGACAAAACCCTTGCCAGTCACCATTACTGGCTGATTTAAGCCTTGCCGTATTTCCTGAAAAGGAGGGTTCAATCGAGGTATTTTTGTAGAAAAGAAATTCGAAAGGATATTCCCGTTTACACATGTATGCTATTAATACATGATTAAAACTCAATCAAATGTAAGGATATTAATGAAGTGTTAGTTAAACAACTTCGTCTCCAAAATCATTTGAAATTTTTGTTCGGAATAACATCTTATAACACATAGACAAAAGTTTGTTCATTTGGTAAAAATCATAGGAGTAAACTGAGATGTCCTGAGGTAACACAATCACTGTGATATCAAGATAGGAGTAAACTGAGCTATCCTGAGGTAACACAATCATTGTGATATCAAGAAAGGAGTAAACAGGTATGTCCTGAGGTAACACAATCGTTGTGATATCAAGATAGGAGTAAACTGAGATATCCTGAGGTAACACAATCATTGTGATATCAAGATAGGAGTAAACAGGGATGTCCTGAGATAACACAATCATTGTGATATCAAGATAGGAGTAAACTGGGATGTCCTGAGGTAACACAATCATTGTGATATCAAGATAGGAGTAAACAGAGATGTCCTGAGGTAACACAATCATTGTGATATCAAGATAGGAGTAAACTGAGATGTCCTGAGGTAACACAATAATTGTGATATCAGGATAGGAGTAAACAGGGATGTCCTGAGGTAACACAATCATTGTGATATCAAGATAGGAGTAAACAGGGATGTCCTGAGGTAACACAATCATTGTGATATCAAGATAGGAGTAAACAGGGATGTCCTGAGGTAACACAATCATTGTGATATCAAGATAGGAGTAAACTGAGCTATCCTGGGGTAACACAATCATTGTGATATCAAGATAGGAGTAAACGGGGATGTCCTGAGGTAACACAATCATTGTGATATCAAGATAGGAGTAAACAGGGATGTCCTGAGGTAACACAATCATTGTGATATCAAGATAGGAGTAAACAGGGATGTCCTGAGGTAACACAATCATTGTGATATCAAGATAGGAGTAAACAGGGATGTCCTGAGGTAACACAATCATTGTGATATCAAGATAGGAGGAAACAAGGATGTCCTGAGGTAACACAATCATAGTGATATCAAGATAGGAGTAAACTGAGATGTCCTGAGGTTACACAATCACTGTGATATCAGGATAAGAGTAAACTGAGATATCCTCAGGTAACACAATCATTGTGATATCAATATCGGAGTAAACTTACATCGTAAGTCAACACAATCAATATGCTATTAAAATGAATAACATATGCCGAGACATGTTACACAAGTAATTAAAGATATGTCATTAAGTACATGTTATTAAAGTCATGTTATTAAAGACGGTTATTAAAGACATGTTATTAAAGATTTGTTATTAATACATGTTATCTAAGACATTTTACTGAAGACATGTTATCAAGGAAATGTTATCATCGACATGTTATTAGCACCTGTGCAAACTTCATATTTTTTTAATACTCAAAACCAATGCGTATTTTCTTTGTTTCCTTTTTACACAATCAAATTGTTATTAAGGTGGGAGTAGACTAAATGAATGCGTTATCAGAATGAAAGGGTTTTTACCCGAGTTCCATCACACTACTTCACGGGATTATGTAACCACTCTGAAACTACTGAATTATCAAAGCTCAACTAGTTTACAGAAACACCACAGCCGTCACTCTGAAAGCTTGCAGTAACGTTAACTCGATGGTCTGACAGTGTGACAGGTAATTGTACCTATAACATTTCCAGTGTGTCTTATTTTAGGACCTACCAGAGTTCTTCCAGAGACACATTGCGCTGTTTGCAGACTATGTCTGGGAATATTAAAAGCAGTCCTTGGAATACTATTTAACCCTCAGATTCAAGGAAACACTATATGTCGAGACTCGCTTTCAAAACTATTAGCTCATCATTATCTTTCGTTGATTATTCTTTATTACTTGGACATCAGTTTAATTTTTATTTCAAATTCCAATTTCCTGAAGAACTTCTGTGACCTGAATGTCTTTATGTAAAGTAAATGCCAGTTCAGACAGCCGATGAGAATGCTGTAAGTACACAAGACGGAGCCGGCTGACTGCCAGACCCCTACATCAACTAGGAGTTGCAACTGAACCGTCTAGGTCTGTTCTGGAATTAACAGTTTGGTAGTACTTCTACTTATTTCCTGTGGCAAGTTGGGGAATATTTTATTAGCTATGGCGAAGGAGAGGCAGGCCTAGTATTGACAGCATTGATCCCTGAAGTAGCAAGAGAGAGAGAGAGAGAGAGCGATCTGGAGAAGGAGCGAGGACGCTGTGAGACTGCAGGCCACAGACTCGATTCGTGTCTCACTCTCAGCCTCGACTTGGCAGCGCTCGCTCTCGCTGTGTCTCACTCCTCGCTTCCCTCGCTCAGTGAACGCGACGGTCACCAGACCGCTCCCCCAACACGCGCTCTGCACTGATCAAACATGTGGACTTACTTTCTAACTTGATGAGGGGTTGGTCTGCAACCATACAACTTTATGTGTGTGATAAAACAGTATATGTTGTTGAGTGTTTTGAAGCAGTGAACCATTCTTGATGACAGTGCGCGCGTGGATTGTATTACTTGTCATGGGGGCCTTACCTGTGATGCCAGGTGAGTGGTGATTAGATCAAGATTATCAAAAATATTGTTTATGTAAATTAATTGTTCAGGAAATTTATTTTAGCGATAGTTGAACGCTGACATTATTCCTAGTTGATCTGTGCGTGTCTTTACTGTGAAGTGTGACGCGGCGATGTATGACTGTCATGGGGAAGACAGAGAGAAAAGGGAAATCATTGCAGCCATACATTGTGATGTAATGAGCGATTGTGATGTACAGTACTGCCTCTATATCGTTATTGCTAACACGTACTGTCCGGTTCCTCTGGAGCTTGACACATAGCTCCTAGAACCTGAAAATAAAACTGATTTGATGTTATGCCACCACAAAACTATTTACCATGCTATTTAATACTGCAAAAGATAGGTTGGACGTAGATGTATGGAAATAATAATAAATCAAAACAGAATAAAAACAATTAGCATGAATAAGTAAATGATGTGCTATTCATTAACAGTTAATATATATCCATGGAAACTTCGGGGAAAGGGGGGGGGGGTGTTTAAAACCTGCATCACATATACGTATGCAGCATACAAAAGACGCAGCTGAGAAAGGTGTGACAAACACTGCTTTTCTCGACAAACCTTCGGTGAAGGAGCGCGTGCGTGAGAGAGACTGAGATAGACATAGGACGAGAACCCGCCATCGACTGGAGGCATCTTGTTGCAGGTCTCACATTGACACAGCTCAGCGTGCGTACTGAAACGTAACCGCCAGCAAAGTACATGTCGGCCACTTGCATTCTTCAAATGTAGAAATAAGATGAAAGCTTGAAGCCACGTGTACAGAACTGGTCAATTTACATTGAAATTATTAACAACAATTTCCTCACTCAAAATGTAAATGTTCCTTTTTCACTTATCTGCAACCTCCGTATTGCCACATACATTAACTTGGGTAGTGTCCGTAGCAAAGGTTTGGCGTTGTAAGTTGAGTTTGTACATTATAAGTACATACACGTTAGACCATCTCAAATTGCGCGCACTTCTTCGTACAAAGAAAACAGTTGATATCAAATGAGAGACGATATGATCAACAATAAGGTTACTTATTATGGCCATAAATGAAGGTTTTTTTTCAAAAAGTCTAAAGGTTTTAAAAATTGTATGAACATATGCGTGATGAATTAGGTGGTCGAAATTAGTCTCTAGACTGAAATACTTCACAAAATGGTGAAACGGTTGATGAATGGACAGGCAAATAAGAAGAAAATCTTTATTTACACATATGTCTACAGTAAGAAGAGAACTGAAAACCCTTGTCAGGAAGTTTGAGTTACACTAACATAAGTCAATACGTTAAAATAACATAACACGGTATTATTATAATCAGATATCTATTACTTACTTCAAAACTGTAGGGGACACATGATGACGTTAACGGATACACGTCATTCTAAACTGTTTTTGTTATCCCAAAAATGTAAGCATTGAAAAGTTCTGCTTTCGTTAAAGACAATACGTTATCTTACTCAATATAAACAAAAACAAATCCACAGTTCTTATACGAACTCAATAAAGTATTATTTTGTTTCATTTTTATTTTTAGTTGTGAAGATAAAGAAATAGATTGAGATTCACTTTTAGAAATGAATTACGACAGTTATGGCAATATTCATTTTTGGAACATGTTTTAATGCTGTCAATTAAGTAAAAATAGCTCGACTCACAGTAAATTTTCAAGTTTAAGGCAAATTATATTTTCTAATTGTCCAAAAACATTTATTAAAGCACATATATTATTTAATTAATATATACTAGTGAATATATATAGAGACCGAAACATAACATTTTCAAGTTTAGTTTAATTTGATGTGCTGAACAATAAAACATAATTATTTGAACAAAAATAACAATTTATTATAGAAATGTTGATTGTCCATACTGTTACCGTGTTTAATAAAACAGATGGATATTAATGAAGATTGGTTATTTGTACATGAATTGGTTGGTTTCCTTCTTGCTAGTATCACAAGTTTTAAGACATTTCAAGGGAGAATAAATTGCATATTGCAACATTCCTGTCGAAATAGTACTGCTATTACCATATAAAAATAACAATATGAGAAAAAAACAGTGACAGTAATCCCATTTTGAAACTGAAAATTCCAAACTATAAAATACGTCTGGGAAAATTGAAAGGATTTGGTAAGGTTATAGAAATATAAATCTTTCGAAAACTATAGTCATCGTTAATTTAAAATCATTTTAAATGTGTATCTGAACATCTTTGCAAAAATGTACTAATTTCCCAAAATACCTCATTTATGAATAGGGTCAGCAAGTGATAGGGTGGCCTTACTGTTGTGTTCATTCTCTTACTTACTTTGCAACATTTTCCAGTCCATACTCTTACTTTTACAGTTCTTCCAAGTCCGTACTCTTACTTTTACAGTTCTTCCAAGTCCATACTCTTACTTTTACAGTTCTTCCAAGTCCATACTCTTACTTTTCAATATCTTCCAAGTCCTTATTCTTACTTTTCAATATCTTACTAGTCAATGCTCTTACTTTTCTCAGTATTACGTCATGAATACACTTAAATTAATATGAATTGCTTTATGAAAATCAATACAAAAAAGTAGTTCTGTCCTGAAGGTTTATGTGAGCTGTACTGTACAAGTAAAACATTGTAATTCTTGCCCATACTGTTGCCGTCTTTGTCCATACTGTTATGACAGATGTATGTATGTCTTGGCAAACATAAACTATGTAAGTTTTAAGAGAAAAAGAAGGAAAGAAAATTGGAAAAAGAAAATGTTGAGATAGATGATGTAACACAAACATGTCAATGCAAGTTGAGTATGTAAATAGCTTTTGTTCATAATGATAAACATGTTGACCATGCAAGATTACCTGTTTTACGATTCCAGGTAATATATTTGAGGAAGAAATATAAAAATAGCTATTTCCTTGTTTTATTATTCTATCTGTAAAACATTAATGTGTTCTCGACAGTCAGTAAATAAAGAGTTTATCTCAGCTAGAACTTACTGAAAAGGTGAATGTAGACTTCATTACAGTCACCGCTCTATTCATCTTGTCCTTTTCTAAATCGGCTTTCTAAGAAAGGGATTTTTTAATGTAATTCGTCATTTTTTACCGCGAAACAATGTTTTCGGTATTTAATCTTTTGGAATATGACCCTTCTTGGAAATGACTGAAATATCCTGTGCTAAGGGGGCTATGACTGGCTGAACTGATTGCACTAAGGTCGTACATATAGCTAACAGATGAACCAGTTATTGTTTAGGCATATATTGACAACGATCGGATGACAATTATATTATTTCATCTGTATTTGCATATTATGTGAGGCATGTCGGTTGCATATGTTAAGCATTCTCAAAGTATAGCTTTGTTTACAATTGCGGTCTAACTATCTTTCCGACTTTTTTTTCTAAAGCACTCGTTGAATATGGTCTAAGAGAAGACGACGGGAGACGTAATACATATTTCAAATAACAGCTTCCTATCAATTCTGTTACTGTTTTGAAAGTTACCGCTTGACAAAGTTCATGTATCTGACACATGGTCTCTCTTTTGAATGAGATAAATTAAGATTAAAAGGTTTCAAAGAAACACCTCGTACATATTATATAAGTAATGCCGTGTATAGTTCCGTAACTGACTGTGTATCAATTTAACGTAGTTAATGAGTAATACGGTATATAGTTCTGTGAAAGACTGTGTATCAATTAACGTAGTTAATGAGTAATACGGTATATAGTTCTGTGAAAGACTGTGTATCAATTTAACCAGGGACCGTATATAGATATAATGTCCCTGATTTAACGTAGTTAATTAATGAGAAATGCAGTGTATAGTGCTGTACCTGACTATAATTAGATTAATGTAATAGATTCGTAATGCAAATTATAGATCTGTGACAGAATGCAGTGCATTATCATTTTCGGTCAGTTTATTTTCTATTTTGCTATCTGAATACATAAAAAGAAGTTGGTAACTGGTCCCTTGACCAGATTTGCGCGCGCGTGTGTGTATGTTTATGATGAAGTGGACAGATTTGCACGTTTGCGTGTATGTATATGATGAAATGGACAGATTTGCGCGTGTGTGTATGCATTTGATGAATTGGACAGATTTGCGCGCGTGTGTGTATGTATATGATGAAGTGGACATATTTGCGCGTGTGTGTATGAATATGATGAAGTGGACAGATTTGCGCGTGTGTGTATGTAATGAAATGGACACATTTGCGCACGTGTGTGTATGTATGGATATGATGAAGTGGACATATTTGCGCGCGTGTGTGTTTGTATATGATGAATGGACAGATTAGCGTATGTGTGTGTATTAAGTGATTATGTGGACATATTTGCGCGCGTGTGTGAAGGTATATGATGAAGTTGACATATTTGCGCGTGTGTGTGTATGTATGGATATGATGAAGTGGACAGATTTGCGCGCGTGTGTGTATTTTATGATGAAGTGGAAATATTTGCGCGCGTGTGTGTGTGGATATGATGAAGTGGACAGATTTGTGCGCGTGTGTGTGTATGTATATGATGAAGTGGAGAGATCAATAACAGGCTTCATCCACTTCCCTCTATCACACGCAGCTTGCGTCCAATCTCGCCCTGTCATAAAAAAAGCCTCTCTCTCTCCCCGGCACAGCACTCAAGTGTCTTACCCAGCCGCCCCTCACAGACACTTACCAACTTGCCCATTCTCAATCCGACACATCGACTCGGAACCATATGTGAAGCGCATTCTCATTGGTCATTTAACGCCATCTTTCTTTTTTCGAGATTAACTGTGTAACTACACTGCACAGACAACTTAAAGTTTACTATGTACTTACTACCTGGCTGGCAACTCACCTAATCTGTAAAAATCAAATATATACAATTTCAAATTGGAAGACAAAATGGAAACAAAGGCAGTTGAAGGATATTTTAAAATGTAATGATTCAGGATGCATTGTTTTCTTAGGTCATTATAATATGGATATACAAAGTGAATTTCATCCTCTAGATCTATATAGCTGATTTGCATAATGGACATAGTCTCAGGAACCCGATCACTCATTAATGAATGAAGTGTGTAGTACTGGGAACATTCCTTCAGAGAGTTTTGATCATGTTATGCAAGCTTAAGGCGTTTAAAACACGTTTAGGTATCGGAGATCCGTGCAATTTGTGACAAATTAAAACAGAATCAATTCACTTTACGAATAGGAGAATTCAACCCATGGCTGTTGCTCATCGAAAGTGAAGTTTTTTATAAAGTCTATTTTGCATTGACTGTTCTTGAAAATGACCGTTTTAGATATTTTAAAAATAATTTTCTTTCGGGTTTACAAACAAACTTTTCAAAGATTATGGTTATGTTGGTAAACTCACTGGCAAAAGAAAAACGCAACTCTGTCGGATAAAGTCGATTTTATGCCTTTGATAATAAAAGCTTTTTCATTCATCAGAGGATGATACTTTTATGTCTGTTCAAGCACACATATGGAGATCGCTTTTTTCAACACGGATTTTAGCCAGAATGTAAACATTGGCAATTGTTTTTAAAAACTTATAAAATGTAGAAGGGTCATAAATGCAAGATGTTCGCGACCTAATTTACCTCTTTGGATTTAGATTTGCGCGTGTGTGTATGTAAAATATGATGAAGTGGGCAGATTTGCGCGTGTGTGTATGTAAATGATGAAGTGGGCAGATTTGCGCGTGTGTGTATGTATATGATGAAGTGGGCAGATTTGCGCGTGTGTGTATTATATGATTAAGTGGGCAGATTTGCGCGTGTGTGTATGTATATGATGAAGTGGGCAGATTTGCGCGTGTGTGTATGTATATGATGAAGTGGGCAGATTTGCGCGTGTGTGTATTACATGATTTACGTTTAGGTATCGGAGATTCGTGCAATTTGTGACAAATTAAAGCAGAATCAATTCACTTTACGGATAGGAGAAGGTCGACTCATGGTTGTTGCACATCGAAAGTGAAGTTTATTATAGAATAATGTAAACATTGGTAATTATGTTTAAAAACTTATAAAATGTAGAAAGGTCATTAATGAAAGTTGTTGGCGACCCAATTTACCTCTTTGGATTTAGATTTGTTGAGGTATCATCTCTGGAGGACGTCCCGTGTTGTTCTGAAACATGAACAGATAATGTTTCTAAAACGTGAATCACAATTCAGCGGACTTCTGGAGAATAACGTAGCATTGTTTCAGTCGTTTGTATTACCCGTGGATTTAAATATCATGTGTTTTTGTTGGTGTCGTTTCTTTTTCAAGTGTGTTTATGTAAGTCTATCTCTATTTGCTGACTATATATGTTATTTCCTTGTGTAATTTCTGACAAATGCATTTACTTGGATCAGATAGTTTTGTTTCGGCAGTTTAACGAAAACGAAAGCTTAAGATTATTTGTAATACATAATGATATTAACCATATTCATCTTTGATAAGGTGTAGTTTGCCTTGAATAAGTATTTGAAAATACAAAAAAGCTGACACACGACACTTTTTAGAATGGTTGCCATGGACAACAAGGTCAAAGTGGTATGTAATGCTGATAACAAACTTTATAACTCGACTACTTGTCTAACTCAACATTATAAAACATCGGTTTATATGTACCCGCGGATGTCAAGTGATATTGGTTTATATGCACCCGCGGATGTCAAGTGATATTGGTTTATATGCACCTGCGGATGTCAAGTGATATTGGTTTATATGCACCCGCGGATGTCAAGTGATATTGGTTCATATGCACCCGCGGATGTCAAGTGATATTGGTTTATATGCACCCGCGGATGTCAAGTGATATTGGTTTATATGCACCTGCGGATGTCAAGTGATATTGGTTTATATGCACCCGCGGATGTCAAGTGATATTGGTTTATATGCACCTGCGGATGTCAAGTGATATTGGTTTATATGCACCGGCGGATGTCAAGTGATATTGGTTTATATGTACCTGCGGATGTCAAGTGATATTGGTTTATATGCACCTGCGGATGTCAAGTGATATTGGTTTATATGTACCTGCGGATGTCAAGTGATATTGGTTTATATGTACCCGCTGATGTCAAGTGATATTGGTTTATATGTACCCGCTGATGTCAAGTGATATTATAAGTTGTATGCTTCTCACGAGGGTAATACTGTCTCATGTACCATCTTTGTACTAGTGTCGTCCGAGCCTTCTATTATTATCATTATTGAGGGTGGTCTCGTTAGATTATTCAATGCATTGTTTGCATGTTAGATATGCTTTATACGAATGTTGTATCGACATGGAAGAAGATGACTACGTGTACATCGTATAACATATTTACCTGCATACTTTATAACTATCCACCCATTTTAAAGTTTATGTCTTTATAACCACTACGCGTTTAATACTCTTGCTCCTCGTATAATCTACCAGGCAAAAGAAATTATACACAATTTTGTTGGTTTTATCATATGTATGATTTTCAATTACAAATATCTTGAGTTTTCAACGTTGTACTCTAAAACTGAATAGTGTAGGCCTTTTTAAAATTTTAGACATTAATTTGTATAAATGACAACTGCTCATCGACATGTAAGACATATTATATTTGAAAATCAATAAATGTGCCTCATTCTGTACACATTTACATTTTAAACATGGTAGGGGTCATGCAGGTGTAAATTTCGTTTCCTACAACAACAACTGCAGATAAATGGCGTTTCATCGCGTCACAATCCAATACATCTAATTTCTTTTAAACTATTAAATAAATCAAAACCAAATGAGGTTTATACTTTCTTTTGCCTGACAATTTACAATGTATACGCAATTCACTCCATTTTTATCTCTTCTGTTCTACCTTGTTCCGGTATTACAGTCACTGTTGTAATTAGTCATCATAGAGATGTGAAAATAAATTATTGTTACATTCGAATGAGGACAATGGGGTTGTTGTAACATTCGAATAAGGAAATTGGGGCAGTTGCAACATTCGAAGCAACACGGTGCTGGCTTTTAACGTCAATGGCACTGGTTCGAATCCCGATGAAGACATCACAAATTTGGCGTCGGTATCATATTGTGTTGAGCCCCTTGGCAACGCACATCATCCACATTGCACTCGCACAGTTCAGATGTATGATTACCTCCAAATACTTCTACATGCCAAAACTCCTACAAAAAATCAGGGCAGAATTATGCAATTACTTATTTTATAATGGAACAGTCCAGAATATGTTTTAATGTAATTTGCCAAAACCTCTACATGCCAAAACAGTCACGCGGAACGCTTAGTAAAGACACATATAAAGTACACTAATAAATAAATAATACAAATTGTGCGGTTTGAGCATACTCTGCTGCTATTATCATTATGTAATTATCATTATGATTGGGAAAGTAACAATCGAATGATGGTTCTGAAGCAGTATCGAATGGTAATATTGGGACAATTGTAACTCCCAAATAGTGATATTTGAAAAGTAGTAACTATCGAATGGTATTATTTGAAAAGTAGTAACTATCGAATGGTATTTGAAAAGTGGTAACAACCGAATGGTATTATTTGAAAAGTAGTAGCTATCGAATGGTATTATTGGGTCAATGGTAACTATCGAGGCACTTGTGATTTTGGGAAATTGATAACTAATGGAGATGGTGTGTCACTTGTTCAGAGTGATGCTAACACTGATGCTGGGAGGGCGAGGTCAAGACAACTGGACGAGGTTGGTCTGGACTGATGCAGCCAGGTCGCTAAGTAGGCGATTCAATAATGTCCTCATATCGATTCGCTACCAACGTTAAGCGCTTACCTGAATGCCTGTCTTCCAAAACATCTTTCAAGCGATATTGAGATATTTATAATGTAGCCAAATGAGCAGAAGTTTGGTATCATTGACCAGCATAGAGCAATCAGTTCTGTTCTTCTCAAGCAGTGCGAGGCCAAATTTGTGATGTCTTCATCGGGATTCGAACCAGTGCCAGTGGCGTGAAAAGCCAGCACTGTGTCGTTTCGAATGTTGCAACTGCCCCAATTTCCTTATGTTCTTGCATCCTATGTCGAGTATTTATCTGTGCTTAAGGTATAAGAATGAATACATAGCTTAAAGTAAATCAGTAAATCCTAGTGAAATAATGTGTTAAATGTAATTGCTGTTGTAAACCACATTGAATGATGCGACAATATTTGAATATTTGTAACATGCGTTTGATATTTTTCAGTGACACTCGGTGTTGTGTCACTACAAACCCTTCCCATCTGACTCAACCAGTTCACTTATGTAGTCGACGGAACCACAATTAAATATTTAAAACCGTTTTAGCCATGTTTAGAACTGTTGATATAGAGAGACGTTGTATGTTGCTAGTTGAAGCTAGTTTGCTCGGTGAGGTGAGCTGGCAGAATAAGAGCAACGAGTCACGCTCTTCTGACTACTTGATATTATATATACAAACATACATCGTATTTGAATTGTCAGTTACACTGCGTACACTCGCGTTGTCATGCTTGTATATTATTCGTTTGATATATAGGATATAAATATGCACATATACAGCACCTTATTTTCTAAAATATCAATTGAAAAATGTCATTAGCATCAAATATAGGATATATCTAACCATAGCGAGGATTGCATGCAATCAATATCACTGGGTCTATCTTTAATCGTGCAATAAAGGAGATGGACTGAAACAATCTCCATGCGTAACCACTATGTATAATTGCGTCTGTTTGTTAAGCTAATGATGTGTCTGTATACGTGTATAACTTACGTGACTAAATATTCAGTGTGAGGAGTAATAACCTCATTTGTTTGTGTCTTCGCTTCAGGAGACATAATGCTATCTCGTTAACAATTCATAATTTAAAAAAACTCACTTTTCACTAAAACTGTTAGCAATTTTAACTCAACATACCTAAAAATTTCGTTTGTAAAATAAAATCCCACACGCACACCCCTCACTTCAGACTCAGCGCAGCTAGGAGGTTTCGAATTTTGAAAATATCAGCTTTGTCAGATAAAGTCTACGAATATGCACATATTATTACCACACCGCATTGCAAAAGTTCGATGGGTTACTCTGTTTAAGGGCTATGATAACATGTTGGAGGTTCTTCTACGTATGGTTATCAGCTTCCAAACATATCCACATTTTATCTTGAATAGTGTATATATTCTTGAGCACCTTCCTCCTGCAGTGCTCTCACATATCTCAACTCAAGCTGTCAAGCAAACCTATCTGGTACCTCTTCCTGAGAAAGCTTCGGTCTAGGATAATGAGATTGTGTGTAGACATACTTTGATTATTGTGGGTAATATATTTTAACATGGTGGATGCCAACACCGTACAAGAAATCATGTGGACTATGTCTTATTGTCTGTCATGTTAGTCTTACCTACAAGATATTGAATACTGTAATACCTGGTAAGCTACACAGCCAGTTGCTCTAGCTTTTAATTCTCCTCCAAGGCAGGTTTACCACAAAGCTGAACTTGTGTGGATGCATCATGCGCGTATGAGAGATTGTACATTTGGTCATCACAGATGATGCTCCTGTGGAATTGTACTTATATTGGTCTGTCAATAAGCTTTCATGAGAGTCCATATTAAAGCCATATCAAATATAATCCACTTGTTTGTCTGTTGGCTGATGTAACACTCAAGCCTACACACACACGTACTGTCGAAATCTACGCGAATTAGTCTATTGTACATTTGGAACTTTGTGAATTACATCTAAGTAAATAAGGGTTTGCTGTTTACCTTGAGGCAGTATTCTAGATACTGGTTGGGATGTGGTTTATACAACATCAAATAGCCTGGCAGTATTCTAGATACTGGTTGGGATGTGGTTTATACAACATCAAATAGCCTGGAAGTATTCTAGATACTGGTTGGGATGTGGTTTATACAACATCAAATAGCCTGGCAGTATTCTAGATACTGGTTGGGATGTGGTTTATACAACATCAAATAGCCTGGAAGTATTCTAGATACTGGTTGGGATGTGGTTTATACAACATCAAATAGCCTGGAAGTATTCTAGATACTGGTTGGGATGTGGTTTATACAACATCAAATAGCCTGGAAGAAAACTTAGCATAACACAGAGGGATCAGTGTTACTGAAGTATTATTTTAGATTATCGAATATCAGCATGAACTCATATTCCAGAGACAATACTCTAAAGACAGATAAAGATATTGTTCTGAGGAATGTTGTGTCGGTAAAATTCGTTCTGATATGTACAGCATGTACATGGTCAAGTAAATAACATTTACACACTGGCTCCTGTGCTTTATCCGGGTATTCAAATTTCATAATGAACACTTCATATGATACGTATTGTTACACAATTAAAGCAATGTATTTAAGATTTCTATTTCTCTACATCTAAGTGAAGATGCTTCATGAACTAGCAGACTATCAAGTCCAATCAATTTCGCAAATGTTTTTGTCGAAACATGGAACCGAACCTGAGACTGCTGGTTTCTGACCATTACACTACGGAAACCAGTTGACAGATGACGAGTTGATTAAGCTTCTTATATTTCCTTGATTAAAATCGTCAGTTTGTTTAGTATATTATATATGTTGAACATACGAACCCTTAAATTTACACCGGAAGTGTTTCCATTCTGTTTATGGTTTGATGTAGTTTTGAGCCAGTGTGTAAAATAGTTACCGACCTTGACTTCGGGTCAATTTAACCTGGGGTCGAGGTCGGTAACGATTACATCTTGTCCTTGATGGCAGCCGGACGGTAGGTTGCATGATAGAAGGCTGTGAGGGTGGTAGCTGGGTGGTAGTGTGCATGGTAGAAGGCTGTGAGGGTGGTAGCGAGGCGGTAGTGTGCATGGTAGAAGGCTGTGAGGGTGGTAGCGGGGTGGTAGTGTGTATGGTAGAAGGCTGTGAGGGTGGTAGCTGGGTGGTAGTGTGCATGGTAGAAGGCTGTGAGGGTGGTAGCGGGGTGGTAGTGTGCATGGTAGAAGGCTGTGAGGGTGGTAGCTGGGTGGTAGTGTGCATGGTAGAAGGCTGTGAGGGTGGTAGCGAGGCGGTAGTGTGCATGGTAGAAGGCTGTGAGGGTGGTAGCGTGGTGGTAGTGTGCATGGTAGAAGGCTGTGAGGGTGGTAGCTGGGTGGTAGTGTGCATGGTAGAAGGCTGTGAGGGTGGTAGCGAGGCGGTAGTGTGCATGGTAGAAGGCTGTGAGGGTGGTAGCTGGGTGGTAGTGTGCATGGTAGAAGGCTGTGAGGGTGGTAGCTGGGTGGTAGTGTGCATGGTAGAAGGCTGTGAGGGTGGTAGCTGGGTGGTAGTGTGCATGGTAGAAGGCTGTGAGGGTGGTAGCTGGGTGGTAGTGTGCATGGTAGAAGGCTGTGAGGGTGGTAGCTGGGTGGTAGTGTGCATGGTAGAAGGCTGTGAGGGTGGTAGCGGGGTGGTAGTGTGCATGGTAGAAGGCTGTGAGGGTGGTAGCGGGGTGGTAGTGTGCATGGTAGAAGGCTGTGAGGGTGGTAGCTGGGTGGTAGTGTGCATGGTAGAAGGCTGTGAGGGTGGTAGCTGGGTGGTAGTGTGCATGGTAGAAGGCTGTGAGGGTGGTAGCTGGGTGGTAGTGTGCATGGTAGAAGGCTGTGAGGGTGGTAGCGTGGTGGTAGTGTGCATGGTAGAAGGCTGTGAGGGTGGTAGCTGGGTGGTAGTGTGCATGGTAGAAGGCTGTGAGGGTGGTAGCTGGGTGGTAGTGTGCATGGTAGAAGGCTGTGAGGGTGGTAGCGGGGTGGTAGTGTGCATGGTAGAAGGCTGTGAGGGTGGTAGCGGGGTGGTAGTGTGCATGGTAGAAGGTTTTGAGGGTGCTAGCTGGGCGGTATTGTGCATGGTAGAAGGCTGTCAGGGTGGCAGCGGGGCGGTAGGGGGCATCATAGAAGGCTGTCAGGGTGGTGGCGGGACGGTAGTATGCATGGTAGAAGGCTGTGAGGGTGGTAGCGGGACGGTAGTGTGCATGGTTGAAGGCTGTGAGGGTGGTAACGAAACGGTAGTGTGAATGGTTGAAGGCTGTCAGGGTGGCAGCGGGACGGTTGTGTGCATGGTTGAAGGCAAGAAGGTTAATCTGTTACACATCTTACAGTACGCAGTGTCTGTCAACTAGCATGAATTCCAAGCTTAAACTAGCTGCAGTACACTAATGTTGGGCCGTAGTCTGCTGGCATGCTACAAAGGTCACGATTATTTTCGTAACTAATTACCTTTTCCTTTTTTTCTGCTTGTCTGTGAAGAATAAATAACATTTACAAAGACATAACGCTGCATACCGAAAGTTTGTTCACTTACCTGTGTATTTCAGTGAAAATGTCATGTAATTTTGAATCATCGTATCGACGGTATTCAGCGGTATACATAGATAAATAATAATGTTTGGGTTCCTCGAGGAATTGGAAAGTAAGCGAAAACAAATTGAAATTCGCCTTCCATCTCATGAGTATTACACAAGGGACACATGTTCACTCTTTGTTACAATAGTATACTTTACACTTTACACCTTTGATGCCGTGAGCTTACCTTCCGAGGAATGACACTGTGCCAGCGACATCCGACATACCTGGTTATTGATACGGTACATGGTTATTGTATATTGCTCAAACACATTGTCAAATTAAATATTTCTTTAAAAAATAAAACTTGAACGTATAGCCTATAGAAATAGAAGTGATTAACAATATCAGCAGCCTTTATCTAATCTCAAACATGAACTTCCTTACTTCTTGCACTTACTGACATTAGTAGTGTGATAGGCCTGGTAATCGACTCTCCTCTCAGCAAGAGTGTACTAATAAGTGTCTAAGAATAAACTTATGACTAATCAATATCTTATCGGTAATAGTATCCAATATTTATAATGCTGATATGATGGTTGACATCTAAATTTACATCTACCAATTTCACCTCTCGAAGCAATATTATAAACACTTCTTCTCAAATTAAGAATAACTTTGCAAAATTGATAATGAGTACTCATTATTTTGGGTGAAGTACGGATATCTCAGACCAATGAACTGACTCATATTAAACTATTTCAAGTAAGATCCATGTTGGGTTCTTTCGGTGTGTGCTAGGTGGAAGGTTGCATACTGTGCTGGGAATATATAACTGATGTTGTAAAGATACTGAGATACAAGCTGTTAAGTTGCTAGGTTTAGTGATAGAAATGTATATACAGTATCGTGTGAGTCTCACGTAGATATCACCTCCAGCTAATACCTAGAAACCATGAAAACATTTCACGCAGGACAGTGGATGTCATAGACATTGAGTTTTAACTAACGTAGACGATGGTACTATGGGGAAATATTCAAAGTAGTGGTAATACCAGGCGAGACCAGGAGAGAAGGACACACATATCATCTTGGCCAACAGCTGAAGTTGTTCGTCTTCCGCTCGACAGTATGCCTCAGTACCAGAACTTGAAACTGCTTGTCAATGTCACAATGAATGAAGCTTGGGACACATATGAAGCAAGTGGTGATCATGACCTGGTGACTAGAAGCAGGACGTGAAGGGTGACAGTGTAATGCTAGCTCAGCTGAATTCATGTCGTTGTAAACTGATGTCAATATAACGTTTAACCCACATGTGTTCCGATTGTATGTTTCAGTTGATGTGTCCACATTCCTGGGTCTGTTTGTGCGCATGCCGCTTCTCAAGCTGGGCTCTCTCCCCTCCTTTGTGCTCACCAACACAAGCGTGGAGGAGTGCGCGCGCAGCTGCACACAGCAGAGCCAGTTCGACTGTCAGTCGTTCGATTTCGACAATTCGCTGAGGAGGTGTTCCCAGTACAACGTGACGCACGAGAGTGGGGTGTTACAGGTGGCTCGCGTCACAGACCACTACCGCAGTGAGTTCCACCCTTGTAGACTACATGTTGATGTCTGCAACCCATTCAGTCTTCTCTTCAAATTCCTTTAACTATGCTATTGTAGCACAAGGATCAACTCCATTTAACTTTCTAAGACTGTACCCATTATGCCTAAATATTATTAAATATTAAATTTCATAATAAACACCCATGGGTTCATCAACTTGCGAAAATTTCTGAAAATCTTTAATACGTCATATGAAATTGATCTTTGGAGAAGAGGGAGGAAGTCTGGGTCTAGTAATAGTTAGCTTTAGCAGTACTCCTCCTTCCTAATTAAATATGTTACTAGTATGGTAAGTGTTGGTATATACAGATAATGAGCCAGATTAGGGTCTGTCTGTCTGTCTGTGTGTTTCTCACACTGATATTAGATCCCTATAGGTCACTAACTTTCCTTACCTAAAAAAACAACAACAAACAACACTTTCCTTACCCACCCTGGGATACGCAATGACTGTTTTACATAAGGCTGTGTGATTGTCTCAGGAGATTTTCTTTCTCAAGCTGCCAAATAGACAGAGGTAAAATATCGAATGTAAACGTTTTATGACTTTTCAACAATCATCAATCTGACAAATCAGTACTCTTAACAGTTGCAGGTTCGATCATTTGTATATGTATGTTTCTATTTTACAGGTGCCTTTGAGAAAATGTTTAACAGGCTACCAAATCATGTGGTTACGTTACGTCATAACCGGAAGATACCCCGTGTGAGTGTGGAGGAGTGCGCGCGCAGATGTATATTCGAGGTGACGTTCATGTGTGAAGGTTTTGACTATGAGCCGGAACTCAGAAGTTGCTGGTTGACGGAGGATACACCTCAAACAGCAGGGGGTGTGCGCACGCATAAGGGAGCCGATTATTATAGAAGAATACTAGGTAATAGAATGGTTTTACTTGAACGCGTTTAGCTTTATTATACCATTTGTGTATACTAAACATCCTGAAAATAAAACTTTGAATTGTACAACTTCCAACTCATATTGCTTTATTGTTGGACTCCGAGTTCAGTCACCTTGAAGATGTCGGCTATGTGACGTCATGTTGTTTCAGAAAGCGCTTCACTGAGTCCTTCGGTTCAGTGTTCATTGCCTCTATCCGTCAGTTACCCACATAGTGCCTCTATCCGTCAGCTACCCACATAGTGCCTCTATCCGTCAGCTACCCACATAGTGCCTCTATCCGTCAGCTACCAGCATAGTGCCTGTATCCATCAGTTACCCACATAGTGCCTCTATCCGTCAGCTACCTACATAGTGCCTCTATCCTTCAGCTACCAGCATAGTGCCCATATCCGTCAGCTACCCACATAGTGCCTCTATCCGTCAGCTACCCACATAGTGCCTCTATCCGTCAGCTACCCACATAGTGCCTCTATCCGTCAGCTACCCACATATTGCCTCTATCCGTCAGCTACCCACATAGTCTCTCTATCCGTCAGCTGCAAGCATAGTGCCTCTATCCGTCAGTTACCCACATAGTGCCTCTATCCGTCAGCTACCAGCATAACGCCTCTATCCGTCAGCTACCCACGTAGTGCCTCTATCCGTCAGCTACCCACATAGTGTCTCTATCCGTCAGTTACGCACATAGTGCCTCTATCCATCGGCTACCCACGCATTGTCTCTATCCGTCAGCTACCCACATAGTGTCTCTATCCGTTAGCTACCCACATAGTGTCTCTATCCGTCAGCTACCCACATAGTGCCTCTATCCGTCAGTTACCCACATAGTGCCTCTATCCGTCAGTTACCCACATAGTGCCTCTATCCATCGGCTACCCACGTAGTGTCTCTATCCGTCAGCTACCCACATAGTGCCTCTATCCATCGGCTACCCACGTAGTGTCTCTATCCGTCAGCTACCCACATAGTGTCTCTATCCGTCAGCTACCCACATATTGCCTCTATCCGTCAGCAACCCACATAGTGCCTCTATCCGTCAGCTGCAAGCATAGTGCCTCTATCCGTCAGTTACCCACATTATGCCTCTATCCGTCAGTTACCCACATAGTGCCTCTATCCGTCAGCTACCCACGTAGTGTCTCTATCCGTCAGCTACCCAGATAGTGTCTCTAACCGTCAGCTACCCACGTAGTGTCTCTATCCGTCAGCTACCCACATAGTGTCTCTAACCGTCAGCTACCCACATAGTGTCTCTATCCGTCAGCTACCCACGTAGTGTCTCTATCCGTCAGTTACCCACATAGTGCCTCTATCCGTCAGCTACCCACATAGTGTCTCTATCCGTCAGCTACCCACGTAGTGTCTCTATCCGTCAGCTACCCACATAGTGTCTCTATCCGTCAGTTACCCACATAGTGTCTCTATCAGTCAGTTACCCACATAGTGTCTCTATCCGTCAGTTACCCACATAGTGTCTCTATCCGTCAGCTACCCACATAGTGCCTCTATCCGTCAGCTACCCACATAGTGCCTCTATCCGTCAGCTACCCACATAGTGCCTCTATCCGTCAGCTACCCACGTAGTGTCTCTATCCGTCAGCTACCCACATAGTGTCTCTAACCGTCAGCTACCCACTTAGTGTCTCTATCCGTCAGTTACCAACATAGTGTCTCTATCCGTCAGCTACCCACATAGTGCCTCTATCCGTCAGCTACCCACATAGTGCCTCTATCCATCGGCTACCCACGTAGTGTCTCTATCCATCGGCTACCCACGTAGTGTCTCTATCCGTCAGCTACCCACATAGTGTCTCTATCCGTCAGCAACCCACATAGTGCCTCTATCCGTCAGCTGCAAGCATAGTGCCTCTATCCGTCAGTTATCCACATAGTGCCTCTATCCGTCAGCTACCCACTTAGTGTCTCTATCCGTCAGCTACCCACATAGTGCCTCTATCCGTCAGCTACCCACATAGTGTCTCTATCCGTCAGCTACCCACATAGTGTCTCTATCCGTCAGCTACCCACGTAGTGCCTCTATCCGTCAGTTACCCACATAGTGCCTCTATCCGTCAGCTACCCACATAGTGTCTCTATCCGTCAGCTACCCACGTAGTGTCTCTATCCGTCAGCTACCCACGTAGTGCCTCTATCCGTCAGCTACCAACATAGTGTCTCTATCCGTCAGTTACCCCTGGGGTGCCTCTATTCGTCAGTTACCCACATTGTGCCTCTATCTGTCAGCTACCGACATAGTGCCTCTATCCGTCAGTTACCCACATAGTGCCTCTATCCGTCAGTTACCAACAGTGCCTCGTACAAAAGTTTACGTTGAATTTATTTTCAATATATAGATACCTTGGTTGGAGAACAATATGTAAGATGTAGCATATGCTCAGTTCATTATGAGACGAACTGTTTCCATGTTGCAGAGGGGCCTGTCGGCAAGTTCGTGTGCTACGGACGCGGCTCTCTGCCCGCCCTTGAAGGTCACCAGATCTACAACCGGGTCATGCTCGGAGTAACTCTCAATGCATGCGCACAACTGTGTATATCGGAACAAACTTTCCAGTGCTCAAGTTTTGATTACGACTTCGGCGAGAATGCGTGTCACATGAGCCAGTACATTGCTGCCAACGTGAACGGCTTAAACCAAGACAATGCAAACAGCGCCTCGATCATGCACTACGAGACAAAAGGTGAGCAGTTGACTTATCCTTAAAGCCCCGTTTACATGCAGAAATATACATATGTAAGTATATATACACCTGGAGTATATTTGCATATAGGAGTAAAAGTTTAAATACTATGCGTTTACATGAGGAAATAGAGGGGTAAGTATTACAGATTTTGAAGCACTTGTCATTCATATTTTACACGTGGAACAATGCAGATTGTATCAACAGTATAGCGAAGAAGAGCCTACCCTCAATCCCATTAGCATGTCAAAGAGTTTGGCGTCCGTCCGTCTGTCCATCCATCCGTATGTAAGTTTTACAAGTTTCCATCTCCTTTTCAAGAACCACTGGCTCTAGAGAGCTGAAATCCTGTGGACACACTACTTCGCCTAATGGGGTAATGAAATCTAGATTTGATGACTCTGTGGCCAGTAGGCCTACTGGGCACTATTTTCATCTTTCCAAAATCCCTAGAAAGCTGAAATGTTGCCAACAGACCCCTTAACTACAGTGGCAAATCTGTTCTTCAGAACTAAACGCAATAGAAAGTAGAAATCGTGTATTTAGACTCCTTAGCAAATGGGAATTATTATAGATTTGGTAAAACTGTGGCGCCAAATAAGAAACACAGGGGCTCTGCCCTAAACCTGTTTCTTCTTCCTCTTTCAGATAGAAAACAAGGTGCAATCTTGTGTTCAGACATATTGGCCATTGGGATTTATAAACTGTAAACGTTGTGCCTTTGTCTGTGTCTCCAAATAAAGGTCACAACCTATTAAATCTTCTTCTCAAAATGTTGAAATGTTGTGAACAGACTCTTTTGCAAATGTGGCCTATTAATAAGAAACACGGGAGGTACGCCCTAAAAACTAAAAGCCCCGAAAGACTCAAATCCAGTGTACAGACTCCAAGGCCAATTGTGATTATAAATGATAGATGTTGTGACGATGTGATCCCAGATGTGGTCACAGGGTCCACGACCTAAAAACCTATTTTCATTTGTTCCCTCAAGAAGGAAAACCCCTAGAAACATTAATGCTATGTATACCCTCCTTAGCCAATGTGGATTAATACTATGGATTATTAATAGTGTTAATAGTATTTATAACAAGTACATGTAACACAGCGAATATGCCCTAAAAACAATTATCGTCTCTTCCATAACTAAAAGCCAGAAAAAGTTGTAATCTTGTCTACAGACTCTTTGGTCAATTGGGAATATAAAGTGTAGGTTTGGCGACTCTTTGGTCCAATTAAGGGCTACATGTGCCCCTCCCTAGAACAATATGTGCCTTATTCTCAAACACTAAATGCAGGAGCCACAAGAAAGGTGACATCTCTTGGGAATGGGAATTGTATTGATCTGGGTACTCTGCGGCCACCAACACTTCATCCTCGAAACCTCTTTTTTTCAAGAACCGAGTTTATATATTGTACATTCGTTAACCGTCTAACAACTACTGGAAAATTTAAATTTTCAACCTTATATTCGTTATTACTTAAAGACTGATGAGATACAGATCCGATGACTCTATTTTCTTTTGAGTACATGAGTAGTTCTGTCACTTTTAAAGGAACAACACTTGTGAAAAAGGAATATGTATATACACACATGTGTATTTGCAGAGAGGCGTTTACATGACACAGATACTCACGTGTGCAGACATATATGCAAATATACTTTTACATGACCTCTAGAGGTAGTGTAAATATACTCCTAGTGTATATTTACTCACGTATGTAAATGCGTTTATATGCACAAAATACATACCAGGAGCAGATATACAGTCACACATGAGTATAAATACATACGTATTTATACGGTTGCATGTAAACGGGGTATTAGTTAGACTCTTGGCTTATCATTCTTCCGACAATATGTTTATTATGAAACTGTACGTCATTTATTTCTAGATTTTGGTCACGACAGATGGTTTACGGTATTGGCCGTTGTCCCGCATCCGACCGTAAATTGTTTACATTTTCTCCACAAGAACCGCTCCACACCCATAGCTGTGGGAAGTTCCTTGCACATAGGGGGGTCAAAGTTTGTACATTTTGTCCCGATCCCCCCCCCCCCCCCCCCCCCCCCCCCAATTCCCCCCTCTAATATGGGCATGGGAGAGCAATGAACTAACCTTGATAGAAAGCTTAACATTTGGGAATATGGGTTGGATGGAGAGTAAGACTTGTACATTTAATAATCCTGCTCTTAAAAGTAAGGGCGTGACAGGGTGCAGTCTAAATTGGGAAACCCGTTGCATGACAATATCAAATATCCAATGTAATACTGTTGGTTTTAAGCATATCGACTTTGAAACGCGCCCAATTTCAAACATCATTTATAAATGAAAACAGAATACATAAATTTAAATATTATGCTCAGTTAAAACCACTTGTAATCAGAGCTACATGTTATAAAATGACCTCATGTTACCAAGCACCAGTACCAGTGTGGAGCAAGCTTCAGTGAATGAGAGGTCTAGACTGTATTACAAGCTCTTATTTTTCACACAGTCTTGGGGCAGAACTACACAGAGTCCTTCAGGGATATATGTTATGTATTAGTTCTCTACATGTAGACAGGCCACCTTTAAGCATAGTAGTTTTAGAAGAAAATACTTTTTCTCGCCAAATCTTTAACATATTGTATCATGATAAATTGGATTTAAATTGGAAGAGTCACCTTACTTCTGTTGCAGAAATATCGTTGGAGTAATTGTTATACTTGGACAACCTATTTCCTTATAACGTACTTTCAACTCATGAAGTCTTTATGCACTGACACTGAAACATTTTGGAATCCATGGACTTATTAAAGGTCGTGTCAAGAAATTGTACTTCATCTGAAGAACAATCTATTTCAGTCTTGAACATAAAACAATATATACTCTGATTAGCTACAGATCTCGTTGCTCTATTTTTGTGTTCCTGGTTTTAACTTTTGATCCTTTTGTGGCGTTTGTTGAGAGGTGGAGTGTATACTCTTATCTATGTCAACTTGGCGATGATGATTAAGTAATCCTTCCCTTCTCACGGATTGTCAGTGATGACATGTCACCGAGATCCAAGTCAGTTCAATCCGCACAGCTAGGTCAGATCAGAAGTTGATTTGCTGTTTGAATGGATGGAGAGCATCCACGAGGGATGAATCCGGCCCATCAATCAGCAGCACGTAGGTGGCTCGTATCATACAGGGGAAACTGATCAACCGTCCAACTTGTGACTTTACAGATGAATCTTGAGTTATCAGATTGGAGAAACATTTAGCACCCTTGGATGGGACAAGATGGACCACGTGTAAGCAACTGATCGATGTGCAGTGTGGCACCATCGATTATAGCGACAACCGCTCCAGGCCGGCAAGTCACTTGCCTTCAAAACTCTGAAACTTGTGCCACTGAAAATATTCTCCGCATCAAAATATAATTTCATACATTCCATTATACGTCACTATGGAATGGGGGTCGTTGTGATGTTAATCTCTCAGCAAGCATACTGCACCTGTAGAAAGGGCGCTGACTGTAGTCTGATGATCGATGCAAAGTGAATTTGTCACCGCTTCCAGGAGAGAGGGCAGTCTCACTTTTGTTTGTTGACGAGCTGAGAGCCTCACGCACTCAACAAAGAGCGCCTTGCTTTCTGGCCAATTACTTAAGTGCTTGGGGATCACACGGTTGCCCATTTGATGAAAGGTCGGTGATTTCATGGCTGATTCCGTGCTTCATCGGAGAGAAAACGAGCAGCTGGTCCTGGAGTGGAGGGCTAAGCTGTGGAGGGAAGGAATACTGTCACTCTCATGCTCGCTTAGTCCACGCTCATTGGTAATGAACATCAGACAATTTTAGAATGGCCCACAACCCGTACAGTTTCGCTAGAATGAAAATTTAATTCTCTATTCAGCCATTTATTTTAGCTTATACAACCAGATGAGTTTATGACATTGGTCTTCGTCCGACGACAGTCCGATAACCATCGTCCATCTATCTTAGACATTTCACCTATTTTACACTTCTCCAGACCCTTTATTACAATATATCACAGTCAAATTTTACCGCATTTACCACATCACCGAACTCATTACTCCCTATGTTCCAGCCCGTGAACTTCGCTCACAGCAACAAAACCTCTTGACATTACCCTCCTACAAGTTAAAGACATTTGGTCAAAGATCCTTCTCCCTTATTGCTCCGGTCTTGTGGAACTCATTACCCCTCGACCTAAAGCTTTGCCCTACACTGGATTCCTTTAAAAGCCATCTGAAGACACACCTCTTCACCCAGTTCTATGGCCCATAGACAACAGCTTTTCTGGATTGTACTTTTAATTGTAGCGCAATGAGCATGCTTTCGAGCCTGGATTTGTGCGCAGTATAAATATGCACTATTATTATTATTATCTTACGTCGGAACAGACCCGCTTCACTCCAAAGTCGAAATATTGTGGGAGGTTACTTTACACCTTGTTAGCTGTTGGTACATTTGGTTCTGACCCCCACCCCTCCCTCATCAAATATGGCCGTGACAGGCATTGTTCCTAACCCCTTTTAACTACTTCTTCTCCGAAACCACTTGAAGTAAACATTTCAGAATAAGATCTTTATTATATTGTGACTTAAGTTTGTACAGTTACAGGTGCATATATTGTGTTGTTGGGGGTCACATACTCCAAACGTTAAAACTGGTGTTATTCAGCTTCAGGTAACAGAGTTGAGTTGACATGAGATGAACGGCTTATAGCGTCAACCTGGGGTTCCTCGAAATGTCCATCTCTTCTTTATCAAAAAGCTGTATCCGCCCATGCAATACACAGCGCCGAGTGGTAGTCGTGTGACACAAATCAGGTATCACCCCATCTACAGTCTTCTACAGGGACTCTAGTGTAGCAGCAATACAGAACATCCTTACACGCCCTCGGTTTACATACCGAGTCCGGCACGGTCATAGCCAATCTACCCCATGTTTAAGTTTTAGATTCAACAGGCAACTTGTTTCTAAAGATGAAGCTGGAACCTTTGTAACGTCGACTTTTTAGCTCGTCAGAACTGAAAGGCCCGATGTGTTAATGGCACGTTTTCCGTCGTCGTCCACATTTGACGTTTTCGACTGATTCTCAAGAACCGCTTACAGCCGGAACTGAAATTTTGTGAGGAGGTAGCTTGCACCAAAGGGGATCAAGGGTTATTTGGTCCTCACCCACTCTCAAATATGGGCTTGGTAGGCATTTTTATTGAAACGACTTAAACGACTTCTTCTTCGAAACCGATTGACATAGATTTTTTAGATTACTAATTGGTCCTGGTCACCCCGACCCCCACCCCCCAAAAAAGGGCGTAGCAAGCATTGTGTCCAAACAATTTAAAAGACGTCTTCTCCGAAACCAAAAGACAAAAAAAATTTAGCTTATACAAAATCATCGTTTTTGCGAAAACCTTCAAATGACTTCTCTGAAACCACTAGACATAGAATGCTACCATTTTCAGAATAACATCTTTATCACAACGATACTCACGTTTGGTCATTTGGACTTTGGTTCAGTTTGCATAATTGTTTGCCAAAATTATAAGTTGTAGTATACACATACAAATAGGTCTAGTACTCTTATTCAGTTCATTCCATCCTAAAACCGCTAATCAGATTTTCTGCGATAAATGATCGAAAATTCAACCTCAATAAGTATCATGCATAAACTATGCATTATATATATAGGCAACTTTGTCTACGTGGTGAAGACGCGCAGATTATACAATGTTTATGTTGCTTGCATCGATCCTTGTGTACACTGTGAGATTGAGGCGAGTCGCAGGTGCTGTGTTGTGAATCTAGTTCGTTATCGGCCTCTTGAGTCGCTTCAGCACATCGCCAGTGTACAATATCTTCCGCGTCCAAGTTTTATTAAAACAAGTAAAGTCTCAAAACAGATCAATGAGGCGAGTTGATTCAGCTGGGGATGTGGATGTGTATGGAGGCCTGTATTGGTCCCAGCTGCACTGGTGATTACTTCTCAAATGGGGGTGGTGGTCAGGGATTAAATCTTCATTCATTACACATCAGAATATTGACACACTTTCCCGTGTCGACATACATATTCATCTAAGATAAATGTAAAGACACGCTTACTTCTCGAATAGTTTACAACCATTTTGATGATATTTGAGTAGAAAACCAATGCACATTGGTTATTGATAGAGACCGACTAAATGGAACTACTGGGAAAATGCAGCGACACCAAGGCGGCGCAAAGAACACAGCCCCTGTCAGGCGCATAGGGGCATAGTGTCACACGTTATCTGGCTCAACACACACAATACGAGCCGCGTCGCACAATGCGTACTGTAGAAGCATACATTTGGTACCAGACGAGAGCTAACAGGTATATGTAGCACCAGCCGTAGTGTGCTACCAGGTATGTAGCACCAGGCGTGGTAAAGCATCGTGCGTCTGGTAATCAAACTTCACGTACCAGGCGTGGTAAAGCATCGTGCGTCTGGTAATCAAACTTCACGTACCAGGCGTGGTAAAGCATCGTGCGTCTGGTAATCAAACTTCACGTACCAGGCGTGGTAAAGCATCGTGCGTCTGGTAATCAAACTTCACGTACCAGGCGTGGTAAAGCATCGTGCGTCTGGTAATCAAACTTCACGTACCAGGCGTGGTAAAGCATCGTGCGTCTGGTAATCAAACTTCACGTACCAGGCGTGGTAAAGCATCGTGCGTCTGGTAATCAAACTTCACGTACCAGGCGTGGTAAAGCATCGTGCGTCTGGTAATCAAACTTCACGTACCAGGCGTGGTAAAGCATCGTGCGTCTGGTAATCAAACTTCACGTACCAGGCGTGGTAAAGCATCGTGAGTCTGGTAATCAAACTTCACGTACCAGGCGTGGTAAAGCATCATGCGTCTGGTAATCAAACTTCACGTACCAGGCGTGGTAAAGCATCGTGCGTCTGGTAATCAGAGTTCACGTACCAGGCACTTAGCACTAGACATCGTGTGATAACAGGCATATGATACCAGACGTGTAGTACAGGCGTGTATTACCAGATATGACGTACCATGTGTGTAGCATCAGACATGCGGCACCAGTCGTGTAACCTCCGAAGTGAAAGAAGTCTTTACGTGTGACTGACTACACGCCTGATGCTTCACGTCATACGTCCTATTATACACGTCACACGCCTGATGCTGTGGTCTGTGGTCTGTGGTCTGTGGTAGCAGGCGAGTAGCGCCAGTCTTTGGTACCAGGCACAGCACAGGATAATTGGCCACCCATAAATATCCCAGTCAAATCTCATCAGCGCTGACTCATCCCACGATCTCGTCACTAGGGACTGTCTTGGCTTCGCCTACCCTTGATTAACCAAATTCTAATTTTGTTGCAATAAAAATGGCAGTGGTTTCAATTCTTCAAGCACTGTTGACATAATCGATGGCCACACCAGATAATGATCGTCACAATCGATCTCCTCAAAGACTGGTCTGTATGGAGGGCAGTTTAACTGCCCCGGAGACCTAACACGCTTGATTTGATTGTGGTAAATGTATTATTGCTTTTGTTATAGTGTTTTCTTATTTATTTGCATTGAATTTAACATTCCACTGGTATGTGACACTTGTATTCATGCTGTAAAGTGTAATATATGTACATATAATGTATAAAATATAAATGTTGCAGCCCCGTACTTGAGCTACTTCTACCCCACCCCTTACGCAGTGGTGCTGGGCAACAACGAGAAGACCTTCAAGCGAGTCACGCCTAACAGATGCGCCCGTAGCTGCCTCGAGGAGACTACTTTCGTTTGTCGATCATTCGATTATCAGGTATGAACTACCTATTGTCGTTCTCAACGAGGTATACACAAAGCAAATTTATGCATTCCTTTAAATGCATACTTTAAAGTTTCATCATATTGCTGTCCATACTTGTACCATCAAAAGCAACATTGTTGTGTGACCCGCGTTGTGTGACGGATAGCGAGTTAAAGGATACGTCATGTATTATGTGATAATATCTGATATACAGAGTTACATTACACTCTGTGTCGTAAATGTGAGATTTGCTCTGGCTCCTCTCTGCGAAAACACTCAGCGCAATTAGCCTTTTTGAAGATTCCTATCATTACATGTTAATCCTCCCCGCAAGTCATTGATAATTCAATCCTGGATAACACAGATACCAGCGTTCAAGTGCTTTCAAACACAGCATACCTGGCGCGGTATCCGCTCACTAACAGTTAGTATTGTTTGATGAACAATTAGATATTCTAGACGGCAGCAAGGGATCAGGTTAGGATCAATAATCTGCCGAACGCGCCAGGTGACGAGGACAGGTGAGAAAAACACCGGAAAGACGGAAGCAACACTCGCCTTGAGTGCCAGCTAATCGATGCGGGCCACTTTCTCATTAGTTGAATTGGCAAGAGAGAACCATCTTGTATAACCCAGCCTGGTCCTCCCACTTCACACTGGTATTTCCATCTCACCCTGGTAATCTCAGCCAACACTAGAACTTCCATCTGACCCTGGTACTCCCACCTCACCCTGGTACTCCCACTTCACCCTTGTACTCCCACTTCACCCTGGTACTCCCACTTCACCCTGGTACTCCCACTTCACCCTTGTACTCCCACTTCACCCTGGTACTCCCACCTCACCCTGGTACTCCCACTTCACCCTTGTACACCCACTTCACCCTGGTACTCCCACTTCACCCTGGTACTCCCACTTCACTCTTGTACTCCCACTTCACTCTTGTAGTCCCACTTCACCCTGGTACTCCCACCTCACCCTGGTACTCCCACTTCACCCTGGTACTCCCACTTCACTCTTGTACTCCCACTTCACCCTGGTACTCCCACTTCACCCTGGTACTCCCACTTCACCCTTGTACTCCCACTTCACCCTGGTACTCCCACCTCACCCTGGTACTCCCACTTCACCCTTGTACACCAACTTCACCCTGGTACTCCCACTTCACCCTTGTACACCCACTTCACCCTGGTACTCCCACTTCACTCTTGTAGTCCCACTTCACCCTGGTACTCCCACCTCACCCTGGTACTTTCATTTCACCCTGGTACTCCCACTTCACCCTGGTACTCCCACTTCACCCTTGTACTCCCACTTCACCCTTGTACTCCCACTTCACCCTGGTACTCCCACTTCACCCTGGTACTCCCACTTCACCCTGGCACTCCCACTTCACCCTGGTACTCCCACTTCACTCTGGTACTCCCACCTCACTCTTGTACTCCCACTTCACCCTGGTACTCCCACTTCACCCTGGTACTTTCATTTCACCCTGGTACTCCCACTTCACCCTGGTACTCCCACTTCACCCTTGTACTCCCACTTCACCCTTGTACTCCCACTTCACCCTGGTACTCCCACTTCACCCTGGTACTCCCACTTCACCCTGGCACTCCCACTTCACCCTGGTACTCCCACCTCACCCTGGTACTCCTACTTCACCCTTGTACACCCACTTCACCCTTGTACACCCACTTCACCCTGGTACTCCCACCTCACCCTGGTACTCCCACCTCACCCTGGTACTCCCACCTCACCCTGGTACTCCCACCTCACCCTGGTACTCCCACTTCAACCTGGTACACCCACTTCACCCTCGCACTCCCACTTCACCCTGGTACTCCCACTTCACCCTGGTACTCCAACGTCACCCTGGTACTCCAACTTCACCCTGGTACTCCCACCTCACCCTGGTACTCCCACCTCACCCTGGTACTCCCACCTCACCCTGGAAACTACCACTTCACCCTGGTACTCCCACCTCACCCTGGTACTCCCACTTCACCCTGGTACTCCCACTTCACCCTGGTACTCCCACTTCACCCTGGTACTCCCACCTCACCCTGGTACTCCCACCTCACCCTGGTACTCCAACTTCACCCTGGTACTCCCACTTCACCCTGGTACTCCCACCTCACCCTGGTACTCCCACCTCACCCTGGTACTCCCACCTCACCCTGGTACTCCCACTTCACCCTGGTACTCCCACTTCACCCTGGTACTCCCACTTCACCCTGGTACTCCCACTTCACCCTGGTACTCCCACCTCACCCTGGTACTCCCACTTCACCCTGGTACTCCCACCTCACCCTGGTACTCCCACCTCACCCTGGTACTCCCATCTCACCCTGGTACTCCCACTTCACCCTGGTACTCCCACTTCACCCTGGTACTCCCACTTCACCCTGGCACTCCCACTTCACCCTGGTACTCCCACCTCACCCTGGTACTCCCACCTCACCCTGGTACTCCCACTTCACCCTGGTACTCCCACCTCACCCTGGTATTCCCACTTCACCCTGGTACTCCCACCTCACCATGGTACTCCCACTTCACCCTGGTACTCCCACTTCACCCTGGTACTCCCACTTCACCGTGGTACACCCACTTCACCCTTGTACTCCCACTTCACCCTGGTACTCCCACCTCACCCTGGTACTCCCACTTCACCCTGGTACTCCCACTTCACCCTGGTACTCCCACTTCACCGTGGTACACCCACTTCACCCTGGTATTCCCACTTCACCCTGGTACTCCCACTTCACCCTGGTACTACCACTTCACCCTGGTACTCCCACTTCACCCTGGTACTCCCACCTCACCCTGGTACACCCACTTCACCCTGGTACTCCCACTTCACCCTTGTACTCCCACATCACCCTTGTACACCCACTTCACCCTGGTACACTCACTTCACCCTGGTACTCCCCCTTAACCCTGGTACTCCCACCTCACCGTGGTACACCCACTTCACCCTGGTATTCCCACTTCACCCTGGTACTCCCACTTCACCCTGGTACTACCACTTCACCCTGGTACTCCCACTTCACCCTGGTACTCCCACCTCACCCTGGTACACCCACTTCACCCTGGTACTCCCACTTCACCCTGGTACTCCCACATCACCCTTGTACACCCACTTCACCCTGGTACACTCACTTCACCCTGGTACTCCCACCTCACCCTGGTACTCCCACCTCACTCTGGTACTCCCACCTCACCCTGGTACTTTCACTTCACCCTGGTACTCCCACTTCACCCTGGTACTCCCACTTCACTCTGGTACTCCCACCTCACCCTGGTACACCCACTTCACCCTGGTACTCCAACTTCACCCTTGTACACCCACTTCACCCTGGTACTCCCACTTCACCCTGGTACTCCCACTTCACCCTTGTACACCCACTTCACCCTGGTACTCCCACTTCACCCTGGTACTCCCACTTCACCCTGGTACTCCCACCTCACCCCTGTGACTTCCAACCTCCTTTGGTATTCCCGACACCAATCAGCCATTCACTACCTCATCCTGAGTCTCAATCTCAACTCTGCACTTCCCAAACCAACCTGGTACATATGCAGTCCTCGAGCATGATTGAAGGCGCCTTCTTCTGAGTGTTTTATATATGTTTCTATAGGCCAAGCTGCAGTTTTCTCAACCGCTATATGTTTGAATAATTGGTCGAACTAATTGACTCAATTCGTGTCGATAATTACTGATCGACAATAATCGTTCAACAATACTTCCGATTCTTGCACTATTTTTTCTTATTGATTTCGTCACCTGTCAATAAGAGGGGAACTAGATTGTTCTTTATATGTGCGTAGTAATCACGATTGGTTGCTTCGGAGGTATTGTGATTGCAAGAATAAACGATCAATGTAAGATTAGTTAGAGGCTTGATTCCCCCTGTTGTACATATCGCCGTTTGTCACATATGGTCAGTAAATATTACAAGACCACGGGATTTCAGCACTGCAATGCTACGTACTTTAAGTTTATATTGTATTTATCTTTATTTACGATTACAAAATCAAAAGATTGAAGGGTGGTGAGGGAGGGAGGTATGGTATTGTGTGTGTCCGTGTAGGGTGGTGAGGGATGGGAGAGTATGGTATTGTATGTGTCCGTGTCGGGTTGTGAGGGATTTGAGAGTATGGTATTGTGTGTGTCCGTGTGGGGCTGTGAGGGATGGGAGAGTATGGTATTGTATGTGTCCGTGTGGGGCTGTGAGGGATGGGAGAGTATGGTATTGTATGTGTCCGTGTCGGGTTGTGAGGGATTTGAGAGTATGGTATTGTGTGTGTCCGTGTGGGGCTGTGAGGGATGGGAGAGTATGGTATTGTGTGTGTCCGTGTAGGGTGGTGAGGGATGGGAGAGTATGGTATTGTATGTGTCCGTGTCGGGTTGTGAGGGATTTGAGAGTATGGTATTGTGTGTGTCCGTGTGGGGCTGTGAGGGATGGGAGAGTATGGTATTGTATGTGTCCGTGTGGGGCTGTGAGGGATGGGAGAGTATGGTATTGTATGTGTCCGTGTCGGGTTGTGAGGGATTTGAGAGTATGGTATTGTGTGTGTCCGTGTGGGGCTGTGAGGGATGGGAGAGTATGGTATTGTGTGTGTCCGTGTAGGGTGGTGAGGGATGGGAGAGTATGGTATTGTATGTGTCCGTGTCGGGTTGTGAGGGATTTGAGAGTATGGTATTGTGTGTGTCCGTGTGGGGCTGTGAGGGATGGGAGAGTATGGTATTGTATGTGTCCGTGTGGGGCTGTGAGGGATGGGAGAGTATGGTATTGTATGTGTCCGTGTCGGGTTGTGAGGGATGGGAGAGTATGGTATTGTGTGTGTCCGTGTGGGGCTGTGAGGGATGGGAGAGTATGGTATTGTGTGTGTCCGTGTAGGGTGGTGAGGGATGGGAGAGTATGGTATTGTGTGTGTCCGTGTAGGGTGGTGAGGGATGGGAGAGTATGGTATTGTATGTGTCCGTGTCGGGTTGTGAGGGATGGGAGAGTATGGTATTGTATGTGTCCGTGTGGGGCTGTGAGGGATGGGAGAGTATGGTATTGTATGTGTCCGTGTCGGGTTGTGAGGGATTTGAGAGTATGGTATTGTGTGTGTCCGTGTGGGGCTGTGAGGGATGGGGGAGTATGGTATTGTGTGTGTCCGTGTCGGGTTGTGAGGGATGGGAGAGTATGGTATTGTATGTGTCCGTGTCGGGTTGTGAGGGATTTGAGAGTATGGTATTGTGTGTGTCCGTGTGGGGCTGTGAGGGATGGGAGAGTATGGTATTGTATGTGTCCGTGTCGGGTTGTGAGGGATGGGAGAGTATGGTATTGTATGTGTCCGTGTGGGGCTGTGAGGGATGGGAGAGTATGGTATTGTGTGTGTCCGTGTGGGGCTGTGAGGGATGGGAGAGTATGGTATTGTGTGTGTCCGTGTGGGGCTGTGAGGGATGGGAGAGTATGGTATTGTATGTGTCCGTGTCGGGTTGTGAGGGATTTGAGAGTATGGTATTGTGTGTGTCCGTGTGGGGCTGTGAGGGATGGGAGAGTATGGTATTGTATGTGTCCGTGTCGGGTTGTGAGGGATGGGAGAGTATGGTAGTGTATGTGTCCGTGTGGGGCTGTGAGGGATGGGAGAGTATGGTATTGTGTGTGTCCGTGTGGGGCTGTGAGGGATGGGAGAGTATGGTATTGTGTGTGTCCGTGTGGGGCTGTGAGGGATGGGAGAGTATGGTATTGTATGTGTCCGTGTCGGGTTGTGAGGGATTGGAGAGTATGGTATTGTGTGTGTCCGTGTTGGGTGGTGATTGATGGGAAACAGACAGCTCTGGGGCTTATTGGCCTTATTTGTCAACCCCATTACCCATTGATCTCAGCCGATCGATGCCAGGCAAACCCAACATATGCTCCATAATCGATTGATTGGCCATTTACGTTGTAACTGACAAGGCGGCATGCACACGCCACGTCTTTAGACCGGATACACAGAGCAATCTAGTTGGAAATAAGGTTTTTAATTTCCTATTGTGGAGATTATGATCTCAGTGGTCATGTTTTTCGATTTGCAGGAACATCCCGCCTCTTTAGTGAATTGTGTATGCTCCGAACCCGGGGTCCTTGGCGCTACATGGAGCACAATCATGTACCTGTGATTGGGTACATCGAGCGAGTTCATTAATCAAACACTTTCATATTGAGGTTACATATGGAACCGTTAATGAGTGGACTCATCACCTGCCTTTGTCAACGCAATCACTACTACCTCCCGTCTGATCAACACACAGATGACATCCCTCCCTTCCATATGGAGTTGATCCTCGCTGCCATCTGCAATAGTCCTACAATACTCTGCAAACATACCGTACTTCCCGAAATACACGAATATTAAAACTGACCACTAGAAAATGCTAGAATTATTTATAACAAATACTGGACACATTTTCAGCTAAGATTGCCACAGGAATGCTAGTAGACCTGACTGATACTGAAATACACAACGGTACAAGCATGCCGCTTGCTTAATATGAATTACTTAACTTCCACGAATATTCTAATTGATACACATGAGAAACATACTTGAAAACAGAACGAAATTTACAATTCATGGCTTTAAATATTGAAATAGAAAGTATGTGTTATTTAGATAATAATAATAATGATAATTGCGTACTTATATGGCGCCTTTATCACACCCTAAGGTATGCTCAAAGCGCTACAATTATTACCCTGAAGGAATTGTACTTTCAGAGCTGCTACTAAGCGCTTCATCAGTACTTCCCGTATTCAGGTACCCATTTGTACAACTGGGTAGATTGAGTGCAAAGTGGATTAAGTGCCTTGCCCAAGGACACAGCACAGTATTCGACCCAAGTCACAATTAAATCTTCGGGATTCGAACCCGGGTTGTCGGCGTGAGAGGTCAGGGTGCTAACCACTACAGCACCGTGCTCCAACTACTAGATAGAGATTTAAGCATGTAGATGGTAGTTGTTTATACCCTACTTCCGGTCTCGTTGCTATGGTTTATTTTGTTACAAGTGTAGGTGTATAAGCCGATACACCTACACTTTTTTTGATATACCTATACTTTTTCTGATATACCTACACTTTTTCTGATATACCTACACTTTTCTAATATACCTACACTTTTTAACAGCTGAGAAACAATGTAGTGGATTTTCAAATTCTAAGTGATGATACTTTATAAAATGTCAGATTATAAATGAACATATAAGGAACCTGGGATCGAACCCGTGTCCTGTTGCTTTCTGGCCGAACGACCTTACCATTACACCACGAAGCCAGTTGAAACTCTGAAAATGTTTTCATGACCAAATGAATAAGGTTCTTATAATGCGTGAAATAATATCACAAATTTATGTTTTTCTTTTTATATAAGAATGTAATTTAATTTTGGGTGTAAAATGTCTTAACATAATGAAAGTTGTTTCGGTTTTCTCTAAACTTTGGCCACGTTGACACTAGCCTTGCTGTTTATAGCGTTAGCTGTACATTTCAGCAAGATGCACGTGCATCTGCGTTGACAATGCCTTCATTGAGCCATATCAATTAGATTTCGAGCCCCAAACATGAGTAACAATAAAACGCAGCACGGACTGCGCTGTCACAGACGAGGCCGTATTTAGGCTGTGCGTTTCATGCACAAGCTTGTTTATAGCTGTATTTGTTTTGAAATATTATGAAATAGTATCCGCTAACACTCGACCGTAAGTGGGGTATAAGACAGATATACCAATACTTTTCCTCGTGTATCAAATGATACCCAACACTTTTCCCCGTTGGAGCCTTACTCGGCTCCGCCTCGTAAGGGCCCCACGGGGAAAAGTGTAGGGTATCATTCGATACACTCGGAAAAGTATGGGTATATCTCTCACGTGTACCGATTGTACAGGACACCTATATTTACTGACCAAACAACTATGTATGCTTTTGTTGTGACGCAAATATAGGGTAATACAAGCATTATTGCTTTATTCATCCAATAGTGTCCTGCTCTTCTCACTCACTCATTGCACGAGCAGCTGAGTATTCCAAGTCGATAATGATGTACATGTTTCATTTGGAGATAAAATACAATGAGAAAGTGTTCACCGTATGTTGCAGATTCAAGACGGGACGTGCATGCTGAGTTCCAAAACCGGAAGTGACGTTGGTGGTCTATACTACCAGGGTTCCGTACAGGTGCACCACTTCGAAATGAAGCCCTTTCTAGGTGGGTCACATGGTTATTTCGAATGCTGTATATTATCAATGACATTTTATTGTGTAGACTCCGCTCAAATGTAATGTATCGCTTGGTATCGTTAATTGTTTTCTTTTCTCTTATTGACTGTCGTAACGTCGTCTTAAAGGCATGATGATATTCATTTAGCTACAGTACTATAAATATATATGATAGCGACATTTATTATATCAGACATACTGTTGTGGAAGATTACGAGAGGAAACGAAGGGAATGCCTCTATAATCTACAAAACACGTATATACACACACGTCCAATGTTTTAAGCAGCTCGTTGTCTGCTGATTGTTTTCTGTCACGACATAATTCGTTGCTGACTGAAGGAATCCTTTGTCTTGATGAAATATTTAAAGATATAAAGTACGACTGAAGAGCCCATTTGTGTCCGGAGGCAGTGTGATCCGGTCCGAGGCTGTATACAGACGGGCCTCGAGAGATCTCCCTTGCCTGCTTCAAACAGAGCTCGCTCACAGACACTGTTTCATCTCTATCGACGACAAATCATGCGCCTAATTAAGCTATTACCAAACTGAAGTCTTGCCAACTCATGATCAAACGACATTGTGGACTCCCCACATGTCTTCGACAGGCTACGCAACGGAGACTGAGTCAAGCAGTGAAGCCCTTAAACACACAGTACTTGACATTTCTGCTTCATAGTATGACGCTATGAGTTAACAACGCCGTGGATATTATTCTGCTAAAACACCTGAACACCTGCAGTGTTCTTTCTAAACAATGAAACTTGTGTCAGATGTGATTGAAAATGTGATTTACAGAAAATAATGAAAGATTTTAGGTTTTGCACTCAAGTTTTGTTTTCTTTTTCGCAAGTATTTTTTGGGCCGCAGTTGTTCTACGTCATCCCACTAGATAGTCTGAAAGCAAATCTTCTTCCTTTGATCAAACTATTTAGTAGTTAAGTATTTAGTATTGGGACGGGTTACCTCCCAAAACTTCTACATGCCAAAACCTCTACATGCCAAAACTCGAAGATTTGGCACATTAATCGGACTAGTCCATTCTTACTTGAGGTAATGCCAATGTGCAGTGAGTGGACCCCGAACTGTGTTGTTTTAGTCTGTAGAAGTTTTGGGAGGTTACCTTGGGACGGTCCAGGGGCGGATACATTTTTTGAAAATGACCATTGAACCCATGGTCATACCAGTGGTGCACCACCCTTTTGCGAGAAAGATTATGCATTTACACCATACCAAAAACTGTAGCATTCAGCATCAAGGAACAAGACAAGACTAGAGGTATAGAGACATTTGTTTATGCGTACCTTTAATTGTCATATCCACAGAGGGGCCAGAATAAATAATATCAAATTTTCAACAGAGTCAGTGCTGGAACTGCTATTTCAAAGGGTTTTCTTTTTACATAATGTTTGGTTTTAAGTTAGAATTGTATGAAACATGGTAATCATGTTAGTAAACTCTGTTGTCATAATGTTCCTTTTTGGACTTTGAAATCAATGACGCATCATTGCTGTATGATGTCATAAAACAAACCAGAAAGCCGTATTTCATGCAATCTCCTATCTCTCCTTATTTTAAAGAGATTTCAGAACATCGATTCCAATTCTTTTTTTACAAATTCAGTTTAGTCAGCTTTATCCCTTGGATTAGAATACCTTGCATTTTTGTTGGTATATAGTTTCTTTGTCCCTTGGTGTAGAGTTGTCAGGCCCTTATAGTTTTGTTCTTTGTTTGCACATCGCTTCTTGAAAGGCACATAGGTAATCTATAGAAAGATGATCGTATTATAAAGTTGTGCACAAGTGCATTATTTTATGTTCCATGGTAAAATTTTAATTTTGCTCTGTGGCGTTAGATCTACTGAAAGATCAAAAGAATTAATATTCCCTGTGTATAAAAATAAATTTGTTTTAAAGATATCTCAGCTATCCTATTGTGACATATTTTTGATTAGGTGTGAACAATAGGTATTTTATGTGACTAATGAGTAATGAATGAATATATTAAAAATGTAATTCGTGTGTCTGCTTTATGTTACATCATCTCTTTTAACAAACACAGACTGACGGCATTTCCATCGCTGTACAACAGTGATTGCCGTGAAAATAACATTGCTAGTCAGTTAATTTCGGATGTAGTAACATTTCATCAAAACAGCAACATCCATGCCACGAGATTTTCCAATGAAGAAAAGCTTCTGCTCCCAGAAACAGGTTCAGGAAAAATCTTAATCCAATTCGTAGATCAAATTGAACGAATCAAACGAATTAACTTTCATTTTGTAATTTGAAATAATCTGTGACAATGAACAAATTGTCCGTTTCATGAATTTTGTAATCACCAATTTTCTGTGACGCATTAGATATTTCAAGGTAATTGATACCTACGTTTTTGTACTGATAAAACGCTGAATGCTTTATAATAAAAGAGGATGAACCCTAATCGGAGCAACATGCATTGTTTATACAAATGTATATGCACCCGTTACTTACAATATACCGATAAGGTATGAAAAGCTATTAACATGTGTGGCAATTACTGGCTTCACGTCATTATCAGTGGTTATTTGGTCATCAAAAAAATACTTGTCACTTAAGGATATATGTATGAATTAACCGTTACTTCAATTCTGTGAACGGTCAATGCTGTTGGTCAGTGCTGTTGGTACGGTCAATGCTGTTGTTGTAGTCAGTGCTGTTGGTCAGTGCTGTTGGTACGGTCAGTGCTGTTGGTACGGTCAGTGCTGTTGGTATGGTCAATGCTGTTGGTACGGTCAATGCTGTTGGTACGGTCAGTGCTGTTGGTATGGTCAATGCTGTTGGTACGGTCAATGCCGTTGGTGTGGTCAATACTGTTGGTACGATCAATGCTGTTGGTGAGGTCAATGCTGATGGTACGATCAATGCTGTTGGTACGGTCAATGCTGTTGGAATGGTCAGTGCTGTTGGTGTGGTCAATGCTGTTGGTACGGTCAGTGCTGGTGCTACGGTCAATGCTGTTGGTCAATGCTGTTGGTACGGTCAATGCTGTTGGTACGGTCAGTGCTGTTGGTCAATGCTGTTGGTACGGTCAGTGCTGTTGGTATGGTTAGTGCTGTTGGTACGGTCAGTGCTGTTGGTACGGTCAGTGCTGTTGGTCAATGTTTTTGGTACGGTCAGTGCCGTTGGTATGGTCAATGCTGTTAGTACGGTCAGTGCTGTTGGTACGGTCAATGCTGTTGGTAGGGTCAGTGCTGTTGGTAAGGTCAGTGCTGTTGGTACGGTCAGTGCTGTTGGTCAATGCTGTTGGTACGGTCAGTGCTGTTGGTACGGTCAATGATGTTGGTCAGTGCTGTTGGTACGGTCAGTGCTGTTGGTACGGTCAGTGCTGTTGGTATGGTCAATGCTGTTGATACGGTCAATGCCGTTGGTGTGGTCAATGCTGTTGGTACGATCAATGCTGTTGGTGAGGTCAATGCTGATGGTACGGTCAGTGCTGTTGGTGTGGTCAATGCTGTTGGTACGGTCAGTGCTGTTGGTACGGTCAATGCTGTTGGTACGGTCAGTGCTGTTGGTCAATGCTGTTGGTACGGTCAATGCTGTTGGTATGGTCAATGCCATTGGTGTGGTCAATGCTGTTGGTATGGTCAATGCTGTTGGTACGGTCAGTGCTGTTGGTACGGTCAATGCTGTTGGTACGGTCAGTGCTGTTGGTCAATGCTGTTGGTACGGTCAATGCTGTTGGTATGGTCAATGCCATTGGTGTGGTCAATGCTGTTGGTATGGTCAATGCTGTTGGTGTGGTCAGTGCTGTTGGTACGGTCAATGCTGTTGGTACGATCAATGCTGTTGGTACGGTCAATGCTGTTGGTACGGTCAGTGCTGTTGGTCAATGCTGTTGGTACAGTCAGTGCTGTTGGTACGGTTAGTGCTGTTGGTACGGTCAGTGCTGTTGGTACGGTCAGTGCTGTTGGTCAATGCTGTTGGTACGGTCAGTGCTGTTGGTACGGTCAATGCTGTTGGTACGGTCAATGCTGTTGGTACGGTCAGTGCTGTTGGTCAATGTTTTTGGTACGGTCAGTGCTGTTGGTATGGTCAATGCTGTTGGTACGGTCAGTGCTGTTGGTACGGTCAATGCTGTTGGTACGATCAATGCTGTTGGTAGGGTCAGTGCTGTTGGTCAGTGCTGTTGGTACGGTCAGTGCTGTTGTAACGGTCAGTGCTGTTGGTCAATGCTGTTGGTACGGTCAATGCTGTTGGTATTGTAAGTGCTGTTGGTCAATGCTGTTGGTACGGTCAGTGCTGTTGGTACGGTCAGTGCTGTTGGTACGGTCAATGCTGTTGGTGTGGTCAATGCTGTTGGTACGGTCAGTGCTGTTGGTCAATGCTGTTGGTCGATCAATGCTGTTGGTACGGTCAGTGCTGATGATAGTTACCTTACTCTGGGTCTGTCGGTTCGAATCCCGCAAGGAACTCGGCCCGAACAAGTACAAGAATTTGTACGATTGAAGGAAGTGTTGTCCCAAATGTAACAATGTTAGATTTGTTCACTATTTAAATGGCATGTGCAGACCGTGGATCACAGTGTAGTGGTTAGCACGCTGGCCTCTCACGCCAACAGCCCGGGTTCGAATCCCGGTGGAGACACCAAACATTTGTGACCTGGGTCTTATACTGTGTTGTGTCCTTGGGCAAGTACTTCATCCACATTGCACTCAGTTCAGCCAGCTGTATACATGGGTACCTGAACACGGGAATGTATGGACCTATACGGTCGCGCGGAGCGCTTCATAGGCAGCACCGAAAGAATGATTCCTTCAGGGTAATAATTGTGTAGCGCCTTGAGCATGGATATGTGCGTATTATAAATATACCATTATTATTATTATTATTATTATTATTATTATTTCTAAGTATTGATACATGTATGTTGAATAGGTAACAGAAATGTATGCAACATTCCATATATACCAAAAGCATAATTCGTCGAACGGCGAATGACGAAAAGTAAACAAACTATCGTCATCCCCGTCCATCCGTCCGTCCGTAAACTTTTCTTCGCTTTTTCGACTTCTTCTCCAGAACCAATGGCTCTAAAGAGCTGAAATTTTATTTACAGACTCCTTGGCTGAAGAGGATTCTAAATTGTAGAATTAGTTGCCCAACTGTTGGTCACAGGGGTCATAACCTGAAAAGTTTAATTTCCTCTTCTTCTCCAGTCCCAATGACTCTAGAGTGCTGAACTTTTATGTACAGACTCCTTGGCTGAAGTGGCGAACCTGTGACCCTAAATATAGGCCACGGCTTAAAAAACTGGTTTTAATGAGCTTTGAACTCTGAGATTGTATGTGCTCTTCATTCAATAGGAATAATAAAAGAGTCATCTCATCTTTTTTTATGTGAAAGTCCTAACATGTGGTTTGAGAAATGCAGAAATTGAGGACAGAACATAACTTTTCACTCATTCTTATTCAATTGGAATGTGAAATATATGTCGACTTAAGTTGATGTCTACATTATTGACATGTTTGATGTAATCAATGTGAAGTGAAAACTATAGAATAGCCTCTTTGACGTTTTTTTGTAAATAAACAATATCAAATTTATTCACTAGATCAGATTTGTATAGTGAAACATGCATATACATTGGGGTAGTAGCTTTAAATTAGGAAATCTTTTCAAAATATGTAATAAATTTTTTTTAACAGTGCCTCAACAAAATCAGAAGCCTATTATTTTCTATATTTTAATCAACTGCTGAAGGAAAATTGTGTGTTCACCTAAAATATCTTCCTAACGATCAGCTTATCAATGCTATGTAAAACTAAATGAAATAAAAATGGTTTTTTTATTTAATAATCATAGTTGTTTTTAGTTAACACTATTGACCTTCGCCAGTAACAGATTGGACAGGGGCAGAAACAGAATTGAAAATCTACACTGTATTTGCATGAACATTACATAAATGAGTTATCAAATATTTATTGTTGATGTGTAACCATTTACATCACGAAATACTCATTCTATATGCATAGCTGTGTTTATAGATAGATATGTGGGTATGCTGCCATATTGTCAGTAAGAGAAATGATATTTCTGATAACATTATTGACATTAATGGAAAATGTTGTAATTGGTCCTAAGAATATCACTGCAGTTCTCTGTTTGCAACTATATATTTTGGGCATTAAACAGTTGCTCAAACTTGCGTTTTCATTTGATTTTTTCCATTTAGCACGGAAATTTAACAAATAGTGGTTACAGTTGTGACATTGGTCCGTCAGGGCTGTTACAGTTGTGTAAAATGGTAACAGGCTCATTAAATATTAAATGATATCAGATAGTAAAGTGTGCAATATGCTACATGAAATTTGTTTTAGTTATTATCATGAACAAAAAGGATAAACACCTGGGTATAATTATGAAAATAATTGGTAACTCTTTTGACATTTTATGTCAAAACTGTCACCCCAAATATTTTAGTATCCAATATACTCATTGCTTTACAAAACTTTACCTAGAAATACATTAGAACAATTGCGTCAATGTCAAGAGAAGATATAAGTAGAGGATTATAAGTTCATTAACATGAATTAAGCCTTTGTTTGAATGAAAAAAACGGTGTGATGTCAGAACTGTTACAAGCTATATCTATTACAATGATAATTTTTGAAATTCATGAATGTTGTTAACAGGTGATTAGAAAAATATAAACTCTTACTTGCTTAGAACCACAGCACTTTACAACATTTTATTTAAGGACAATTATGTGCTACAAAATCAAAAAATGTCATAACTGTTACTTCATTATGTCAAAGGTGTTACCAAAATAAGTATCATCAAATATACTCATTGTTTTACCGAAGTGTTTGTTCAAGTATGAAAACATGTTTACGAATATCAAGGAAATATG